>VZRJ01004509.1:1233291-1385037 GCA_013397565.1 Ptilonorhynchus violaceus
GGAAAATTACTTTTCTGAAGAACAATATAATCAGTATTTAAACAAAATAATGCATTATCTCATTATTATCTTATTAATTAGAGTAGCTTTATAATATGAAACTCATTATTAGGCTACCTGCTTATCAGGAAGGTTGTCATGCAGCATTACTAAACCTGACCAAGATACACATTGTGATTGAACCATGACAGTGTGTACAGGTGGCCAGAATTCCACTTAGGACCCTTGGCTTAGAGAGCTGAGTGTTTCTGAGTATCTTTGGGGTGAGAGGCGCAAGGCTTAGGTGAGATGAGCACCTACACAGAAGTGTATAGGTGAAATGATGGGGTTATTTTGTATAGGGCTTGGTTCTCCTCTCCCATTCTTAAAGTCTAGCATTAAATACAGGAATACCCCTTACATTAAATTACATTGCAATTAGTATGCCGGACAGTTTTCCTAAATGGAATGTGTTCAATGTGCAATTTAATATTAGCTGGTTTAATTATTGTAGTCTTTATCATAAAATAACATGTGAAATTGCATATGGTAATTATCAGTGATAAAATAGAAGAATATGAGCTAGTAAGCGAAGTAAGATTACTGCCATTACAGACAATTTCTTTATTATTATTTCCCCAAAATAATAATTATCTCTCATTTTACCTATCTACTCTTCCTCTTTTACATTTGTTTTTATTTTCTTTCTGTATCCATGCAGAGATAAATGAAACAGATTATGTGCCTTTGCTATGGTACATGAATTTCTCATAATATATCCCTATATTGCTTCATGATTAAGTTAAGTCACTGGAAATGGTGGAGGTTCCTTAAACACTTACCATTTCCCTATTAATGGCAAGAGAGCAACAACTGCTGTAGCTGTCTCATGTGAGGTACGATAACCAGGGAATATCACTCTGGACCACTGTTTTCTAGCAACTTGGTATTTGTTGCTGTGATGACTGAGAAGGGCCCTATTGATCTCCTAAAAAGTACAAGTTGATTGGATGACAGAAAAACATAGGCCATGTGTTGTTACTCATCCGTGATTAGAGTGACCACATGAAAATATTTTTCCCTGTGAGTGGTAGACTACTGTTACTGTAATATGGACTTTTCTGGAAGAAATATTTAGGTGTTGTTAAGAAAGCAGAAGTCTATCTCCACGACAAGAAGATATATTTGCATCTTGGACAAGTGGAAAATTTGTATGTTTTACTTTGTCATTTATAATCCCTCTCCTAAACTTGGTGGAGAGCTGTTCTTAGGAAGTGCTCTACTGATGTCTCTCAAAGAGCCTTAACTTTATGATTACGGTGCAGAAAGACTTCTGGAAGCTGATGGGAACAGTTCTCAGTCTGTACTACAAAATGTGTGAGACAAGCCATGGATTTGAGATCACATTTCAGCAACTGTTCTCCATGGGCAGTGTGATTTAATGTGTGGGTCAGAAGCGTCCCAACATAGTTGTCCCTCCGCTCACAGAGAATAGTTCCCTTGTCTGAAGGGTTCAGTCATGTTTTTTGTATTGTATATTGGCTGAAATGACAATAACATGTTACTGCTTTTTCTTTCTTCCAGTGGCTGATATGGAAAAATAGGAAGTCTGGAATAAAATAACTACGATATTACTCTTTCTTTCTGAAAGTCTTGGGCTGTTTTTTTTTTCTTTTTAATTTTATTTTTAAACACTCTCTGGAACATTTCATCTGTGTTGTCATCCCTAAAGTTGATGATATCAAGTTGTCGTTTCCAAAGCTGTCAAAATATACTCCCAGATGATAGTTGTCAGAAACTTCCCCAAAATGGCAGTTCCAGGTTTACAGTTGAACTCAACGATCTTAAAGGTATTTTCCAATCTAAAAGACTATATGATTCTAAAATACTGAAATTTAAAAGCAAAACTAAAGGTACTGGTATATATTTTATAAATCACATGTTATGTTAATTTATTGGATATTGCATATGTAAATAAATATTATAGAGCTGAAAAGGAGAACTTGAATGGAGACTTGATCACAACCTCAAGTGTAACAAATTGCTATAAAGAATAAGGACTAATCTTCCACAAATGGAAGCCAGGGCATGACTGAAGCAAACCCCTTGTGGTTCCACGTCGACACTTAATTTGAATTCAATATCCTGTATGCACATTGGCTACTTTCTTTAATAAAAGTAGTCATAATAATAAGGGATTCCCTGCAATTGGAAATAGTACGTAATGCCTACAGAATTTTTGATAGTTTCCATGTAGCTCTGAGAATAATTATTAGTTTTTCTGCGACCAAAGCATGCCAGGTTTTTATTGCTATAATTGTCAGCCTCAGTGATCCCCTGGGCTATAGTACCTTATGTTTCACAGCACAATCTATCCAGAATAAAGTGAGTAACTCAATGATATCTTTGACCTCAGTCTGACTGTCTTTATGTGTCCCTCTATGTCATTGTGTGTGAAGCAAGTTTTCCATGAAGCAGGCAGTATCCTCATAATGTCATCTGTAAAAAAAAAACCCTTAGATTATTATTTTTATTGTGTCCAGTGAAATGAGTTAAAACTCTGTATGACAAGCTGAATCTGAAAGAATACCAGTAATTATGGCTGCTTCTGTTTGCTTTTCCCCACACATACATTTGGTAAAGCAGCATCACCTCTTGAATTTAGTACTGCACTCAGACTCAAGATACTCCTTTGTGTACCCAGTTCTATGCATGGGGCAACTTTAGGAAGTTACTTTTCCCTTTCTGAGCAGCTTTGCTGATCTAAAAAGTAAAGGTAATGATGCCAACTTACTTTGCACAGTGCTTTGTGACTTTCTTGTTGAAAGGACCATGCAAGAGAGAGGTATAGTAATTACCACTGTTTTTCAAAGACTGTATTTACTTACATTCAATACTTGACTGTATTCAACCAAAGCAGTTTCAATAACTTCTGTTTTATTATTCTACTTTTTATATTCTATTATGCCACTAATATACTGCTTTATTTAGTGAATTAAATATTCTGAAATTACCTTCTAGTGTAGAAGTCTGGCTAATATATTTACTGTCTTAATAGAACGACTTTGGTTCTATTGGAAGATTAAAATGCAGATGAGATGAACTGCCTGAAGAGAGCACACTCACTTAATAAACTAGTTTATTGCTATAATACTATAGTCTGGAAACAATTTTTCAAAGCCTATTAACATACATAAAAACATTGTTATCTCTCCGTTTGTTTAAAATAATTCTGAAACCTGTTTGGCAGAAGAGTTGAAGTTTGAAAGTTTAGCTGACCTGGGTGAAAATTGCTGGGTTTTATGATTGCTATTTATTCTTGCCTTCATGTTTGGTTTATTACACTTCTGGATGAGTTCATTATTGATATACATAGCTAATACTTGCAGAATCCTCATAAGATCTTGGAATCAATTTACATGTTGTGGTAGTTTCAGTTTATAAGCAAAATGTAAAAAACCATTTCCTCTGAGTATGTAATTTTTGAGTTTATTGATCATTTACTCATTATTTTTGAAGGGAGAAAATATCGATACAGCTCCAAATTTACTTTTTCTCTCTCACAATATTTTAAAGTAAAGCAAAATGCATACTTTCCCCATGATGGTCCTGACAACTCAAAACTTAGGGTGATAGAGTTTCAGGAGTTGTATAGTACTGTTCTCTAGAGAACTCTGTTTCAATGAGGATATGTGGTCATTAAAGAGTACATGTTATATGTGTATACGTATATATCTATATATGTAATTCATGTGCAGTATTTTTGCTGCAGAGGAAGGAAAGGCAGTCACTATCTGAGAGCAGGAGACATATCTACTGTAAGAACATACCAGAGAGGCAACAGAACTTTGCATGTGGTCAACAGGAATAAAACGCAAAGACACAAGGACCCCATATGTTACTCTGAGTCAGCAGACTACTGTGTCACCTTTTTGTTAATTTTTCCTGTTGTACCTCTTATGCAGAGTTTTCCAATGCTGGATTTTGTAAACAAAACTCGTAGCACACGAATTCAGTACTGAATTCAGTACAATTCAATACTGAATTCAGTATAAGGAGAAAAAAAGTTGTGTCATCATGAGGCATTTCTGCTAGTCATTAATTTCTCTATTCCTATTATAAGGAGAATTCTTCTTTAAGAAGTTTTCTGCAGAACCCTGATCCCTGACCAGCTGGTCTGCTATAGGTCCTGGGTGCCTTGGGCAGGAGAGATCTGAGGGGGAGCAGGCTGTGAGGGGTAGTCCCACCTTACTTAAAGGTTGCTGCAGGCTCAGCCCTCAGTCCCAGCCCACACCAATTGCCTGGCTGGGTGTCACAGGGCCGCAGTCCAGGGGTCAGCGCCTGCCCGCTGCCCTTGTGTTCCCTGTGGCCTCCGCTAACCTGCCTGAGGGCCAGCCCCACTCCTATGCTTCCTGATGTTTTCTAACCAAATATTTTCTTGATGACTTCATATGCAGTTAGCTGGAGGCTCTCCCCTGGTAGATGTTTAGGTCTTGATTAGATTGCCCAATTCTACAGCATTTGACAAGGCTGAAAGTTTCAAAAGCTGGCCAAAGAAATAGTGTCTTCCTTGAGTTCTGGTATCTGTTAGCAAGCAAATTTCCTTTTCCCCCTCTTCCTTTTTACTTTTCCTTCTTCCTTTCCCTCCTTTTCCCTTCTTTTTTTTCTTTTTCTTTTTTAAGGGAAATTGGAATAGAAACTGTCAAATTTTAGAAGAGAATAATTAGCAAAAGTATTTCAGCCCTTTCCTGGGAAAAGTTAGTCAATATTAAGGCACTTTGCCACATGACGATAGGATAAAATGGATTGTCCTGAAATTGATGGAAAGATTGCAGGTGATTTCCTTTGGTAACTGATACTCATGTGAAAACAAGGGACATAGATGAGATAAAGCCAATCTATAATTATATTAATTAGAATAACACAGTAACTTATTATTTACCATTTGTTTATTTAATGTTGTTCACATACCTTTAGATCAGCTCAGAAATATAGTTAGGAGCCAGGCCTGACAAGTAAAATTTAATTACTATAATACATCTCTTTTGACACATACAGAAGTAAAATGGTCAACAGGCCATTACATTTCCTTCATTTAATAAAAGTGCATATAAGTAACACGATGAAAAATGCTTGCAAGTGTTTGAGGCACGAACTATTTCTGTCTCTGACAGCAAGTTCTTTAGAAGACTGGCAAAAGACGTCAGATGATGCACTCAGGTGCACATTTAGATGCCATTAGCTAAAGACACACACATGAAAGGCACTGTATAAAATCAGAATCCATTCCACTTTACTTGCACTATATTTTCACCTGTATTCACAGAAAACAAGTAGACAGTATAAAGTTGGATGGGGATGCCAAGGAGATTTATTTTTATATTAACAGAATTTCATTAGGACTCTAATACCTCTATATTCCAGTCTGCAAGTGTATTAAATCTTTCAAGATTAAGGTATTTTCAGTTCTTTACTGAGTAATCATTTGGGCAATCTCTGTTTTTTCCTTTGTAAAAATTACTAACAGATAGTGCTCTACATCTGCATTTTCCCACATGACAATGATAAGAAAAATCAGTGCTTGATAAAGTGACTGAGACTTAGCGAGGTGAAGGTAAAAAGAGCTTTTGTGCCTTTGGTATTGGGTGTGGCATGTTTGAAACATGAGTTTGCAAGGTATAATCCAAACAGCCTTTCAGAGAGATGTGGGCCGTCCATGACAGCAGATGAAACTGGTTTCTTTCCATTATAGGAACCAGGCAGTGAAAATACCATGCAGGGAAACAGGCAGCATGCACAGAAACGTTCATTTCAGATGTCTTAAGCCAAAGGAGTGATTCATTCTCAGGAACTGATTTTAATCACAGTTGAAGACAGCTATCCTACTGCTCACATATATCCTTCTCTAAGCAACGTTGTCTCCACACAGAACGTTTCAACCATAAAAGTCCCTTATATCAAAAGTCTATTTGACTGACTGCTATAAAAATTGACTTCTTTGAATGTGATATGTAGCAGCATATTCCACCACTTTATGGAATTCAAATTGTTTATATTTGTTGAAAAAATAAGACTAAACAGAATTTTTTACAATAATTCTTTTAATCCACAGTATGAAACAAAGTAGTAAACAATGAGCAACATAGCACCTCATTTTATATATTCCAAGAGGGGTACCTGGGATTTACCTCATAGAGGCTGAAATATGCACCACTATCATAGCCTAAATCCAAGAATAGATAGATCACTATTGGGGACTGGCTTGGTCCAAGTAGCTTAAGCCATCTACTTTACCCACAGATCAGTGAACATGCACAGGTTTTGATTCACGCAACAACTTTTTCGTTGTTACATTTTGCTCCCTTTTCTTCCACGAAGGAAACATTAGGGTTTATAGCTAAATTGATGAAGCACTGCATATAAAGTTTAAACAAACCTGGTATATTTTTTTCCCAAATATGTACAGACATACTAAAACCAACCTAATCTAATAACTTTTTTTTTTCTTTTTACTATTTCTCGATTTTATACTATCAGTGAATTCCAATGCTTCTAATTTTCAAAAGTCGTATTTAGTTCTTACTCTGTGTTGAATTACATTAAGATGAAAATGGAAATAAAATGAAAAACATCAGTAAGCTATTATTTGAATAAAAATTAATTAAATGTGAATATGCAACTGTTACTAAAGTGTTACTAAAAAGACAATGCTTTATCTAATCAAAAAGCTGTGCCTATTTTGTGCAGTTGAAGATTTTAAAACTAGTAGAATTCAGCTTGTCATATTTGCCTCATAACTACATTTTTAGTGAAAAAAACCATGCTCTCAGTTTTTCAGTTTCCAATTGTTATTTTAACTTTATCTATTGATTAGGAATAAACTGCTTAATCTAGGAAAAGGAATTATTCTGAATCTTCAGAAGTGGTTATGAGTCCCTTTCAACAAATTCTGGTACTTTATGAAAACTATCCCTCCTTTTGCTAGTCCGTCATTAAATTGTAGGCAGTATAGGTAGTAAGTAGGCAGGGTTTAAATGTCATTGTAATTTAGCTTTGTAAGTTATACAGATATGGGACTTGAGATAAGTTATGATGTCAACTAAAAATATAATTATAGAAAGAACAACTGTAATAAACCAGTAACAAAACAGTAAAAAAGAAAAAATATATAATTTAAAATAATCTGCATTTTGGATTTTGTGTGTGTGTGTGTGTGTGGTGGATTTAGTAAAGATCGGAGATCTGGAGTATGTCTTCATTTTATTCTTGTTGCTTTCCATGTGTGTTATCCATTTCTGTTACAGAAAAATTTAAAGCGGGACTGTTGTGTTGCAAAAATGACTGAGAGCATTTCAACCACCAGGCTGTCTTTACGTGCCATGGTTTGTCACTGATCTATAGAAAGACATGCCAGCAAACTTTCCCTCACGGGCTACGCACGAAGATATGAAATGTTACTGATCCTGTTTGCATATAGATAACCTCCAAAGTACAGTCAATTATGCAAAGCCTGCTTGTTGCTACCACTGACACAAACAATGCAATCCTCATTTTTTGGTATAAGGATGCATTTTTAACCTGTGAATCTCTTAACCAGTCTCTCTATGCTGAAACATAAGAACATTTCTGAGATATTTATGGTTTTCGTAGCCCATGAACATTGACACTTACACTTTAGCCAGTGTATAAATTACAAAATACCCTTAACCATGGCCATCCTCTCGAAGACCAGTAACAGATAACACATAAATTTTACTCAGGCAATTGTGATCAAAAAATACAGGAAGGGTGTTTATTATAGCCAAAACATACAGTCATTAAAGTTTCAACTGAACGAGCTGAAATATTATGAACTATTTGTGATTTCAATTAAAAAATACACAAGTTTTACATTCCTTTACCTCCATTTTCAAGTTCTTGTATTTGCGTATAAAACTCCCTTATTTTTTCAGTGTTTGTTTTGTTGGCCCTCCAAATATTTTAAAATCCATTTTATATGTATGTTTCTTACTGTGTGATTTGTACTAAGAAATTTTGCAGCCATTTTCTTACTTCTTTGATGTAGATATCTGCAAAAGGACAATGAAATGCTGTCATGGCAATGTAGTCTTTTATTTTTGGTGTTTGTTTATCTAGTGTATATTAAAACAACTGTGGTACATCAGCCCAGGATGATTTCTACTGGAGTTATTGCTTCCAGATTGTCATTTAAACTATTCAATTTGTAAAGGTTTGACTCTGTTATGTTGAAAACCCTTTTTTCCCCCCCAACCTCAGCAGAAGAACCACTACAATTATGACTTTCACCAGCTTTTTTTTTTCTTTTTTCAGTAAAGAGCACTCCTATATCTCATGATTGCAAATAAGTACAATTATGAGAACATTTGTTATTTTTTCACATGCCTCTCTCTTTAGTCTGTGTTTTCTTTATATGCTATGTTTTCTTATTTTGCCTCCCATTATTTAGGAACAATATTGTTATTTAGAATAAGGGCAGTTGTAAATGACTGAAAATGACCTGCTTTCCTCACTATAGCAGTTTATCAGTGCTCTGTAGAGACTTTAGAAGAAACCTGAGCCTGAAAAATGTTTCATAGGCTTACATTTTATCTATAGTTTATTCCTATACCCTACTTTTATAAGAACAAAATGTATATATAATGGAAGATGTTGAAATGCTGTTGAAGACTCACAGAGGATTATAAATGACTACTGTGAGAAAAGATTATTTTGGTGGTTAGGTGAGCAAGTCACTTACTAATGACTATTCCAAACCTCATTTTCTATTGTTATTACCTATTCTGCCTTAATTTTCTACTCAAGGTTTTGTGTGTTGGACAGATTGTTGGAAGTTCCTTATATCCAGCCAGGAAAGACAACACCACCTCCATTTCTGCTTAGCAACACAGATCCAATCTGTATGAAATTCCTGCATAGTGTGGACCTGTGTATCACCCAGCTGCTGCTTCAGCAAGTAGCTGAAGTAACTGAGTTGGGGAACAGGATCTTACCATACATTCCTCTCTCTCTCATTCCTAACTGATAGTAATAAGAGATGTGATGATCCTTGGGCTATTGGCAGACCCTGCCACAAGCACTGGCCCAGATGGTGCCCCATCAGAGAGAGCATGGCCTGCACTTGAGTCACTCTCAGTGCCCAGCTCAGCCTCCACAGTGAAGTAGCTTGCTCCCCCTGCTTCCTGGCACACTTAAGCAAAACCTAAAGCAAATAAATGGTTAGTGTTATGAAAGGTGAAACTGCAGCCTTTAGTTGCTGGGTATTTCAGGCAGAAATAAAAACCATGTTTTCCAGTGCCATGAGATGCCCAAGGTCCAGAGGACAATGCATGTGCTTTTCCTTGGATTAGTTTTGAAGCTCACTCCTTTGGGCTTTGAAATCTCAGTTATACTGCAAGAACTCACAGCCTGTGAAAGTCAGCAACTATCACCATTATCTAAATAAAAGAATGTATCATCTAAAATTTGACTAGAGGAGGAAAAGCCAGATGGCCAGTTTTTTCCTTTCCCCATACTCTGGATTAAAAATTTGTAGAGAAAGAGATCCAAAATCAATTTCTTTTGCTGCAGAATCTTCCTCCTCATCTGTACATAAATGTAGAATATTTTGGGGGCAATTTCCACTTCACTTGTTGAAGTTACTGTAATTTGCTTTAGTTTCATTTACTCACATAATTTAATGCAAGGATGTGGATCTAAAAATTCTCATAAGGGCTAGAGAAAGAAACCTGCACCCAGCTGGGCACCACCTTCTTATCTGCACTGGGAAATACTAAAAAAGATAGTGGAAAGTGCCTGCCTAGGTCAGGAGAGGGTGCTAGATGCTCTCCGGGGAAGTACAAGGTGTTTAATTCTAATAAATTGATGAGAGAACTTCTTTCCCCCCTCCCTTTCAGGGTACGTGCTAAAAGAGAGGCATTTGTCCCTGCGTTTTGAGAAACAGCAGCAGGTCTTCCTATGCTGTGTTTAATATTGAACTGGTGTTTTAGTTTTAGTCTAAGAATGCTTACCAGGGCGTCTATGCACACAAGCATTTTTGTTAAAAGCAAAACCAGCCCCCTGGCACTGTATTATTTCAGATCTCAGTCAAGCTTGGATGCAAGAAGGCACCAGGGGCAATTCCACCCCAACGTGCATAGCTGCAAGTGAAGAGGAGAAAATTTAAGTGGCCAGGAACAATAAGATTAAAAAGTAAAAATGTTCAAGTGCTGCCTAGATTGCCTTAATATTTGTTTTTCAATGAAATGGCCTTATTTTTAGTTTGAAGAAGCTGTCAAATACTCCTTTTCACTGTGTGGATTTGGGAATAAATAAAGTTGGTCTAGGACTTTATTGGCAGCAAAAATACCCAACTGGAATTTTGTGGATCACTGATAAATGCCAACTTCAGCCTTCCCCAGAAGCCTGGGGAAATGAAACTTGTCTCTCTGGAGCTCAGTAAGGTTGCTGCTTTTTTTCTCTTTCAAAAGTGAATCGATTGATTTGATGAAAAGTAATTTATCAAGGGGTAAAGGCAACAGGATAATTTGCAGTGCAATGAGATGATTTGCCATCCCTAAAATTGCTTTCCTGAAATCTAAAACTGTGTACTGTCCTTTCCTTGGCAAGGCTATTAGTGGGGCTGCTTCTTGCTTCCCACTGCTTCGGCCACAATCTTCTTTCAGTCTGTGATTTTCAGCATTTGCCCGCTCACCGCAGGCCAGGTGCTGCCCACAGCAGCTGTCTGCATTTCAAGCCCCTTGGCTGCTGCTCCCACAGGCAGTCCGACTCTGCTTCATCCTGCACTGGGTGTGCTCGTCCTGCTTCCCCTCGCTGTCCCAGCTCTTAACTGCCCTGGAGAAACTTTGCTGTTGCCCCTTCAGGGCATATTTCTTCTATCTGGGCAAAAACCTGTGGTTGTTCACTGCTAACAAGGCACTTCTGAAGCAGTCTTTCCCAGTTCCTTTTCCTAGGTTTCTATCTCTTTATTTTAAGCAGTTGCTTGAGCCATACTTCTTCGCTTTTGTTCAGCCCAGACTTAGAAAAAGTCTTCACAGTTGTGAAATATCCTCCATTTCATATCAGAACTTATTTTTAACAAGAGTCCCTCAGTTAATACATTTTGAAATGGTTTGGACCTGCCCATTTGTATCATTTTACAAATCTTTTCATACCTCAGATGTCACATGAACTTCATTTATTTACTTTGACAGAGCTTGCTTTTTTAAAGTTTTAGCACTGAACTTACACTGGAGGAGAAAGTGGTGCTATTTTAAATTGCTGCTCAGTTTTGATATTTGAGCCATTCACCAAAAACGTCCTTCTTTGTTTTATTTCACAAATATGCAAGATTTCCAGCTTTTTGTCATGGTTAAATTGTCTTAAAACAGTTGCCTTTGCAGCTTGCTTTTGGTAGTTTATTCTTATTATATTAATCTAGACTCAGTGTTCTTGAACCCATTAATTAAATGGGTATGTAAGGGTTTGCTTGTTTTGAGCCTAAGAATTAGAGAAGATTCTGAGACTATATCTGAACCAGGTCTCCCACATGTAGTGGAAAAAACCCCTCAAACATTGTTGCGAAAAACCCTGGTATGTCCTTTCGGCAAACAGTTCAGCTCTTTGAATTGTACCTGATAACAGAAAATACACTACTGAGCTGCCAAGTGCATTTAAAAATGTTACTGCTTTATTGTGTTGTATACTAAAAGTAATATTCCCTTCCCAGTCTAAATGAGAATGTAACTGTTCTCAGAGCTTTTAAGTAGACAGAGTTGTTTTTTTTCTCTCCTCTCTTTTCTCATTTCTCTGCCTGTGTTTCTCCTACCCCCACCACTACTATCTCAAGAGATGCCTTAAATTATGTTTAACTTGAGTAAGATAAATAAATTGGAGGAAAAAAACCCCAATAATTTGCCTTAATGGAGATGAGCTGAGAATTTCCTTGAAAATTGTAATCTGAAGGTTGAGTAAAGCGAAAATTGAAGTTGTTACAATATTAGTGAACAATCAGCATATTCCATAATTGAGATAAAAACATTGTACAGCAGCACACGTATTTTTAAACAGGAATGGTTGCATTCCTATTTTTTTGGTAACAAGTAAACTTCATTGCATCATAAAAAAAAATAAAGCTAGATTACTTTGCCAGTGACAGAATATAACCAGATTCTCAGATCTGGTCCTTGCTCTCTAATACTTACTTGCACCATCAAGGACAGGAAGAGGAGATGTAAACAAATTTACCTTTTTTTTATCCTTCTCTGTAGCTCTAATTTTCTTGCAAGGATGTCTTCTTTAGAGCAGTAAAATTAACTGCTCAGGTTTGAATATCATTCCTCCACACTGGGTACTCTTTCTGTCTGTGGCAGTCCCACAATATCAGATTCTGAAAATCCTGGCTGTTATAGACAGAAAAGTTAACACTTTGCCCATGTGTATTTGTAAACCACAAAAAAATAGTATTTCCTATTCATTATTTAATATGTAGAATCTAACATGAAAGACCTAGAAGACCTCAGTGAGAGTGAGGCCTCCTTGGGACATTGGTAGGTACATGGAAAGTCTGTTCTCAGAGGAGCTTCCAGAAGGGTAAATCAAGAGAGCAAACAAAAGAAAAGAGAGATTTGATGTGACTTGCCCTAGTTTGCAGGGAAAGTGACTGCAAGAATTGGGAATAAAACACAACTGTTCTGACCCACGGGTTGCTGCTCTTATAACTGGAATTTAGTTTTTGTAGGCACCTCAAAATGTCATTTTCATTGTCAGTGAAACGGTCAAGAAAAAATATTCCTGAGTAGGAAAAGGCAGATTATCACACAAATGCTGAAAAAGATTCAACTAGATTTATGAAGGATTTGCCATGCAATATAGCTGAACTCTTTGAAGGAAATATTGTGAATTGGAATAAGGTTTAAGTATGAAACATTGCTATAAGTTTGAGATACTTTCATTCTTACATGAGGATAATTGCAATCTATCAGTGGAAATATATCTTGAAATATCTGGCAAATAAAACCAGCTTTCAGGTTTTAATGGTGTTAATTAATACCTTTTGTATATTAAGAACAGGTCTTCAGGCTGCTAAAATTTACATCTGGTCTGCTTCAGAACCTTAGAAGTTCTGGTTCAAAAGACGTTCAAAAATATTGTGTGTATTGGAGAAGAGATTACTGTGAAAAGATTGGAAAAAACCCATAAGTTTTATTTTTGTTTACTTCTGAACCTGAAAAATATCAATTTTACCTTGAGAATGGCAATCATTCCTGTTTGGTTGCCAGTCAGGGTCTTGCCTTCTCTTCATCTTACTAATTTTTAATTATGTAGTATTTATAAAAATCATATAAACCTAAGCAAAGTGAATTTGAATTGTGGTGCAATGAACTGAAACCTTCAGGCAACTTAAATGCTGCTTCTGTACTCTAGCCCTTGCCCTCACATTTCTAGTCATACAGTCAACTCTGTGAACTGATGGTGAAATGAACAGGACTTCAGCTATTTTTCAGGACACCTTTGCTTTTAGAATATAATACACATAAGTGATAAAATATTACTCCGGGAGAGGAAAGCCGGAGAGAATTGTGGAGCAGTTCAACTATCTGGGTAATGTACATCTTAATATTTAACACAAAAGTTCTCTTAGGCGCTCTTGTTAATTGGTGTACTGATATACTGTCATATGTATTTTACAGAAAGTATGCTAATATTCACGGTTTGATTCAGTGCAGATTGGAAAGAATGCCTTCCCCAATTCCCAAGAGGTTTCACTTAAGTCTAAGAGCAGACCTTCAAAAATTATCAATGCCTTAACAGGTTGGTTGTTAAATTGTTGAGTTTTCTGATGTTGATTATGGGATTACTCCCACAGACAGCTTACATAAGGAACACTCATTGAAACTGCTGAGTCATTTGAGAGTGGATAATAATTTAAGTGAATTACCTTGAATTAACTGAAACAGATGTGTTCCTGGTCTTGGCAAAATTAACCTGTAAAAAATTAAAATAAGCAAATTACTAGTCAGCTAACTTGATCTATAAATTTCTCTCTCGAGTGATCTAAGGAAAGCTCTGGGTGCAGGGTTGGGCTGTATGTTTAGCAGGTAATTTGCGTCTTGTATTTGCCTTGCTACAGTGGAAGAATAATTGGAGTTGCATGCACTGTATTAAATGTGTTGACTGAAGCTGTAAATTGGAGGAGGTTGTGTTTGGTATATAAATCTGGAGAGCACCGCCAGGTTTGGTCATAAATATGTAACTTTCTGAATTCTATGACAGATAGTACGAAACATGTCAATGAGTGATGAAATGTAGATTTCCAATTATTTTAACAACAATAAACTGCTTTTTGGGCATGTATTTATTACAAATGTTTCATCATTTCTACTTGAAAAAGTAGAATGGAGGGTGCATAACCAGAGGGGATTCCTGAGTGAATAGCAAACTAATGTGTTCAAAATTCCAGTGGTGGGGGGAAAGTAAGACTTATGTTTGTCTTTTGCAGTAGGAATTAATTCAATCTATTGTTTTGTTTCTACCGCTGCTTTGAAAGGAAGAAATCTGTTTCTCAATATTCTGACAGAATGAATTTATTAACTTGGTCTGTCTGCGGCACCAAATTAAAACTTTTGAAATTATAAAGAATTATTGTTCTGACATGTTTTAAAACTGTATCAAGTGACTGAAAATATGTAAAGCGGGTTTTTTTTTTTTCAGTGAGGATGAAAGAAGGACCAGCAGTTCCATTATCAAAGCCAGATACCGACAGCTTTGTCATGAGACCACCTACTTCAACTTTCATGGGCTCTCTGGGAAATTGTAGAGTTTTGATGTTGCAGAAAACACAGCCACTTCTTAGAGGGGAAAAGAGATTTATATTAATGAAGGCAGGCTATGTGAACACAAACTTACGTTTAGCTGTATTGCCATGTCTGGTAAAAAAGGAGTCTGACTTATTACTGAGAAGGAAGGTGGGTGCACTAAAGGTGTCAGAGCTGCCTGCTGAGAGATGTGCTGCCTGCATGGGATGCTCTCCTCAAGGTCAGGCCATCCTCTTCATACTGCGCCTCCAAAGTTCTGGACTAATTAAGTGTCCCAAATAAGTTTGCCTGATTCATAGGTTCAGTGAGGCTGGGAGCGTGAGGTCTTGTTGAGTTTGCTTTTAGAAAGGGAAAAAACACGAGAGATCTGTGCATTGTGTTCATCAGATACTTCCAGAGGGTGGGAATAACCCAGGCTGGCATGGTTTGCATAAGCATTATGAAATCTTTCTCAAAGTATTTCTTTGGTGTTATAACACACTAGTGACTAAAAAGAGTGCTCTTCTATCTTGTGAGACTGGGGAAGCATTATTACATTGTTACTACAGTAGGAACATTGCTGCAGAGGAAGCAAAACCGGGCAGACATGGAAGAGAGTATTCATCAACATTTAGAAAACAGATTTAGATACCTTTTCAAGTCAGAAGCAACAACAGCCAGGCCTGATGAGACTTTGGCACCCTCTGTGCTTATGAAGGTATTACAGCCACATGTATCCTTACAGGGAGTATTTTCAAATATGAATGCTAGATTTTATACTCAGGGGTAATATACACAAAATAATTTTGGCTTTTTTTTTTTCTTTTTTTTTTTTTTTTTTAAATGTACCTGACACAAAATCTGTGGCTTTCCTTGCAGTTCTGTTATACTGTTTTGTCTTTACCTGTCTGTCTCTACAAGAAAAGCCTTGTGCTGAAGAACATGAACAATGATGTTTTACTGAGCAATTACTGTTTAATGACAGTTTATAAAAGGCCCCCATATCAGAGACTTGAGATAGGAAGGCATTGGCATAGGTAAAGACTGATGCAAAGCATGAAAATTATGCAGAGCACATGGAAATATCCTTACTTTACATATTTTGCACCGCAATGCTGAGCGTAACCTGTTGACCTTTGTTACGTCAGCTATTGTGGTGACCTACATTCTACTATGAATAATATGTGTTTTGAAGCACAGTTTCATAGCACATGGTATTTTTTTTCTGTTAAAGTATTTGCCAAAATTACTTTGGTTCTGAAATCTATGTAGAGACTTTTATACCTAATCCTCTACTTTGGCTGCAATTATATTCACCTCAGAAGTAAGAAACCTGAAGTATTTCAATCCTAAATTTATTTTATTCCTCATATATTTTTAAGGTTCCCCATTTTTGAGAACACCTACATTTCAAATGTTCATTCTTTAAAAATGTAGAATTTGTTTGTTCCAAAATGAGATGTGTCTAGAGTCCACTCAGAGTAGGAATTTCTGTACAGGAACAGCACTTGTTAGTATCTCTAGTTCATGTAAAAAGAGCTCGGAACTCTGAATTACTTTTGGGGGTGGGGAGGGGAGAAATCACCAAATAAGATAAAAACATGGTACAGCCATGACAGTTGGCCCACTTTCTTTCTTGTAATCCCCCATTTAGTGGTGAATATCTGGTATTGATGGTGCATATCCACATCCAAAGGTGGATAAATTAAAGACATAGAAACTATACAGAAGCTAGAAGATTTATAATAGCACACTGTCCGCATGTAGTAATTTCAATACTTTGTACAGAGAGCTGTATGTACCCTTTAACTGTTCTACTATGAAAATTCACCTCTTACCTACTGCTTGTTCTCTTGTTCTTTATTTGAAAATACACATAATTAAAATGTAGCACATAAGCTATGAGAGCATGTTACTCTTATAGTAAAATGGATAGAACTCCTTTTCTCTCATCTAGTCAGTCAAACATTACGTTGTAAACCACATCCCGTTTTGATTTCAAGTCCGTAACAAAAAAAAGAAAGCCTTTTAAATAGTGTGTTGCATCAGTTGAAGAGTATATTGCAACAGAGGAAAGGGAAACATGAACATTTTCAGAGCTAAAGTGACCTTTTACTAACAATTGTCATGAAGATTAGCAAGGTTATTATTCATAAATGAGTCATTATTCACCAGCTGTAGCAGCTTTGAGGCAGACTGAGCAGGAACCAACAGAAGAGGAAGCTCAGTAATGGTCCTCAGGTTAGTTGAAAGGCTCATCAACCTTTGATTTCTTGGTGTTTTCTTTTATTTCATTTGGAAATGCCTACTGAGTTGTCCCTACTCAGGCATGCAAGGAGAAGCTACGGATTCACCCAGAAGGTGAAAAAAGTCCAATCTCAACTCTGAGCCATCTATTTTCAGTACAAGAAGCTCATTTGAGAAAAAGGTGAATAGATAGAATGATGACCTGAACTAAATGGAAAAATGCAATTAAAGCTGTGAAAAATGATTCTAATGACCAGAGCTGCTTTGTGTAGCATCTGAAATTTATTACACTGTGTAATTACATTATAACTATTGTGGTGAATTTAATTTCTGTGTTAGTTATGATGTTTTTCTGGAAAGCAATAAGGTTTATATCATTCTGTGGGTGATAAAGTTGTAGTATACTTAGGTATGTTGGGTTTGTTTGTTTGTTTATTTGTTTGTTTGTGTTTTTTTATACTTTAGCAGAAACTTCGTTTTCCCCTTGACCAAGGTAGGAAGCTATGAGTTAAACGAAATAATTTTGTGAGAAGGAAACACAAAAATATGTTTTATAAAACTCTCTGGTAGAAAAAGTCCCTTACTTGATTGATAGGTACACAGCTGAAGATGAGTGCCCTGAGAGCACTAATGAGCATTAATGGTCCTGAACAGCCTCACCAAGGACCCCTACTTAACCCATGAGAGCAGGGGTCCTATTTCAGCTCCCATCGGGGGCGCTTGCCTGGGCGTGACATATGCTATAAGTTCTATGCCTTCATACTTGTGCATCTGCAAAAATGAATAGTTTTGAAACTGCTTTATGTACTAATTCACTGAACTTTGAGACAATGCAGTCCTTCCTTCCTTCCTTCCTTCCTTCCTTCCTTCCTTCCTTCCTTCCTTCCTTTTATTTTAAAGCCTTTCAATTATTTCTGGGAACAGATCATAGGGGAGAAAAGG
Organism: Ptilonorhynchus violaceus; assembly: GCA_013397565.1. Taxonomy (NCBI): domain Eukaryota; kingdom Metazoa; phylum Chordata; class Aves; order Passeriformes; family Ptilonorhynchidae; genus Ptilonorhynchus; species Ptilonorhynchus violaceus. The sequence goes on from VZRJ01004509.1 coordinate 1,251,252, forward strand.
TCTAGGCAAATCTACTTCAAACCCCTCGTTGACATGGTATCTTGATGCAAAAGAACCAACGTAAAGCTGAATGCATAAAATGCCTGGATTTTGTGTAATATTTGCAAAGCAGAGGAAAATGCATATCATATTCCATAGTCAGTTTTCAGAAAAGTAGGTATAACCAAACTGAGAAAAGCTCTCCCTCTAAAATCATGCTGTAGTTTGCGGTGCTTTTTGGAACAATCTTAGTTCTTCTTAGTCCTGGAGAAAAGGCTTACTGGTGCATATATGTATTTAAACTTGTTTTGTTTTGCAGGCTCTCTTATGGAATGCATAAATCAGCAGCATTAATTCAAGGGTGAAACTAACATTTTTATTAATTGGTGTCCCTTCCTTGTAAATCTTTTTCACTGTAAATCTTTTTCACTGTAAATCTTCTAAATACTGGTGTCCTATATATAAAACAGCTATGCATTTGGAAAAAACCATAAGCTGCTGTATATTTTATATGGCCTTAGGTGTTATATGTTTTTATCTTCTAAATCCAGCAGAAGATATCCTTCAGATTAAGTTTGAATTTGGTAGTTTATTGTTATTAGAGAAAAGTGATTACACTTGAAAGCTGAGGACACCTGATGTAGAATCCTCTGTAGACAGAAAATATAAAATGTGACAACTGTTTTCAAGTGAAATCAACTTTAAATGTCATCATTAACTATGTCGTTGATCATTTTGTAGAACCATCTTACTAATGTGATTTATTTGGCATGAGGGATTTAATTAAAAATACATTCTGAAAGGATAACATTGTGGGTCTTAGAGCTGAAAAACAATAAATGCGTTAGCTATTATTTAAACCTTGTATCTTTAGTAGAAAGCATCACTTAAAAGCGAGTGGAAAATTTTTAAGGTGTAATGTAGAAAAATTAATGGATAACATCCTTGTAACACAACAATACAGTAAATTTGGACTGAACTCTGAATTTTGGATAAATTAAGCAGAACTGATCTTTGATGTGTTCAAGTAGTTTTAGTCCTTTTAAAAATGTTTGAAAACTGAGGCATGTTCTTTCCATTTTTAAGAGCATGAGGTTTAATTTCTCTATTTATTGCAAACTTTCTTTTCAGGGATGCTATTGGTGAATCTGTATTACCACTTTGCACCGAACTTTTGTATCTTATGAAAATAAGATTTGGCTCTTAACCATGATTGCTTGTGTTTTATAGAACATATATTGATTGCATACTGCTTTTTGTAATAATTTTTCTGTAAGGTAGTAAAAAAATTAAGTTAGAATTGAATAATACCAGATTTGCTTCTCTTTATTTCACTGCTACCAAAACAAGCATTGTAGCTTATTCTATATTCTATCCTCTGGAATATACATTCTGTCCTTTAGAAGCCTCTGCTTAGTTTTATTAATTTTAACCATGTATGACACAGTTTCTTCCTTAATGTCCACTCAGCCCTCCAGGATTTAAGAGATCTTTACAACTGCCTTCAAACCCCTGACATTAATTTGTATTTAGGTGTTGAAGATGACTGATCGACTTTCCTCCACTAAACTGTTGAGTATTCAGAATCTCTTACTGAAGAATTTGAGTAGTCAAATATTCAGAAGGATCAACCCACATGTTCTGCAACCTCTAAGTATAGGTTTATGAGGTGGATCTCTGAAAGTCTTCATTGTTCCTGCAAAGGTACATATACATATGCATGAACTTACATTGAAAATTTTGTTTCGGGATGGAAGGTACTTTTCTGAAAGCTGCTGTAATGTGCTCTGGAGTAATCAGCGTTAGCCATTTAAGGTATAAAGATGGTCCTTGCCTGGAATGTGTTTAAGAGGGAGGATTCCTCCTGCTGTCCCCACTCTCTTCACATGTATGTTTTAAGCTCCTGTTGCTGCCTGTACTGTGTTAAGGTTCTTTGGGAGTATATGCATTGCAGTGTGTAGAAACAGAAGCAAGAAAAGGCAAATTTTCCAGTGAATTCCATAAAACTTGTGGAGTGTGTAAGAGGGGAAAAGTAGACTGCCATTACAATGAGATGTTCTTTGAGATGGGCGTTGGACATTTATAAACTATGTGATGCGTGGTTTGTTTCATATGACCTTACTGACTCCCATGCTAGTGCCACTCCTGCCAGGACATCCATTCTGGCTGGAGCATTCAAGGGCAAATGCAGCTGCTCTACTTATCTCAGCATCAGTCATGCTTTCATAAACCAAAATGATTTTTGACAAGATGGAACTTAATTTGGTGAATTGTTGGATATTAAAATTGTAAATTATGCAAATGGATTTGGCATGCAACAGCTATATTTGAAGTCTGGTTTTTTTACCTCTCTAGAGTTAGTTGAGGAATTCTGGCAGCAAAAGACCTCTCCTGTATCTCTAGTGGATGCTCATACCTGGTGATCTTGTATCTAAGAAAACAATCACTTGTGTTCACCACAAATCCTCATTAGACAAACTTAAATTTGTTCCACTGTTTGAAACTTGACTATCCCTGATGGACTGTCATGAATGCTACTTATTATTTGTATTAAGGTTTCAGCCTTGGGAATAGTGCAACCTATTAAAATGTTTCACAGTCTTAGGCAAAGAAGAGATAGTCACATAAACAACTGGTAGAGATTTAATCAATTGACTGGAAAAGTCTAGATGTGCTGCATACTGTAAGAATTATAATAGTTTAGAAATAACTCTGGACATGGAAGTGTTTTCATACCTACTATGGAGAAAAAGAATTGTCTGTGGGTATGTTTCCTGTTAGCTGAAAAAATAGCTTGAAATTGCATGATGTACTACTGGTCACTTTGTGGGCTGCTTCCTTTTCAAAAGCAAAGCAGCCAGCCTTGCCCACGCAATTGCCCAAGTGGTGTTTCCAGTCCTGAACCCAAATTGAAACAGTCTGCTCTTCACTGTAGATCAGGTAATATTGAGTCAGCCTCTGAGCTCTTAATTGGACGATTAATATGAGAAATGGAGGCTATAACTTTAAATTTTATGACATGGAACAATACAGCATACAAATTCCCTGCTATGTTCTGTAAATAAAAGAATAAAGAACACAAAAGCCTGTTTGTAGTTTCACACACACTAGTAATACTGAATAATTGCTCTTTAATGGTATCTTTATTTGAAGAGTTTTCATTTGTTATGCTTTAATTGTTAGGAATGCTTAGCAAGCTGATTCTAGTATTTGTAAGTTTTAGGCAGGAGGAAAACACTTGGGAAAACAGGAAAATAATTATGCTTTAGTTAAGATATTTGCACTGTACCATTTCAGTTACAATTGAAATGCAAAAGAGAAAACAATGGAAATAAGCTGCAAGATTATTATACCTGGCAGAAGGAAGAGAAATGATAGAATAGCTTGTATTGAGGCACCCTGAGCAAAAAAAAAGAGTTTAGGAATCTGAATATTTCATGCTTAGAAAATGTGTTTCAGACTAGAATAAGGTTGATACAGTTGGATGTATCTTTACTTCAAAATCAGAATGATAACAACTGATTTAAGCAAAGTCCCCACAGTGAAATAAGGAATGTTTTTGGTTGTCCATACACATTTAAATTTGGGGTCTGTTTGTGTGGGGTTTTTTATGATATTTCTTGTTTTTTAAATGGGGGAAATTGTGAAGCTAATGCTACTGTTGTAAGTGGTAGCTGCATGTTCATGTGGAAAGATATTAATATACAGATGCATTATTTTATGTGGTTGTCAGGGTCCTCAACCAGTGGAGTTTTCTGCAATTGTAGTAATTTGTATTGGTGGTTTCTAGCTTTATTTGTATTCATTCTGAACAGAAGCCTTGGCTCCTTTTTTTAACCCTTCTTGCCTGATAATCCACCATAATTTGGTTCCAAATAACTTTGGCATGACGGAACAGCGTTATCTGTGTTGATGCTGAAGCTCATGAAGTAAGCTTAGGGTAACCTTTGTCAAGAACACTACAGTTTATTTAAAAAAAGAGAAAGACTTGCCACATTATTAAGCAACCAGAATGCAGGAATAAGTTGTGGTGTTTTTCATTGCAACCAGATAAATGTACTATTGTTGGAAAGTTTCAGGTATGTAAGTTCAGAGAACGTATCTGAGCAAGTAGCAACCATTTGAAAAACATGTTTCTCAGGCACAGCAACTTAATACTGGAGGAACTGCCTTTTTTTGTTATATTTTGAAATTCAGATTTCAAAGTCTTAAAGAATGATTTTGCATGGTGTGTTATACCTTGTGTGCTGAATTTGTTAAGTATAGGAATATGTAAAATAAAATTGTAATTTCTTAGAGGTACCACTTTCTTTTAAAAATTGGGTAGTTATCCATATCTTTGAGATATAACCAATTATTTTATGGTCTCGCCATGTGTTAGGGATCCACCACAATCCTACGGAACACTACATGTGAGTCTGGAACCACGTGCCATGGATGTGCCTCTGTAAACAGGATCCTCAAATTTGAAGGCTTAATAAATCTTCCGCGAGCTACATATAAGTCTACCAACCATAGATTAGTAGCTTCCTCAAAAAAGGAGGGTTGTCTGTGGTTGAATGTTGTACATGTTTATTCAGGTTTGTTTGACTTACAAACTAGCCATGTTTTGTTCTAGAATGTATATGAATGTTACATGACCTGTCAGGCACCATGAATGAACTGCACAGCTTTGTGAATTGTTGTGCCTCATCTGAGCTGGAGTACTTGTTCATGACTGCATCCTTAAATGCACTTATGGCTGCAGATACGCTGTAAAGCACATTAAATTAAACCTTTCATTAGCATGATTGAGTTGTAATGGCTTAACAAGTTTCCTCCCTTCAGCTAACCTTTGCTATCCATTAGTTGGGTGCATGCTTTGCCTGTCAAATTGAGAGATAATGCAGTTTAGTCTCAGATTTGAGCTAAATCATGTAATCTCACATTTAGCTCTCACGTTGAAGATGAAGCTAAATTGTGTTCTCTCAGGCTAAAAGCATGCAGGCAGATGGCTACTTCAGCCTGGCAGCGTAACACGTTAAGATTATGATAACTTGCATCTGAGCCAGGAGTGTGCTCTCTATTGGTTCTACTGCTGTTCTGCAGAATAAAACCCAAAACTCCAAACACCAGGATGTGAAATTGGAACAGCAGGTAGGATAGTGGTGTGGCAACAGTGTCCTGTGTGGCTGGGGCTTTCCAGAAATAGCTTTCTCTCTACAGAGATCTAAGGTGACCTCTTTCCTTAAAGTTGTATTCTTTGTACTTCAGAATTTCTTTTTTTTTAAGGGAGAAGGGAGTGGTATATAGTATAGTTGCAACAATAATGGTACCTTTCTAGGGTACTCTGTCAAAGAAGCATATTAAAATGCTGTGGGGAGAACAGACAGTTTAAAAGCCTTGACAGAATGGAACATGAGAGTCTAGTAATGAAAAAAACTGGAGGAGAGTGATAGTCTTTATTCAGCTGGATCTCAGGGCTGCCAATTTCTGTAACAGCAGTAAGCTTGAAATATATGCACATACTTGCCCGAGCCTCAGGGTACATTTTATCATTAATAACCTTAGTACCTAGCCAAGAGTATTCTGCCAACATTTGCTAGGTTTGAAAGGCCAGCTCAAGGTGTTTTTCCTCTAATAAAGGAACAGTAAGAGTATCCTTAACCAGCTGACCTATCTGAAGAGGTTATTAGAGAATCTGTCCTTTTACTCACTTTTTTCTGTTCTTGACTCTGTACTGCAAAACAGTAAAGCAAGTAATATCACAAACCGAAGCTTTTAATTTCTGAAAATATTCTCTGTTGTCTTGAAGCCTAATTCAGGTGCTTTTTATGCTTTTGGCTTCTTGGCTATGCTGTGTCTCCCATGAGATGCCAAGTTCCTCTCAAGCTACATTTAGACAGTAATTCCAGGCGGGAAGCCTAGCAAGTTAATGAAAGCAGGATCACAGGTGCCTTTGTCTTTAATGATGTAACTTTTTGTAGCCTTGTATTTTTGTTTTTGACAGTCAGGTCTTCTGTGCTTGAAGTTTGTGGCAAAAGAAAACTGAAGACTGGTGACACCTTTCAGAAGTTTCAGCTCAAATTTAGCCTTTTGTTACTACATATTACAGGCATCATCTAACAGTTAAACCGAGGGTTCAGTGTGCCTCTGATCTTTGTAATTGTGAGCAGTGCTAACTTGGTCATGTTGAGTAAGTTGGTTTCTTTCTGACACTGAGGAAACTGACAAATCAAAGCCCCATGGCGCTATGTTACGTATTTATTTTTAAAAATTGTTATGAACTGAAGCGATTTGGAGTACTGGGATAAAAAATGATAGAGTGCCAAGTATTTCCTATAAACATAATCAATTTTGGAAGGTTATGCTTACTGTGGATGAAATTAAAGAACTTTGAGATTATCTTTTATGTTTTGAAAAATTCCTAGTGCAAATGAGAACAAGTTTCTACTTTCCATAAAAGCTGCTATGCAGTTATCATGCATAGAAAGTGTCCCAGGATTAGTTCACAATGAATAGGATTAAAACATACAATTTAAAGGGGATACATGAGATAATATGCGTTAGTAAATTTATGAATTCAAGTCATCTCTGTGCTCCTGAGAAACCCAAGGATGGGATGGAAATCAATTTCTCTGCACAAAATAAGCTTCCCCATAAATGATAGCATATGCACTACAGTAGTATCAATGTATTGTATTCCTTTCTCCATCTCCTCTCCTTTTGTAACAGCCAAGCTTTCGGGCATGTGATAGAGTGCTTGCAAACACTTATAAACCCAAAGTCAATGGTGTGTACAATGGTTTTAATGAACCTTCAAGGAAATTCCATAGCCATGTTTCTTCTGGAAGCAATGAATTTCTTCATATAAAGGTAATGTGAAGGATGGTTGAAAAGGTGTCGTTTATTGCCATGTGTTTGCCACTGTGGCTTATTTTAGAGTTTAAAATCTTAATTGGCCACAGTTCAGGACTGTTAAAAGCATTTTTTTCTGTTAAGTGATTTCCAAAAGCCGTTCTGACACTTGCTGGTAGAACCTTTTGGATATTTCAGACTTTTTTTTTGTTTGATTTTTGACACTGCAATGTCTAAAGATATCAATTTTATACTGAAGAAATATAGCATTTTCAAAGGATTCTGAAGCGATCAATGTCAGCCACAAGTGTACTGTAAGTGAGATCAATAATCTGTTCAACAATGCTGAGAAACTAGTCAAGTGACTTCTGAAAACAAAAAGCAAGTACCATGAGAAATACTAATCACTGTACAGATGCAAGGCCTTACATATTTAAAAAAAAAAAAAAAGTAGAACAATTAATAAATTATTAATTGTAAATATCCTAAATATCAGTCAAAGGATTCCATGCTCATTGAAGAGATAAAGATATCTTGGGATGAATAATTTCTTTGTATTCTTACCTGGGGCTTTTCCAGCAAGCACATATATATGCAGTCTCTGACTCTCACTGCTTCACATATCAAAGAAGTAAAATCTTATTTTGTGTTTCTTTTTCTCAGTCAACATATATAAATAAAAGAATATTGCTTTCCTATTGAAAAAGCTTGAAAATGTAAAACGAATTACTTACTGTAAAGTACTTATGGTAGAGCAAATGACTAGCGTTAGGATCAAAGATGTAGATTCACCATTGTCACATATTTTTCTTCCTAAATTAAGCTTCAATTTTTATGAAATGTAAGCTGAAAATTCTCATGGATTGCTGTCACCATGTTTTCTTCATGTGACCTGCTAATCTCCAGTTGTATGAAGAACCCAATGCTTATGCTAAATAGCTATTGGCTGGTGTGTATGTGTGTGTATACACATGTAAAAGAAAATTATGTCCACTATAATGCTGCAATAATGCTGCACTCTTATTTCTTCCAGATACAAGTAAAACATGATCAGTATATAACCAACTTACGCTATATGGGCAATATATAAATAACTTCATTTGAGTACCTTTTGCTGAACTACTTTATTGGAGATCATGCAATTGAGAAATAAACACTCAAATTCAGATGTGATCTTGGTTATCATTTTGAATTCTCCATCGATTGCTTGAAATTGAAATTATTTAAATGAGGACAGGTATCCAAGAAAGGAGGATAGTTCTGAACAATTTACTGATGGTTTGAAGCCATGAATAATTCAGTATCTGCATATCTTTAAATGACACGTCATGAACTAGATTGTTGCAAATTACAGGAGTATGACAATGATATAATATCACATAAATCTGATATTCATCTACAAAGGTTGGTTGTTTGTCAAGCTGTTTGTGGGTTTGCAGCTGACCTTTAAAAACTTGAGGATGAATCAAACTATAGTATGAACAAAGAAAGTCTTTCAAAAAGTAAGCATAATAAATCTCCCCACTTTGAGGCAAGTATAATATATAAAACTAAAGACAAGCTTTAATAGACACACAGAACGTAGGGAATTAATTCTGAATATAGTGAGATTAATTATAGTTACGGTCACATGGAGGGTTGAAGATGTATGATTGCATTTGCATATTCGAGATTCTATTCCCTACTTTTAACCATATTTTGAAACAAATCATCATGAACATTATCTTTGTGAAACAGGGAACCTGGAACCTCAATCCCTTTATCTTTCAAAACTGTAGTTTAGGTGTGATAATTGCACTTCAATGTAGGAAACCTCTACGCTCTTTTGTGTGATTCTGGTTGAATTCTAAGGGGAGGGGGTGGAGAATGAAGAACTTATTAAAAAATAGAAATGTTAATTGTGAGTTTTTGACAGCAGTATTTTTAGTACAGTATGAAAGAGTAAAAAATGGAGGTTGTGAGATCCTTAGGATAAGGATGCTGTTAGCTTTTTTTCAGTGCAAGGTCAACATAAGCCAAGATTGGATCATTACTGGGGGTCTTCAATGCAAAGTCTAGGAAACACTAGTTTTGAAGCTAGTGCCTGGACATCTCCTGATGTTGAATCATTTCTGTGCTAATAATATCTGCTTAAGTTGGTAGGATGCTTATTGTAGTTTGCAGCATCAATAAACACACTTATAACTCTTGCCATTTCCCTTTGACAGGGCAAAGTGGTATAATTTTAAGTATTTATGCAATATTTATAACTATATGACAAAAGGAATGTTGTTGTTCTAAGGAGTAATAAGCATTTTAAAAAGCAAACAAACCAAACCAAAACATAAGGTAGTATCATTAAAAAAATGAAAGACAATTACCCACTTAGAAGATAGTCTTCCACTTTTTAATACAAATTATAGGGTATTCTTTCTAGCTGCCAGTTGAAGAACATACGCTATGTGTGCTGAGTATGGATGGTAATCTTTCCTGAACAAGTTGCTTGCTTTTCTGCTAAAGATCAGGATTGATTGTGATGGCAAGAAAAATTCAAAAGTAGCTGTGTATATGATTTTCTGTGCAAGGAGAAATAAATGTATTTAAAGTATCAACTTCAAATGTTAAATTTAGTCTTAACATTGCATTGCTAGCTGATGAGGTATCACACTTAATCCATCTGCGCCTGAACCACAGGTTGTGTTTAGTTAAAATGATTGTGCTAAATCAAAACTCAATTTTCAGTGTGGTACATGCAGCCAAGCACCAAATATAATCATGTTTAAATTGGGACTATAAAACAGAATTCTCATGAAATGTGAAGCTGGGCAGAAATAATTTGGCTATGTCCTTCAGAAACTCTAGTTATGAGACCTGAGCTATTTCAGCATTTTGAGCAAACACCGGTGAGTTAAGTTTTCCCTTGGCATTGCAGGAGGGTTTCATCCTGTTCAAAATTGAGTTTGGTTATATTTATGAACTTTTCAGGCATACTGGGACACCAAATAGAAAATCAAGCCAACTGAGCATCCAGCAAAATGAGAGGATTTGCAGAGCATAGGTGAAGCTCTGCAGCACGTGTGACTGCGCCTGCCTCCCCCATATGTAAAAAGTACAACTATTTGTATGGTTTATTGTTACTTAAATGACTATCAAATTATACTAAATTTAATGTCTAGCTATAATATTGCAAAGGGGATTTTCCTATCACCATGGAAATTTTCTTGTCACACATGACAGTTTAGGAACTGTAATGCTTTAATTTTAGACTATCTCTCAAGCAGTATGTGACTTTATTAATTTTTCAGTAAAATGAATGCGGTAAAGGTTTGTTTGCTTAAGATGGAAATTCACATAGAAAAAGGTGCATGCTGTTTTTACACTTTGTATAGTACAGTGAGATTAGGCAGTGTTATGTAGTAAATTATTACTCTGTGTGCATCACTTTGGAATGGTAAAGAGACATAAGATACTGAATGTGCTGAATGTAAGTGAAAGAGACAACTTGTACTTTGTCTGAAGAGAATAAGTCAAAGTAAGTAGTCATATATTTCAAGTGAAATATTTGTATAAACAGATTTCATTTTCCACCTAAACGTACAGGCTGTCCTCTGAAATCTGTTGGTTTTGTCCCTGTAGTAAGATTTGTGGTGATGTTTAGATGTAGGACTGTCTGTCTACAGTTCTGCCTCTACCCTAATCTAGCTTCCCTTTCCATCTGGCAGAGTTGTTCCATCAAAACTATTGAATGGGATAGAACAAGCATGGCAGTGGATGCTTAGTTTAGCCAAACAGGCTGTAATGGCTTGCACAAGGTATGCAAGATACAGGAAAAGGTTTTGTACTACCTATGCTATTAACTAGTGTTGGCCACAGCATCTGAGTGACATGGAGTCCATTCCAGGATGTTTTTCTAGGATTGCTCCAAATATGGTGATTGTTTTGAGAAGTGAGGACTGCATGAATTAGGCTGAGACAAGACTGATATTTACTATATTGGCATTTGAATTTACAGAAAGGAAGAGGTACTTCAGCTTTTCTGCTGGAGAATAAGAATACTATTATAAATGCTTTGTGTATGGCCACAATTTTTCTTGTGCTCAAGAAACCAATGCTTCTTCGTCTATTAGGTGTCTTCAGTGGAAACAATGCAGGATTTAAAAAGAAGACTAGCATAATATTTAAACAAACTGAATTTTCAGTCATTTCTCTCTGTTAGCAAACAATGCCCATCTTTTTTGCTCAACTGTTACTTAATCTTAATTTAAATATCAGTACAAAACCTCGCACTTTCATCTCTTGTGTACTATAATTTGTGACAAGATGGAAGCACAATAAAAATTTGTATTTCACAATATTTCAGAACACGGTCACTATGTTTTTTTCTGTCTCCTGTTAAATTAGGCTTTATTAACCATTTCAGAGGCTATTTGTGAGTATTTTGATGTAGAGGTTAAACATTTCAGAAAACACGATGTTTCTGCCTTCATATCACCAAATATTGGTTGTCTGAAATAACAAGTGAGAAATATGCTTTAACAGTCACTTATATATCAAACTTCCTCAAAGTTCTAACTGAATAGTGTTACAAGTTTTGAAGATACTTGTATATAGTATCTCCAAAATAATTAATAGTAAGAACATAGAAATAGTAAGGAAATAGTGACTCTAAGGCATGTTAATAACATTTGCTGTTGATTTTCACATGAACGACAATGTGCTTGTTTGATTGAGCATCCTAAAATAGCTTCTCAGCATTGACTAATGCTAGTCAATCCCTGGGTTTCTGCCTTTCTCATACAATTTGATATCTTGCAACTGTGATGATCCGCTTGAACTATGGAAAAGTGAGCAGTGCTGAAAAACTTGAAAGAAACACTGTACTGTGGCTTTGTTTTAAAATAATTTCACTTTCTTACTATCTTGATATGTCGTTTTTAACTCAAGACTCACAGCTTAATACCTCTTTGTCTGTACTTTGATAGTTTTCTCAATTTTACTAGAAAGGCAAAGGCAATGAATGAAGGAAGAGTTTTCTATTGGACGAAAACATAACTTTATCATGCTCATCTATGGAATTGTACAAAAAACTCCCCATATGGCAGAGTGGTAGCAAAAATTGTGAATTCAGAGTCTTAAATCTGAAGTTTCTAAGTAACAGCACTGAGTGATGGGAGAGCGCTAGAAGATGCTGATGGAGGTACGGGAAGCAGGTGTACAGTACATGGAGTTAGGTAAAAGATCCACGGCTATCCCAGTGTCATGTTCTTGCTTGGAAATGGAGGACAGGTGGGAGGAAGCCAGACTATCGAAGATCAGCTGGACCTTACTGTACCAAAGAAATATGCCATCCCTTAATTTTGCATGTACCTCAAGATTTTGACATTCTGGGTAATCTCAAAACAATTGGACAGGCTTTAAGAGATTATTTGAAACAAGTGGGAATATTTTAAGCTCATTTCTAAATATGGTAATTGTGTAATAACAGGTAACTTGTCAGAGAATTTTTTGTCATTTTTGATACTTTCTCCACACTCAGTTGTAACTGGACTTCCTCTGCGACCTCCTCCCTTTTCCTCCACTACCCCACCCCCATTATTCCTGCTTTTTGTGTAGCCTTAAAAGAATAGAAATACTTTGTCCTATCAACCCCCAAATTCATGTTATCATTTGTGTCTGACAGTGTTTCCACTGAGGAGTGTGGGTTACAGATGACTGTGTGTATACAGATGAGTGCTTATTTTGTGAACAGATCAATAGTTCTTTTTATTTCCACCTTATAAACATTTGATTCTGACATGCTCACTATATTACATCTAGGATAACCTCACAGAAGATTTTCAGGACTTCTTTTGTTTTAAGCTGCTGTTGATTAATCAGTAATCCCATTCCCACCATATTATTTTGTATAATAGGTATAGAAACCATTTATTTTAAGACTAGAGTGCACAGTGACTAATAATTATCAAGGCAGTGTTACTTGTGGCTAAAGGGATGAAAGAAGAGAACAAACACTGTTGATTTTTTGTGGTTTGTCTTACTCTTAAATACATTTGTTTTTCTTGTTGTAGTCCACTGAGACAAAGAATTTAGAATTGCAAAAAAAAACAGATACACAAGTATGTTCTTAAAGTCAAGAAGCAATATTTTGGCTCAGCCTTGCCTTCCAAGATGGATAAATCCAGGTTTTGGAATATTGTGCATCATATAGTAGCAAGCATTCACAGTGCATGACTTGGTCATAGTGCAAAATGCCTTTCTTAACATGCTTGCGCATACTCACATCCATGAGTCCTATGTAACAGCATAGTAAAAAATTGCATTTTAAGATCCCACTTTGACACATATAATGCATAAGGTTTTAATATGATTGAAAAAAGAAATCACAGAGCCTTCTTGTAGTAGACCTGTGATCCTAAAATATCATTTAATGTCCTTCTAATATCTTAGAGTACCGTTACCTCCTAGGAATGAACTCTCAGTTCCTGTCATAATTTAATTCTGACAAAACCAGTGCTTTTTAAAAAACTCCATTCTGATATTATAAAGGCTTCATTTCAAGTCTATCCTGTAGCAATACAGTCCTGTAACAAGCATTTGAAATAGTAATGAATATGAATTATTCCTGAAAGCAACCCACTGAGCTCCAGAAGCGTGCCACATCTGGCTTATATTAGTATGTTCAGGGCATGTGGCTATTCTGCTGTTTTACTCTAATGTTACTGTTAGCTTCCAAAGTAAATAATGTCTTTATCTTATGTATTCATCAAGGCATTGTGCTGTGTCTAGCTTATAGAGTTTGGCTTTGCCACTTCCATTCATCTTCCACTTGTCATGCAATGTCTAGTACAAGGGTAATTGATAAAGAAGTGTGAACTCAACTGAGTAAGATATATAGAGTGGCCGTGCTTTGAAAAATGTGTACAATGTTATTTATTAATAATAAATATGTTTAAAGAATGGTTTGTCACCCTGGATGACAGATGACATTTCTCAGTTGGTGCTGTGAGGAAGGTTGCTACAGCTGTGAGATGCAGAATCATAGAATAGTATAGGTTGGAAAAGACCTCTAAGATCATTGAGGCAAAACATTATCCCAACACTGCCAAGTCCACCACTAAACCATGTCCCTAAATGCCATAACTACACATCTTTTAAATACGTCCAGGGATGGTGACTTCACCACTTCCCTGGACAACCTGTTCCAGTGTTTGGCAACCCTTTTGGTGAGGAAATTTTTTCTGCAATCCTATCCAAATGTCACCTGGCACAACTTTAGGCCATTTCCTTTTGTCCTATCACTTGTCACATGGGTAAAGACACTGACCCACATGTTTCTACACCCTCCTCTCAGGTTGTTGTGGAGAGCAATAAGGTCACCCCTTTTCTCCAGGCTAAACAACTCCAGCTCCCTCAGCCACTCCTCATCAAAGTGTGCTCCAGACCCTTCCCCAGCCCTATGGCCCTTCTCTGGACATGCTTCAGCACATCAGTGTCTTGAGGGGCTCAAACCTGAATACAGGATTTGAGGTGCTGCCTCACTAGTGCCAAGTACAAGGGGACAATCACTCCCTTGGTCCTGCTGGCCACACTATTTTTGATACAGGCCAGGATGCCATTGGCCTTCTTGGCCACCTGGGCACATGCTGGATCATGTTCAGACACTGTGAGCCAGCACCCTCAGGTCCTTTTCTGCTGGACAAGTTTCCAACCACTCTGTCCCCAGCCTGTAGAGCTGCTTGGGGTTGTTGTGACCAAGTGCAGGACTCAGCACTTGGATTTGTTGAACTTCATACAATTGGCCTTAGCCCATTGAGCCAGCCATTGATCTGCAGGGTTTTCCCACCCTCCAGAAGATCAAGACTCTCACGCAACTGGGTGTTATCTGCAAACACACTGAGGGTGCCGCCAATCCCCTCATCCAGACTATGGACTGGCTCCAACACCGAGCCATCTATAATTCCACTTTTGACTGGTTGCCAACTGGATTTAATTCCCTTCATCATCACTCTTTGTGCATGTTCATTCAGCCATTTTTTTACCCAGTAAAATGTACACTCATCCAAGCCATGCACAACCATTTTGTTCAGGAGAATGCTGTGGGAAACAGACGAAGTTTTTACTAAATTCTGGGCAGACTCATACAAAGGAGTGGACTAAACTGTAAACTCTATTATTAGAAGAAGACAAAGGTTTTTGATATTTGTTTAATGTATTGACTCCCCATTTCAGAGGGGAGAAAAACTCTTGTAGATTATCACATCAGATGTGATTATCACATCAGTCATAGGAAAAACTGTGGGCAGAAATTGTATGGTACCTGAAATAAGCACGCCTTCATCTAAACAAGTAACCTATACCTCTCTTTTTCCTTCAGAAAGGGCTTTGAAAGACATGATACTCCATAGAACATGATAACAATCCTCTTCTCTGAGGATTTATTGCTTGTAAACTACTTGAAACTTCAAAAAAGCCTTTTAAAAATAGTTTCTAAAGCATGTAGAAAAAAAAAATTATGTATGAAAATATCTGCCCTGATTGTTTGGAGCTTTTGCTTGTGTTGCTTCCTCCCACCCTTCTTAAGAGGCCCAATGGCAGAGAGTCCAAGGGATCACTTCAGATCTTTGTGTGCTGTAGATACAGTGCTCTGTGCTGGGCCACTTCCACTAAGGGGTTCATCCATTTGAATTAATTAAAATCCTGCACTTCTTTATTTAGGAAAGAAATAGCTTCCTTTTTATAGAATAACATATTCTGCAGTTGCTTTATGTTGCTGAACGGGCAGCCGTCTTTATTTTAATAGAGATATAGAACAGGATTGTGTGTGTGTCAAATTGCTTCAGAACTTCATGGAACAGACTGTGCTTTGAAAATTATATAAGGTCACAAAGTTGTGTAAATTGGTTTACATAGTATCACATTTCTAAATATTACACTGATAGGCACTAAAATGTTTTGCTGTAACTAAAGTTGTTGCAAGGTTTGAAATAGATATGCAGTTTGAAATCCGAAGTACATATTCAATTTTCTACTTCCAAAGTATATAGTTCTTTGAGCAGCTGCCTGCTTGCTTTTCTTTCTTTTTCCTTTCTTTATTACTAATCCATGTTTTTGTAACCACTCACTTGTTAAGAAGCATACGTACTGATTGGGGATTGAAATCTTTACCTGGTATTTAATCTCTTTCCTAAAAGTTTTGTTTTAAATTGCTCTGCTTTAGAAGTTACAGTGTTCCATTACTAGAGGACACGATGAGTTTTCGGCTGGTGGATATTTTTGGTCTTACAAGATTCTTCATGGTACGAATGTAACATCAGAATTTTATGCTAAATCTCATCTTCTTGCTTGACATTCAAAGGCCTTTAAGCTATTTGGTAAAGAGAGGCTAAAATACACGTTTGATAACACTCTATTTTCTTGGATTGGTCGTGAGTTTCCACTTTCTTTTGCAGTGCTCAAGATAACTTTTTTGTCATTAAGTTATCACTAGAATTACTGGTGACGAAGTTTTTGAGAGAATGGGCTGTGTGTATTGAAACTCCAAAGTTTAAGACAGAATATAAAATTGAGAGAAGCAAAGCCCATGTTTAAAATAAAGCAAAACCAAGACTTTCTCTTAGACACCCTGGTAGGAAAGTACTATCAGAAAATGTTCATTTGTCTCTCAACAACAAAGCTGCAAGTTTGTATGTTTGTCCTGTTTGTTTCTAATGGATTGTTGGAATATGCAGAATGGATGTTGGGTGTAAGAGCATGTTGGCAAGAAGTGCACAAAGATTTAAACACCTGAAGTGTGCAATCTGAACAAGTCAGGAAGAACACATGCTGTTTTTTCTTCAATTCCATTACTTAATTTTGTAAAATAGCATTAAAGTTTTACAGTTATTTGACTTACTACTTTTTGTAACTACTTTGAAATCTGTCCTCATGGTGTGCCTTTTGCATACCGCTTTCATAGCAGCTACTTTAAGAGTTCTGAGTATGTTCTAGGCTTCTTGGTTTTAATGTTAATGCTTATAGTTCTTTTTAAAATTAAATTATTTTATTTCTCAGTTTATTTTTAAAATCTGTTGATTTGAGCATGCTGACTATGAACAGGCAGATCTGTGAGTAAAACCAAGATGAAATCTATGTCCACAGGTAAATTAAATACTGTGATTTCTGTTTATTTCTGGGTTCTACAGAAAATGGAGCTCACTAAAAAAAAAAAGTACTTGGGATTTAAGCCTGAGAGAGTCTTATGTTGTGCTCAATGACCTTGTGGCTACAAAGCAGTAATGAAATGTTTTGCCAAGGTTGTAGACTTCAGTAAAATGAGCTCTTAAGATGTGTATTGCTGTGTCTATTGCAAGTCTGCATTCAGCTGTTACCAAAATAGAAAGCAAACTTACTCTGAGCTAATGTTTGTCTAATTGCTTTAGTTAGCCCCAAATATGATATTAGAGCAGCACTCTTGGAAAAGCTATGGCACTGTTTAATTATTCAGTTAGTGGGTTTTCTTAGCTCACCTACACGTCCCTTGTTCCAGTTTAAACTCAGGTTTCTCTTCATTTATATTCCAGACTGGAAGAAGATATCATTTGCATTCTCTTGCAGAGATGTATCAAAGACTTTCTTTTTTTCCAGACTGAGATGTCTATTCTCTTTCCTCACAGATTATGTCTCTGAAACCCTTTCAACAGTCTTGCTCCACTGTGTTAAGCTCTCTCCAACTACTCCTTTGATTTGAGATGTGACACCTCAAAGTGGATGTTACTGTTCTGATAGCTTTGTTAATGGCTGGTAAAAGGGAAAGTCTAACTCAGGTGTCCTCTGGGCTGTATTTCACCTTCTGTGTATTGTCATGCTGATTGACTTTTCAGTCATGAGGCTTCACTTAGTTTTATCTTGGGATCCATTATAACTTATGATCCTTAAGGGCTTTCACCTAGTCAGTTGAACTGAGTTATTGTTACAAGACTAAAAGTTCCTTACACTTGCAATTTAGAAGAGATATAGTAGTTTTTGGGGTTTTTTACTTTATTCAAGACACTTCAGGTCCTTTTCCATTTTCGTCTTGTTCTGTTCTCCAATCTACTTTAAAACTGTAATGTCTCTAATGAAGATACTATCTGATGTTGCATGTGGAACAGACCTCTTCAGATCAGTCTGTCATGAGCCATGACATTTAAGTGTGCTAAAGGAATGTAGTGTATATTTCCAATCTGCTATGTATATTCCTTAAAATAGCCTCATGAAGGACATGACTGACTTTTGAGCAGACCTCAAACATGACCACATCAAGAGTTTGCTAAGAGAGAGCTGGGACTTCAGTTCTTTCTCCCCATTTTAAAGATATGTTACTTTTTTCATAGAAGGAAACTAGACTGATCTAGCACAATAAAACTACTTTAATCCGATTTTTTTTTTCTTCTCCAAAGGCTTTACCTGTTTAAATATTTGCTTCTGCATTTTTTATGAATTTAAGTTCATGTGGCTAGTCTACAATATCTTCATTGCTCCTAAACCTTTTTTTTAAAGGGAAGAAATATTTATTGTTTTTCATTCATCTGGATGGTTACCATCCACCATGTTCATCAATTTTTATTGTGAATAACTTGGAGAATTCATGAAAAAAATCTTGAAATAATCAAAGATCCAAGGAACTTTGAAAACATTTAAAAATACTCTCCAAGATGTCCTTCTACTATATTAGATGGTGATTTTATCCTTCTGTCTCTGGTATTGAATTAGTTGTCTCATTGCAAGTTATCTTTCTAATTAAGGCAGGCAGAAAAATTCTAACCTTTGCCCTTCTCAAGGCTGCTTGTCCTGCGGTAGTTTATACTCAGCTAAAATGTGCCTCAAATTGATGCAAATGTTACATAAAATTACTTTGGGTTCAAAATAGAAGGCCAATACTAAGGCAGCAGTAGGATTTTTGCAAACTTTGCTTAAAACTGCAGGTGTATGCTAAGGTTGTATTCGAGTTTTTGCTTCCTGCTTTTCTCACCAGCAAGTTAATGGGGCAGTACCTGGTGGAGCGGCAAACACTGAGTGCCCAACAATCAGAAGAGCATTGCCTGCCACCAACAGTGCAACTCTACCACTAAAAGTGCAACCCTGTTTGCTACCAAGTCTTGCTTTCCTGCAGGAGAGGAATGGTTTGTTGCAGAAGGGCATCACTGTGTGAGATTTCGTTCTGAGCTGCTGCCCTGCCATATAGAGCAGATGTTTGTGTTGTGTAATATTAATGTCTAACACCACTGTTAGTGTGTGTATTTAGCTGTAGTAGGAGAATAATGGGTTATATAGATATCAGAAAAGTATATAGACCTTTACATTTTCATAAAAATAGACTTTTCAGATTAAAAAAATCTTAATACTGATTCCCTTCTGCAAGTCCCAGAACAGACAAATGGGTCCTCTGCTGATATGCAAGTAATAACTTCTCAATGTTAAACGTTTGCAGCCAACTTACTTTTTTTTCCCCTTATTGATAATGAAGGTTAAGCTGAATTCTGATTAATTCTTTCCTTCCTCAAGGTATTTTCAAGGTAATTTTAATAGTTAGAGACATGCTCAAGTGGTACCTTAAATACTCTTGATGGTGCTACTTAGAAATTATGCAGTTTGAGAGGGGAATCACAGAATCTGGATTTGAAATTTTTAAAAAAATCTTCTACTTATTAGCCAAAACACAAATAGAATGCAAACAGGAATCCACATCATCCTAATCTTTACTACAGAAAGTGATCTTAATTTAGGACCTTAATACTTTTTTATGGTTTTTGTTGTTGTTTTTGCTGAGAAAAGCAGTACCTCACTTCAGGGAATTTAGAATTCAGGAGAGACAAAATCTGTATTAATTACTGAGCTTTGTCATTAATTCTGTTGTGTACTCATGGTTGTCTGCCAGTGTTTCTCAGCTTTCCCAGGTCTATCTTTTTAAACTTGAATGCAACAGTCATGGAAAGACTTGCCAAAATCCAGAGATACAAATATAGTGAAAGCAGTAATTTCTTACTACAAGCATATCTTATATATGTCGCTTTCACTGTCAATATGGAAATGAACAGGGCAATGTATATTCATAAAGCATTGTGCAGTCATATTCTAAGATTTTTTTGTAGCTTTTTTCTCACAGGCTGTCTCTGAAAGTTACAGTCCCTTACTCACAACAGCTAGTAAACCCATGTGTGTTTTGGTTTTACAGCGTCAACACAGAACCAGAGTTCCTACTGATGGTTGCAAATGTAGCAAGGATTGCATCTCAGCTTGGAACTGTTATTCCCTGGTAGAAATTATTCAACATACTCAGAGGAAAATGGGGCAATGGTTAATCCATCCGTCAACTGTAATGCCAGACATCATCTAGCTCTTTCCATTACAGTAATGCTTTTGAATATCTCATAGCCTGGACTGTCCAAGTGAGATATCCTTTTCTGGTATTTGTGGTCTGGGTTTTTACCTCAAATTTGATTTGACTCTTTGTTTGGGCCCATTTTAACATTAGGTTTCTAGAAGAAACAGAACTTCTCTAGTTCTGCAGTGAAATTTAAGTTTCCTAGAAGAAATACTGTCCTTGGCACCCGCATTTGTATTTCAAATACAAAATAGTGAGCTGCCTAATGTGGTTTTGTGTGCTTTTTTTCTCTGACCCCTGCCTGCTTCTCCCCCCCGCTATCCCCTCCCCCGAATTATAGAGTGCTTTGCATCATATTTGATATGCTTTAAAGCAAACAGGTTTCACTCGCTGATGGCATGTCAATCCTGTAAAACTCTTTGATGCTAAACAATGATAGTAGTCTTTGCTTTGTTTCCAAATGATAGCTTTAAAGCTTGTAATTTTAAACCACCTGCAGTTAGTGTAAGTAGCAGTTTCACAGTCTGGTCCTCTGATATTTTGCTTTCGTGTACATGTTTTGATACACTTGTCTTTCTTTTTCCATGGAAGTGGCACGGGTTTGTGTAGCAATGTCCTGCTTAATTGGCTCCACTACAGTTGAATATCAAACATAAGATCATGGCTTATTGTTTTGTCTTTTCCTCTAGTATCTAATTTTACTGAAGTGCCAGGCACTCCTGAACCAGGCTGACCCACAGAAAGAAGTAAATTTTGAAGTGTAACTTGAGTACAGGAGCTGAGCCATTTTAACTGAAAAAAAAAAAATCCATTATGCAATAAAGAACTCATCTGTTGTTATTTATACCTTAATCAGCATCTACAAATTTTGAATGGATTTGTCTGTATCTGAGTAGTCCATCTTGAAACATTTCCTTCCTGGAAATATGAAGTAAATATTATAAATTCAGCCCATAAATGTGTTGGTCTGAGGAAATGGGCATTGCTACTAGACAGTAATCTGATGTCCCATGTCCTTTTGACTAAGAATAATTTGTTTTCCTTTGGGTTAAAATTCTGGTATAAATGTTTATGTTACCCTTCAGGTCAGGTCAAGGAGATGCTTTTGCACCCTGAGATGATCTGCTGGGGGTAGTAATGGTCCTGGTTCAGGCACCACTGATCAGAAGATGCAGAATCCTTGTAGAAGAGCCTGTGAGACCATGATGGGGGAGAATGAGTGGTTTGTACAAGGAAATGGGTCTTTAAAGGACGAAGCCAACTCTGAGTGATATGACTTTTTGTGCTAACATAACCTTGATTTTTTCAGATAAAGCTTCATCTAATTCTCCATGTTTCCCCCCCCCACATGTTCAGTAGTGTAACACTTATGCAATGTAATGTGCAGTCCTTGGCTCTATTATTGTTAAAATCAAACCCGCAAATATGAGGGGTAACTATCATGTTCATGATGAAGTCTTATATATCCTTGTCCTAATAAAAAAAGAAATATGGTTTGTATGCTGCTTATTGAAGTAGATTAATGCAAAATTAAAATGCCTGTCCAACCCAATCAGGCAGAGTCTTGGATCTGACAGCTTGTAATTGATCTTTCTAACACTAACATCATGACTACATCATGTTCAGAAAAATCTGGATTTGCCTCTGAAAAAATCCACCCCAAAACCGGAAACCAACAGCACAAAACCCGAAACCCCAACACCTAAAAAACTGCCTCATTTCAAGTAGTCCTCCTGCTACTGAAAAAAACACTGAGGGAAAGAGCAGTACATTTTGTGCAATAAAATCAATCATTTTTGATTATAACAAGAATATTTTGCTGGGAAAAGCTTTCTTTTAAATTTCATATTTATGAAATCCAGAGCAATTTTTCTTCAGAAAAAGACATGCTGCTCTGATGTTCAATTATATTTAAAGCTATTATGTCTTGTGTACACTTGCTTGCAGACACATCTAGGTGTATTTATGATCATTCATAACAAAAGGAAATGCTAATTGTCTTTACAAAAGCTAATAAAGATATTTTTTAAATGATCAAATAACTGCGGTTTTGCTCGTGTTCCTACCGAAGGTAGAGATTTTGTTATTTTTATGTCTGTGCTTGGAGAAAATGCCTGCTTCCAACTTATTTCTTAAGAGGACATTGGGAAAAGCTGTTCCTTTTTTTTCTGTTATCAAAGTGGTAGGACCAACATCCAAGTTACAAGGATGTGAGCGATGTAAGGACTGTTAGCCCTGGTTGCTGTCTGTGGGAGCACTCCATGGCCTGGGTCCCTGCAGCCCCTGGGGAAGCACCCCTCAGCTGCTCAGCAGCTGCTTCCAACAGGAAAACAGCAAAGCACTCCCTACAGTGAGGGTGAAATCTGCCCCGCTCACTGCAAAAAAAATTAAGGAATTGAATAGAGTTACATTTTTCTTCCTGAATCGCCCACTCCAACTTCATTGACAAAGCCAGCAGTCTTAGTCGTAGTCTTAACATTTAGTAAAAATAAGCAAATTCTGATGAAAGTAAGTGGAAAGGGTGATTCCTTGGTGGCTTTCAAGGTCCTTTCAATACTTCCTGATGTTGTTAGGACCATTTTTCTTCTGTTTTTACTTTTCTTGTCCCCACCTCTTGCTTATCGTAGGTTTCTAATTGTTGTGTGCAATCAGTTCTTTGCCTTGTCAAACACTTTGACAAGTCTAGCATGCTGCCAGTCCTGTTTCTATGTTTTATTGTGTTTTGACTGATATAGCAGGGCAAAGGAGCAGGTGATTTACTGTGGTTTTCAAATTGACCTCCTCTGGTATATGTTAATACTGGCTTAGTCAACTTACAGGTTGTAAGATCTTTTGTTACAGACTTCCTTGTTTGGTAGTCATGTGCTTTCATTTTGGAGCCCATGTTATGGTTCAAATCTGTATCTATAAATGCTCCTGAGTGTCATAACATAAAATTTATTTGGATCAAATACAAATTCCAGTAGAGAGCTAGGACTGGAATAAGGTCGTCCCATTGTAATGCTTCACTATTCATTGGTATCCTGTGATTCAAGTTCCTTCTGAGATAAGGTACATCTCCATACCTCCAAGTAACTTGCTGTCAGTGTATTGTGCTTTCAGGGATGAGTGTGTTGGGAAGACACTATTCCTAAAGTTCTTCTCATGTGCTTTAAATTTCCATCTTTGGTGGTGTTTCGAAACTTCAAAATTACTTTCAGTCTTTCAGTTTAAAATGGAATATTGAATGTTTGTCATCCCTTTCCACCTAAAAATAAGGAAAACCAGTGAGAATATAACCTTGGGGGTGTTACCTGTCCTTGATGTCACAGAGAGAATCCAAAAAGTAATGGGGAGCTGTTTTTGTTTTGAGTGTGTAATTATTGAAATTATGTGGAAAGGGACAAGCCACAAGAATGCAGCTGTGGAGCTGTACTATCTATTATAAATCTGGTGAACTCTAAGCTTACTGTACAACTAGGGTAATTATAAGACACGAAAAAATAATGCATTAAAAGTAAAAAATTGCTGAGGGCTATTTTATTGAGAGAGCTATCAGAGTCACTGGCAATCAACCAAATATGTCAAGCAACTTCAGGTACTGGACATCACTATGGAATTAGAGCATCTTGTACCAGAACAGCTGTCTGGAAAGGCTAAGGAAAGGCTGAGCTTGCAACTACTGCTAACAGAATTAAAATAATAATAAAAAAAAAAAAAATAAAGACTGTGAGGGGGGCTAGTTGCCTTAATACGCTACCTCAGCATTCCTGAATAAGGAAAATTTTTTAAAAGGAATAAAAAAATAATTTTTCTGCCTGAAATGAGAAATGTTTGAGAGTTACTGAAGACTAATGAGACCAGTTCTGGAATAAAATGTCAAAATGAAACATTATTTTTGAGATTTATTTTTCCCCCTCATGATTTCCTAGAAATGTAATTTTGGTAAGTGCAATATTGCTCAGGTCTTCCTTCTCTCTTGCCTTCATAACTTCTCTGTTTGCAAGCTTGACACTCCCAGTGGGCCTGCAGACAGCCGTACTTCAAAGTGCAAGTAGCATCAGTGGAAACTGGCAATTGGATCACCATATTTATTTGCAAATACTATATTGAGTGTGCAATCTGGATCTCATTAACCTAAAATGATTCCTTAGGGTAGCTGTCAGGTGTCAGAACTGTTGCATGGATAAAAGATGCAGGAGAAGAGCTCTGAGATAAGGGATAAGCTCTGATATTGGGACAGAGAACTCTGGTGCTGGCTCTTTGACTGGGAGAACAAAGTTACTAACTGACTCATATGTGTTTAAAATGCCTGAGTTGTTTTGGCAGCCATGCCCCACCCCCACTTTGTGTGCCTAATTCTAGGTGTTGTGGCACTGTGCTGCAGGGTCTTGGAGAAGAGTGCTTTTCTTCCCTGGTGCCTTTCCAAAAGTGTGTTACAAAGCACTTGTAAACCCTTTGGGGCAAATTGTAAGTAATGGCTGAAACCAAGTTTCAACCCATCAAATGCCCAGAAAGAGTGGGAATAATGTTGAATTGTAGCTTTTATAGGGGTTGCAGCAATGGCTTTATTTCTAAAAGGAAGGACTGTGAACGTTGGCCCATCTGTCTGCTTTCTTAGTCAGTGGTCTGTCTTTTTTAGCAAGACACAGTTTTGCAGTTGTATCAAGGTTAGAATGGAGGGGGAAGGAATTAGATGTTTTTTGTGTAGTTGGTTTTGGGTTTTGGTTTTGTTTTGTTTTTTTTTTCTTGGGTTTCCAGCAGGTTGTGTTTTGTGGTTTTTTCTTTTTGTTGTTGTTGTTGTGGTTGTTGACCTGATAATGATAAGGTGAGTAATTTTAAATTACCTTAAGTTGATTCTGGGTGCACTAATCCCAAATTGATTCAAAAAGGCACTAGGAGGTGATATTACACAGTTTCAGTTTTTCAGTCTTGGTCCCTAAATTCGGATATTGAGTTTCTTCATGGTGTTTGTGATAAGGACTCTGTGTACATGTATGTGTGTAAATTAGAAACTGATTCCCAGTATCACAGTAAGCAACCTTTTCCACAGCAGAAAGTGATGAATAATTCAACAGTGGAAAACTACACAATTTCTGTAACATCATTTTACGGGAAGGCTATCACAGCCCCCCGGTCCAGCACCACACGTTGCAAAGTGTCCACAGAAATGTAGGCGAAAAAAGGGCTAATAGTTTTGGTGTTTTCTTAATGTGTTGATTTTTCAGGGCTTGGTTATCGACCAGTGTGATTTATTATCTTAAGTTTTACCCTTCCCCAGTCTCAACAGATGCTTTTCTTACTAGAGGTAGATAAAATTGGGAGGACTGTGTTCTGTTATATTTGAGTGGATTTTGGACAGAAAAAAAAAAGAGGTCCCTCAAGATGACTGATTAACTCATAGAAAAATACAAGTGTAAGTACCATTTTTAGATTTCTGATGTATCTGCTAAAATTTCCTTCTTAGATTTTTTTATTATCCAAATTATCTTTTCTTTTTAAACTAATATGGATGTAAGGATTACAGAGGGAGGAAGGTTATATACATTGCAGAGAGGTGTTGAGAAATATTTTTCCTTAAAGACATGTTTTGGCAGCAAGTTTTATGATGAACTGACATATTTTCTGGCAGAGGGAGGAGAGTTTAACTGATCAAAACATATCATTAATACTTTCTAAAAATATATAGCCCTATTAAAGTAAGAGCCATTGCTTTGCATAAATCTCTGGAAACTTAAGTCTGCCATAGACTAAACATCCTACATATCCCAAGGAATCCATCCTGTTTTATCCTGACCTTTCCTCTGCAGAAAAAATGTGAGGATGCCAGGATGATCTAACTCTTAATGCTTCAAATCAGTTTATGAGAGGTGTGGGGTTGTTTTTTATTTTAAATCTCTTTGCCATATGCGCAATTCTGTCGTTATCCATCTGACTGGATTAGGAGAGAAATGGAAAGCAATAGACCTAATAAGGTAGCCACGCCTTTAAAGGAAGGAAAAACTGTAGCCTTTTACATCTCAGTGGTACCAACCTGCCAATTAAGTTTTAATAATCCTTTTCTGTATCTCTTCTCTTGCTTCCAACTCATTTTCTGTATAGACAGTGCAGCTGTGACTATAAGGTAGTTGTAACCTTTTGGATGGTTTCTGAGGCTTAGCTTCAGGTTTATCTGCCGTTACATGATCTGTATGGCTCACTGCACTTCTGTCAGCCTGGTCTGCACTAAAGATGTGTGACTGATGCAGCTGAGCACGCAGGTAGGCGACAGGATGAGAAGTGGTAACAGAGTAGCAGTGATGTTCCTTCCCTCTCTGGAGCTGAGCAGAGCTGTGCTTGCTCCTGCAGAGCGGGCATGTGCACAGATCTGTGCGGTGAGAGTATTGGCAGCAGTTTGTTTCTAGAGCTTTTTAACATCTGGAGCCAGAATTACCCACAAACTAAATGACCCAGTTAGCTGTGAAGAAAGTATTACTTGATTTCATTTTCTTTCCACTATTTCCTCTGTTCATCTGTCCTGCCTTCCCCTGCCCCCACTTTAATATGGATCCCTATGTGCCTGAATTTCTGTTCTCTCTCTGCCTTTGCAGTATACCACCAAGCTGCTGCTTCCATGCTCCCTGAGCTCCTGCAGCAGGGACAATTGACTGTTCTGGGCGGGATATCTCTTTACTTTCCTCTTTTGTACTTGAAGTATAGGATGGAGAGAAGATGTAAAGAGCAAAGTGTGGTTGGACAGTAGCGATATGAATTCTTTCAAGTGTTGAGAGCATGTTGGTCTCTTCTCCCATAACAAGGGATAGGACAAGAGAAAACAACCTCAAGTTGTGCCAGGGAGAGTTTCGTTTGGATATTAAGAAGAATTTCTTCAATTAAAGAGTTATCAGGAATTGGAACAGACTACTCATGGAAATGGTTGTCATCATCCCTGAAGATATTTAAAAGACATGTATATATGGCACCTAGGAACATGGTTTAGTGGTGGGTTAATTGTTGGAATCGATGGTCTTAATGCTCTTTTTCAACATAAATGGCTTTGTGATTCTCTGATTCTAAAGCTCTGTGTTCAATATTGGTGCAGATATGGTTTGAATACAGTAGACATGGGATGCTGCAGCTTTCAAAGATATCTAGTATAACACAGAGCATTTTTTGAAGAATATAGTTGTAAATACTTGCTAAAACCTTTAAAGATTGAAGTCTGAAATATATAACTTACCCAAACTGGAGAAATCTTTTCCACAAGATGAGGAAACGTGGAGATTTCTACATGGAGTCAAACCCTTGTTATGTAACATCCTTCTTGCCAATACTTGGACTATTTTTCCTTTGCAATTCAGTTTAAAAAACTCATATTTAAAACTTTGACTGAAATGTCTAAATGGCTACATTTGGCTACGCCGTAAATGACTTAAAATGAGGCTTTGAAAAGGAAACTATTGAGTAAGCCTGACTTGGGTAGCAACACATTACTGACTGTGCTCTCTGCAAGTCTTGTACTCTGTCCTGCCATTGCAATCAAAGACTATATAGTTATTTGCTTTGAAACAAGCACAAGTGGATCTAGTTCATATAGCCTTCTGTAAGCTTTAACAAAAATAATGCTTTATTTTTATAACTATTAATCAGGAAGTATTTATAAACATCTCTATTCAGCATAAAATAATAAAGGTTTTTATATTTATCCGTCTCTGAAAACTGTTATCATTAGCCATTTTTTTGTTATAAGTGTCATGCACTGGAAGAAGTTGTAACAAGTGGCTTTATTTTACAAAGAGTAGCATAAACATGACCTTATTTATCATATTAGTTAATCATCATTATGAAATGCAAAAATTATGCAGCTGTCCACATGTCTTCAGAGAATTTAGCTCATTTGTATATTTAATCAGACTTAGGACATCAGTTACTTTTTCTGTAAACAATGCTTTTTTTTCAGTACTTATTCAATCAGTATGGTTTTGACATGCTGAAAGAGACATCCCCTTTCTCCTTTTAGTTACTCCTTTATTCAGAACAGAAGCAGGCTACTACACAGAAAAAATAGTTTTCCCTCATCCATTTTCCAAAGAAATATGAACTATATTTGTCCACTTACTGAGGGACTTTACCAGCCTCCTCATTCTTGCTTTAAACTTAGAGCATGCTATTCATTGTGCTATCTTCGTATGATATATTGTTATCAGTTATAACTAATAAAATTTATGGGTCTCATGAGAATTACATTTATTTGACATGTTTGATAATTGATTATGATCAGTTTAAAAAGTGGAGAAAGTGGAGAGAGGAAAAAAGTAGTGATGCAAGGGCCATCATTCATCACCTCCCATAAGCAGATGGATGCCCATCCACTCTACGAGTAAAGGCTACTCTGGAAGACAAAAGGTTTTTTTATTGTTACTCAGTGTTACTTGGTGTGGAATATTCCTTTGTCCATTTCAGTTCAGGTGTCTGCTGGCTGGGGCAGGGGAAGGGTGTTAGAGTGAGAAAAAGAAAAACTCTGACACTGTGAAAATACTGCTGAGCACTGGCCAAAACATTGGCATGTCATCGACACTGTTAGTCATAGATCTGAAACACAGCATTCTATGGGCAACTACAAAGAAGTTAATTCCCTCCCAGCCAGGCCCAGTATAAGAGTGTGATTAAAGAACAGATTCTTTCTTAAATTCAAATACATCTTTGTTCATCTTGTTCCTTCCGCTTTGATTAGCTACTTGGAACACCTTGTTGTTAAGGTTTCCGCCACCCCTTCTTCTCCAGTGAGGGGAGAAGAATCACAGTACAAATTCCTATTCCTCAGCAGTGGATAGATAATTTCACATGTTCTGATTATTTTTCTTGTAGGTACATGACCATCTTTTCATCCCTGTCCAAATGCTGTGTAACTCGACAGCTCTTCCTCCTTCTTTGACAGAATCAAGAGGTTCATGGTAACAATCTAATTTTTCCACTGGGCATGTGTCAGTGCTAAGACAACCCTATGCTGTTAAAGGGAAGAAATCCTAAAGTTAGGAACATGTTCTGTGAATGTGCAGTAGTCAATTGTCCATAATGATGGAGAAATAAGGAGGAAATATAGGAAAATTTTATTTTAATCCTGTGCAATGAGTGCAATTCTACGTGGGCTTATTTTACCTCCTTCATGTCTGTTTTTTTATTATTTTCAATCCTGCAAAGAAAATGACGTTGGATTAGAAAATGTAGTCTTTTATAGCACTAGACTTTGAATAATATCTGTTAATTAAATTTCACCTGAGATAATAAAACCTTCTGTGTACATGTAAGACCACCAATACTCTATTGTTCAGAGGACAAAAGATCCAGCCTTGGAAAAGTTTTACTCTTATCTCTTGATATTGCTGGACATGTAAAGACCTGTGTGTTCAGTTTCTCTTTTCTCACTTTGAGAATGTTTGTGAACTCTGTAAATAACAGGGATGAATAACCTGCAGGTCGAAAAATAGTTCAGGCTTTTCAGGATGGAGTTAAAGCACCTGGTGCTGAGGAAAGCATGAGTACATTGTAGAACAAGATGATGCTTCTACCAATTGCTTAAGTTATTGTTGCAGTACAGTACCAATAATGTGCTCTTCCCTTTCCCTTCAACTTTCAGAATACTTTAGAGTGTGGAACAAAATTATCAAGCTGCTGTTTGTACTTTGCATGTATTTCAGGTGGTTTGATTTGACAGTTGTGTTTTTACCACCAAGACAAAGCTCCTATGGGAATATGCTGCCACCCATGTGCCGAGCTGCAACGTGTGCCCTGCTCTTATGCCAGTACAGGCCAGCAGCAGTGAGCACAGCTGTGAGATTGGGTTGCAAGTGGTATTACTCAGGGCTCCGTACGAAGGCTATTCCTGTTTAAGATCTCTATTGATGACTGTGAGGAGATTGAGGGCACCCTCAGGGAATTCCTAGATGACACCAAGCTGGGTGGAAGAGTTGGTCTGCTGGAGGGCAGGAAGGCTCTGCAGATGGATCTGGACAGACTGGATCAGTGGACTGAAGCCAATTGTGTGAGGTTCAACAAGGCCAGGTGCCAGGTCCTGCACTTCGACCACAACAACCCCGTGAAGCGCTACAGGCTGGGGGAAGAGTGACTGGAAAGCTGCCCAGTGGAAAAAGACTTGTGGGTGTGGGTCGACAGCAGCTGAACATGAGCCAGCGTGTGCCCAGGTGGCTGAGCAGGCCAATGGCATCCTGGCTTCATTCAGAAACAGTGCGGCCAGCAGGACCAGGGCAGTGATTGTCCCTCTGTACTTAACACTGGTGAGGCCGCACCTCAAATCCGGTGTCCAGTTCTGAGCCCCTCAATACTAGAAAGACATTGAGGTGCTGGAGAGTGCCCAGAGAAGGGTAATGAAGCTGGTAAAGCATCTGGAGCACAAGTTTGATGAGCAGAGGCTGAGGGTGCTGAAGCTGTTTAACCTGGAGAAAGGGAGGTGACGTTATTGTTCTCTACAACTCCCAAAAGGGATGTTGTAGAGAGTTGGGATTTGATCTCTTCTCCCAAGTAAAAAGTGATAGGACAACAGGAAGTGGTCTCAAGTTGCACCAGGGAAGGATTAGATTGGATGTTCAAAAAAATTTCTTCACCGAAAGGGTTGTCAGATATTTGAGCAGCCTGCCTAGGGTTGTGCTTGAGTCACCATGGATGTGGCACTTAAGGACGTGGTTTAGTGGTGAATTTGGCAGTGCTCAGTTAACAGTGTGACTCAATGATCTTAAAGGTCTAAGTCAACTGGAAAGTCTCTGATTCATTTTTATGATTCTATGAGTTCCAAAGGAGAGCATATTTTTAGAGTTGAGCAGCATATTTTGATAATAGTACACTAGTTCCTCTTGATTTTTATTTCTTTTCTGCTTCAGCAAGTACATTTTTGATCACCTAGTGCACATCTGTAATTTTTGTATTCTTGTACGGAACATGAGGAAGTTTACAGGTTGTTGTTATTCTCTTTTAATAGTAAGTAAATAAATCTCTTAGGAAAAGTGGTAATATGTGGCCATAGCTAGCTGCTTAGTGTCTTAGTTATGTGTAAGTGTATGGTTGTGATAGAAATTTGTAGGCCTGTTTATAGAGAACTAAGTTCTCATCCAAATATTTATGGACTCTTGGGTCTGTTAATGCAGAGTTTGAAATAATGACTGTGAAAAATCTCAGCTCCTGCGTGGATGTGTTCAAAAGTGTTCAGTGACATATAAAGTTCAGACTTCTGGATAGTTTATAGAGGACAGTTACAGTGTCAATAAAGTTTTTATTCATTTGCATCTATAAGCATTAGATTAGACTGCATAATTACTTTCTTTTATAAAGCTTGTAAAGCCTTTAGACTTAGAGAACCCTTTGGCCTCATTAAGATGGCATGTTGTGATGATGGTGACAGCTTTGCAGCAGGAGGAGGAAGTATTGTCTGCACACCTGAGGGGTTTGTGATGACAGGCAGAGATGTAAGGGATGTAATGGTGCCTGGGCCAAAGCTCTGTCTTAAACCTAATAGCAGATCTCTGACAAAAGAAGATCCTTCAGGGAAGAATGCGAAAACAGGACAGGTAGAGATAAATCCTTCTAATAAATACATCCAGCATCTGCCAACCTGTGTCTTTGGATGGGAGCCCATATATGAGCATATGGATGCAGTGAATGGTGTTTTAGAGAAATAAACAAAAATCATTTTCACATTGCAGTTTGCACTGAGATAGTGAAACTGTGTCAGGGGACTAAAAGCATAATAAGTGCTTGGGGTGCAGACCATCCCACTTCCAAAATTGCTGTTCTAGGGGTTCTGAGTGCACTCCAGATGAGATTTTCTCTGTATGGGTGCAGCTGTGCACTGTCTCTGTTACACTGGCTGAAAAAAGGCTGCTGTGTATGTCTTGAATATATTAATTTAAAATGCAAATAAGACAGGTCATTGATTTGGAATTTTGCATACGAAAAAATCTGTGGAAGTAAATGACTTCTATCTTTCCTTGCCACTGAAGTTACTGTTGATTGATTCTATCTGCAAGGAAAATGCAGTTCTTATTCCCCTTACCTTGGATACCTGCATAGCAGAGAAATTGTTCTATTCCCTTCTGGATGTTGGAAACTCTAGGAAAGCTCTAGCTCTGAAGCTGTCAATTTGCATGCAGTTTACTGATGCATAAAATAGACAGATTTAAATTTCCACTTTCTTTTCAGCAAACATGTAGATAACACGAAAATGGGTGGTGCAGCTGACACAACACAAGGACAGGATGCCATCCTGAGGGACCTGGACAAACTTGAGAAGTGGACTCATGAGAACCTAATGAATTTCAGCAAGTACTGCACCTGGATCAGGGCAATTCTAGACACGAATACAGTCTGGGAGATGAACTCGTTGAGATCAGCCCTGCAGATAAGGAGTTGGAGGTTCTCAGGGATGAAAAGCTGGACATGAGCCAGCAGTGTGTGGTCACAGTCCAGAAAGCCAACTACATCCTGGGCTGCATCAAAAGCAGTGTGCCCAGGAGGCTGAGGAAGGCAATTCTGCCCCTCTACTTCAGTCTGGTGTTACTCCACCTGAAGTGCTGAGTCCAGGTCAATGTCCTCAGCACAAGAAAGACATGGACTCATCAGAGTGGGTCCAGAGGATGCCCATAAAGGTGATCAGAGGGCTGGAACACCTCTTGTTTGAAGACAGGCTGAGAGTTGGGGTTGTTGAGTCTGGAGAAGAGAAGGCTTCAGAGAAGCCTCATTGCAGCCTTCCAGTACCTTAACTGGGCTCATGAAAAGAAGGGAGGGGAATTTTTTATATGGGCAGATAGAGACAGGACAAGAGGCAATGGTTTTAAATTGAAAGAGGGTAGGTCTAGATTACATGTTAGGAAGACATTCTTCACTGTGAGGCTGGTGAGGCACTGGAACAGGTTGTCCAGAGAAGTTGAGGATGCGCCATTCCTGGAAATGTTCAAGGCCATGTTGTATGGGGCCTTGAGCAATCTGATTTAGTGAGTGGCATCCCTGCCACTGGTAGGAGAGTTGGAACTAGAGGATCTTTAAGGTCCCTTCCGACCCGAAAAATTCTAAGATACTGTGATTATCTGGTGAATTTTGCATATTCCTGATGTAGAATGAGAGAGAGTGTTCAAGCATTTTCTAGATATGCTGCTCTATGGTTTCATTTTGCCCTTAGTTTCCAGGAAGAAGCATTAAATGCAAATTGTTTTTCTTTATTTGGAATAGGTCGAACTAATTTAGCTAAAGTTCACACCTATCTGCATAGAAGATTATTGTAAACACAATAAAATTCAAAGGTCATTTCTGTGACTGAAAGAGGACCAAAGGTGCTTTCTGTGCTATTTTAATCCACTTCAGGGCATTGTAATGAGTTTAGTAAAGGGTGAAAGTCCAAGGCTTTCCCTTGCCATTGCCCTTTATATAACTCTATTAACTATTCACTGGTCTGGCATTATAACACGTTCAATGGTGAATGAAGGAGAATCTGTCAAGGGGAACTCAGAGTATAAGAGCTCCTGATGTATGCTGATTTTGTTGATATGTTTCATCAGTTGAACAGTAGCAGCTTAGAAAGCAGAAGTCAATCTTAGCCCGATAATGAAGTCTTAATACTTACAGCCCATTACAAAAGTAAATGCTGATCTTCAGAGTCAGGTTGTAGAAGCACTGTGCTTTATACAGTTTCAAAAATAATCATGAATATCAGACCTGTGGTTTGCTCTTAAGATGTTTCCTGGTGGTTAAGGAGGTATATGCCTTGCTTGTTTCTGCAAAATGCTAATATTGCCAAGTTTGTCTTTTGCCTAACAGTCAGAATACTTGCTCTGGTGCTGGTCTAGTCCAACCAGGCCCTTTTGGAGCTTTATAAGTGGAGGCTGTTAGGGCATGACACTACTCCTTAGATTTAAGAGGTGAATACATTTGTGAATTGTGAATACATTTAACTACCTGCAGGTAATGATCTCCTCAGAAAACTTTGATTTCAGTACGGATAAACAGGAAAGCTTATCCAGGATTCACTGGCCAATAGTTTGAAAACACCATAAATGAAGATGATTTGTTGATATAATGCATCGTGTAAATTGTTAATCCTCTCCTGAACTGATCAATTGCCCTCTAGTTATTTGATATGGTGTTTAGCTCTTGTTTCTACAATATGAACTTTCCAGATTTTATTTTTTTATGTTGCACAATCAAATCAGTTAAGATAATTAAAATACATTTTCTGAAGAGAGAGGAGTTACAGAGAAATACTTAGGTTTGTTGTTTTTCTTTTTTGTTTGGCTTTAAATTGGTACAATTATTTAATCGTGATAATGTGTGCAAAGCTGCTGAGCTCTGGTAGCCAGTCAGAACCACAGAATCAGAGAAGGGTAAGGTATTTTCATTATGAGACTGGCTAGGTTTGTGCTGATTTTCAGATTTTTCAATATTCTGCTCAAAAACAAAACCCAAAGGTTTGTATAATTTGATTGTGTTACAGATACTGTATACTGTATAGAATCATAGAATGGCTTGGGTTGGAAGAGACCTTAAAAACCACCTAGTTCCAAGCCCACCTGCCATGGGCAGGGACACTTTCCTCTAGACCAGGTTGTTCAGAGCTCCATCCAACCTGGCCTTGAACACTTCCAGGGATGGGGCATCCGTAACTTCTCTGGGCAATCTGCTCCAGTGCTTCACCACCCTCATAATAAAGAATTTATTTCTAATATCTAATTTAAACCTACTTATTTTCATTTTGAAGCCATAGCCCCTTGTCCTGTCACTACGTGCCTTCGTATAAAGTCCTTCTCCATCCCCCCTGTTAATTTTCTTCAGGTGCTGTAAGGCCACAATTAGGTCACCCCGAAGTCTTTTCTTCTCTAGACTGAACAAACTCAATTCTCTCAGCCTTTCCTCAGAGGAGAAATGCTCCATCTCTCTGATCAACTTTGGGACCCTCCTCTGGACCCGCTCCAACAGGTTGATAACCTCCCTGTGCTGGGGACCCCAGAGCCAGATGCACTACCCGAGATACCATCTTCTCTTTTCAAAGTCAATGTAATTATAGCTATTGACCTACATAAGTCCAAGGTACCCTCCTAGATCCACCCAACACCCCACTCACCCAAAAAACCCCAACCCCAACCCCAAACACACTCAAACAAACAATAACAAAACCAAAACCCCAAATCCTGTCTGGATTGAAAGGAAAACCACCCTATCATTAAAGACCTGAAACTTCCAAGTTCATCTAACTCACTGTTGAAAGACTGACTCTGCAGCCATATGCAGATTAAGAAGGAAATTTCATTCCTGATGTAGAAATATGGTTTCAGCATGTAACTCCTCCACATAATAAAATGCCACTCTGAAATTACCCCGTTGAACTGACTAAGTCTGTTGCAAAGAAGCTAACAATGTTTCCACAGAAAAACAGCTCCATCAATAAGGTTTCTAAACTTTATGGTACTCCCCAAAAGGGAATTACACCCTGAGGGGATGAGGCAATTAATCTCTGTTTCCATCTCTTCACTTGGAGACTTCTGACTGCAGTGAACAAAGCCCTTTAAAAGCAATAAAAAAAGGTTGCTCCCCAACTGCTCCTACAGAAATTTATAGGATTTTGTTCACACAAAGACATTTCCCAGTGGAATGTCTCTTCTCACTGGTAGCCTTTGGAAATTGCATGTGCCACTAAGCAAGCACCTACATATGTGAACGGAGTTCGTTAGTATTCTGCAAGAATGGAATGTGAGATACTACGCTATATTTGGGTTATTATACAAGCCAGATCTTGAAAATATTTAATGAGGATGCTAGTAAATGTGACAGCTTAACAACAGCAGTATTTGATTTCACATTAATTTATCTCTTGTGGAGAACAGATATATTGTTTTTCAGACACGTCTGTATTCCTCAAAGAAAACCAATTCAAGTTGAAAGAAAGTTTGAATGCCAGGAAGAAGATCATTAGGTGTGATAAATGCATCTGTGAATGATCTTAGTGTGCCTGCTGAAAGGGAAGAATTTCAGGGAAGATCAAAAAAAAAAGGATATGTTTTCAGGTCTGAAAAGTTTCTTATTGGCAATACTAGTGCAACCAACATGTCTCAGAGCTTTCACTGCAAAAACTGGAAATTATTTCCTCTGATGCTATATCCCTGTCTCTTGGGAAGTAAAATGGACAAGTGGATTCTGATGTGATTAAAGTAAATACTTTCTTTGATTAGCATTAGCTTTGCAGAACAGAATCCTGTGTAGTCTAGATGGATTCAACCTCATTGGAGTAGTTTACATGTCTACTTGTCCTGTAGCTCTGTTTAAATTAGCAGATTAAAGTTTCTTTTGAATTTGACCTGTGAAAAGAAACATTGAAATAATAATAAGTCAGGATGCTCAGTATTTTATATTTATTTATGTTTTTTTCCCTGATGGACATGAACACCAGATAGTTTCGTGGAGCCTGAGTTACCACAGGACTCTTCCACGCTGTACTGCAGTGTGCTGGGAGAGAATCTATCACGCACATTATCTGTATGTTTGTTGGCTCACAGAGAAGAACATTGTCTTCAATTAATGGGTAGTGTTTCCTATCCCACCAATGCAATTTGACTAATCTGAGTTACCCCAGTGATACCAAATGCAAAAATAAATAAATGGAATTGCTTCAACCGATGCTCAAAATGCAGAAGTTGAATTGTTTTGCACATTTTTCACTTGCAGTTTATGAAAAACTTACAAATTTAATAGTATTCAGTAATCTGTATTATTTTAAAGTTGTCTAGATCTAGTGTTACATATGTTCTTGTGTTGCTTGTCCTTTAACATAAGAAACATACAAACCAATCATATTCTTTAATTATCAGTTTGAGGAACTAGCCTAGTTAGTGATGTGTTTCAGTCAATTTACCTTGGTGGTTGACTCATATCTGTAGATTTTGCTCCAATTCGACATAGAATTCTAGTTAATAAACTAATTATTTGTGTGGGATTTAATAGGGGAAACTCTGTACATTTTATGGTTATGGAATTTTAGTTAGATTAGAGAAGCACTGTTTTTTTTTTTCTTTTGAATGTACATCTTGAAAGCCTTATGGCCATTGGTATATATAAGAAAATGATTGACAGAGGAATTATGTAAACAAAGAATGAATAGAAATACATTCAGTCACAATGTTCAGTGTATAGAATGGCTTTTTGAAAAGTTTTTACATGCAACTGGGACTCATAATAAGCTATTGCTTCTAATGTGGGTCCATGCTAGCTACATGGCTGGTGCCTTTGAAGAACATAGATGCACCTCCTCCAACCATGTCAGACATGGATATAACTTGTCTGCGTGTATGAGCATTGTACAGTTTGGCTGCTCTCTTCTGGAGGTAAACAAAGACCCTCCTTGATTGCAAAGTAGTGGTCTGCTTTGAGAGTCACTGCTTTTTAAAACTTGTATGGCTGAGATTTCTCCAGCTCACTCCTTTAACAATTACTTTATTGCCTGCTTTTGGCCTCAGACAAATAGCAAGACAAAGCTGAAGCTGACAGGAGTCATATGTAGTATATTGTCCTTGGGAAATACAGTGATGACATTTTCCTAGGGGTTTTTTACTGTTTCTAAATTATACTAATCTAAAACAGTCTTCTGTGCAATCAGTCTTTGCAGGAAGTCTCTCTTGGAAACTTCATATATTACTTCTGTCAGAAATCTGAATGCATATTCATGATTATTCAATTACTCTGCTTTGAACTGAAACAGCATTAGTGACTGTATTTCTGTCAGAAATCTGCCCAAGCACCAAATTTTCAGTTCCTCAAAAAAAAAAAAAACAAAACAAAACAAAAACCCCCCAAAATTAAAATGAACCAAAACAAAAACCCCAACCACTCAAAATAAATAAATTAAAAAACACCCCCCGACACCTCCTTACAAAAATCAAATAGTCAAGATGAGTCAGCCTTCTTAAAATATTCTTTTAAAGATACTAGGATTGAAAATAGAGCTAACTTTTTTGATTCAACCATTATTCAAGATACAATTTGCTTTCCTTTGGACATGACTATTGTTTTCAGTTTAATATTATTGTCTGTATTTAAGACTCATTAAAACAAATGTTTCTAAAACTGCATTACTAGTAAAGAGTGAATGCCAAAAAATTTGAAAT
Source organism: Ptilonorhynchus violaceus (assembly GCA_013397565.1). NCBI lineage: Eukaryota > Metazoa > Chordata > Aves > Passeriformes > Ptilonorhynchidae > Ptilonorhynchus > Ptilonorhynchus violaceus. The sequence continues at coordinate 1,289,502 of VZRJ01004509.1, forward strand.
CGGTAGAATCCTAATGGAAAAGTATATCTTATATAATTGGATCATAGTTAATGAATGAAGGTGTTCTGAGCTGGCTTAGAGGCACTTTGAAGAACAGAGGTCAAGAGAATACCTTGAGCCCTATAGGGAACCTAGTGGATGCTAAAGATTCCTTCTCTGTCTCAGCGAAATCTTACAAATTCTGTACGGCTCCTACCGTGACAGCTGGCTGTGCATTAGAGGCTGGTTATTACCAAGGAAAAAACCTGGCAAGCCTAATGTGGGTGATTATTGCCATTTTTTTAACCAGATGTAGGGGTGTACAGCAACAGAGGACCCAAGGCTGAGTTTCACAGTGTGTCGCGGAAGGGGGGCTGGTGATATCCAGCTCCCGGTACGCCTGCGACCTTCCTAGAGAGTGTCCCGCAGAGAGCTGCTCTTCCAGGGCCACTTGGCAAGCCCTCCCAGATGACAGGCGATTTCAGCAAGTGTAGCAAATCTTAGCTACAAGTGACTTCAGCTCTTGTGATTCAGCTCTTGTGAAATCACCCCTGGCAGACTCGGGGAAAGAGAGACAGAAGCCTTTGTATAGCAGTTCCACAGAAGTAGCTTTATTGTCCAACCACCCTATGAAGGGAAGGCCAGGGACAAAAACCCCCTGGTGTCAGTGGTAGAAGCAGGGGTTTATATGGTGAAAACAGGGGGTGGGGTGGAAACCAGTTAGCCAACAGGGCACAGGCTATTACCATGGAGGAACAAGGCATGTTGGGAACTCGCCATAACCCAGAGGTGAGTTGCTATACCTGGCTTCTCCAAGGCAGTGCTGGAAGCTCCATTCTTGAGGGCTCATAGCCCTCCACAACAGCACATGCCAGAGCGCACATCGTGGGGGTCAGTAATCATCGCATTTGTATACGCATGTTGTATATGGACAGGCACATCTCCTGCAGGTGACAGAAACCCGGGAAATTTTGTCCCCAAATGAACTGGTTTGGATTTGCCTGTATTCAAAATGATCCACCATCCTGTTTGAAATAATAGCACTTTTCTGAAAAATATAGCAGACATTTGAATATATAGGAAAGGCTGTGTTAAAAGAATTCAAGATAGCAGAAATTAGCCTTCAAATGTTAGGAATTACTGTCAGCTTTTTTGAATAGTGTCCTTCACACATAAAATAGGTGCCTTGCAATAGAGTATTCTCATTCTGTACAATATTACACTCATAATGCTTTCTGTCTAGAGTTGGAGTATTTCACTGAAGAGAAGTGTGTGGTTGTCTCCTGATGTGGATAATTACCTTCTGCTGGAATCTGAAATGTGGCTTTTTGGCTAAATATTGCAGGTCTTATATTAGGCTGGGAACACTGTTTCCGGTTTATTGATGCACTTGTTAAGCTACTATGTGTACTTTGAAATTTTCTTCCTTTTTTTTTTTCCCCCTTTCCTTCTCCTAAAATAATGGACCAATTGGATGATTTCTTTAATTATTATGGCATGTTGGGAGGGACAGTAGAGACAACTGGTGTAATAGTAGGGTTTTTTCAGTTTGCACATTTTATACCCATATACACTAAGTGAGCAATATTTAGCAAAGATAGAAGTAGTCAGCTCCTTCTGCCCAGGAAGTACAAAATGAGATATGTTCATGTGTGGACACTGCTTATGCAAGGCAGAGGTGGCGAGTGCTCAGTGTGGGTGTGCAGCATGTCCCAAAGGTGCTGGGCTTGCCTGTCCCTGCTCAGGCTGTGTAGTGCACCTGCAACACACCAGATCTGCTGTAGACTCAGCCTGGCGTGTGTTGTGGTTGCTAGTGAGATATGCAGCCAATGAGAAGGGGCTGCTGCACCTGAAACCTCTGGTAATCAAAGTCTTAAGACCTGACAGTGTAGACAAAGCTTGCAAATGAAAGAAAATTCCTGGGGAAAGCCTTGATATGCAGGAGCTACTTTTGGAATAATCCCATAGCAAGCAGGATGTGCCCCAACAGAGAAACTATATGAGAGAAAGCAATTAAAACTGGAACTAATCAAATATAATGCCAGTTGGTGCAACAAGTAATAATTTGATATTTACAATCTGTTCTGGTGTTGTAAAACTCACTGGGGGGCTGATATTGAGTGCATGATATTTTCTGTAGCAGAGTCCAAGTAAAATGATGGTACTGATTTTAATTTGTAGGGCTGGGACTACTTTCCTGGGGGTATTGACCCTCTGCTATTGTCTTCTCTTCCATGCTTCAACTTTAAAACATGTATCATGAAGTACCACTGAGAGTAATTTGCTCCCTTTCAGCTTTTTCCTAGGTGGCAAGACCACTGTCATCTGTCAGCACAGTAGAGAGAAGATGATGAAATTTAAATAGACAGCTTAAAATTGACAATTTTACTTGCATCTGTCTTCCATTGTGTTTTCCATGCAGACATGGCTCTTTCTGAGCTGCATAAAGTCAGAGCAAAATACATTTATCAAAATGTGTTTTTAAATATCATTCTTAGTCTGAAGTTAATTTAATAGAGCATCCTCACTAATTTTGTAGAAGTTGGTTTTGTCATTACTGTTGCTCTTTAGAGGGATAGCCAACAGTAGCAGCAGATTAAAACCAAATTTTTCAGTATAAATAACAACATATTGAAATAGCTGATCTAGTAAATTCATTTGGCGAGTTAGGTTTTCTAAGTTCATCTGGCATGCAACTTCTTAAGTAACCTGTAGCTTTCAAAATGCTAATAACTTCTATATAACTGAATTTGAGATACACCAATTTCTTCACTTTTTAGAAAGGAGAATGTTGGTCATTACATTCTATTGTAGGTTGTTCAGTTTTCTTCCTCCAGGATCATCATTTTAATAAACCTACTTATCTTATAGAACATAATTTAGAAAAGAGAGAAGTTCTTTGTGAATAACTGCCTTGCTTGTTTCTCACTGTCGTTTGAAACTATAATTAAACTGAGTTTACTTGCTTTTCTACTGCCTTTTAACAGAAAGGGTGTACATCTAAAATTTCTCCGTCCCTAATGTTCCACCTCATGATACATGTACAGAACGTCTAAGTGGTTGTCAAGCACTACTGACCAGAACAGGATTCAAAGTAGATCATCTTTTTAAAACAAAAAAAAGGAAATGAACATGTGACAGAAAAGCTCTGTCTATTAATTTTATTCTTCAGCAAGCTGTTTTATTAATATCTGCTGTTTGCAGTTCAGACTTCAGGTATCCCTGACCTAGTTGTTTGAAATTATACCGAATTGACAGCTTAAATCGTTTGGGACAAGAAAGCTAATTTAGTGTGAGAGAACCTTGAGAACTCTTTGAAAGACTTACAGAAATTTCTACCCAAACTGTCTTGTCTGTGACTTTATGAATTTAAAACTGCAGTTTAAAAAAAAAAATCCCCAAAATAAAAGTGAAATGCTGAGTGTGCACGTGTTCTACAAGTTCAGTGAAGGAAAGCAGAGGTAAAAAAATCTCCTGGTTATAATGTGTAAAGCAAGGTTGAAAAGGAAAGGAAAGGAAACTTCTGGGGATGTACTTAATAAATATTTCACAGAGTAAATGACATATTAAAGAAAACTGCAAGGCCATTCAGGATCTATTTGCACAGGCACTTGCTACCAGTCATCTAGATTTTTTTTCTGATTTTAATTAAGTTTCTTCTGCTGGGAAAAATTGTGTGTGAAACTGTAGGCAGAATGAATGCAAGTTAATGTTAGCCACGGGCAGAGATGTTTTATGTCGCTCTGCCCTGTGTGCTAAGAAGCTGTGTGTGATGGGGTTTCAAAAGTGATGTCTTCTGTCAGTAACCAAGAAAGCATTTGGTTGTTGGTGTTTTGCAGTCAGCAGAAATCAACTGGGACTTCCATTTAAAATATCTAGTGCACAATTTGAGAACCACTGATGCCTCTTCTTCTTAGTAGAGTGGATAACTGAAGTGGTCTGCTGAAACCTAAGGAAGCCACTGCTTGGGAAGGCTATTGTGTCTTTCAGCTTCTGCTGCCATACTTAATTTTTCCAGTGATCTTTCAGTGATCTTCACCGGTAGGGGTGAGATAATTAAAAATAGATTGGTTTCATAGCAATCATTTTAGCCATTTGTTTGGTCTGTGCTAAGTACAAGGTGGATGACTGAATTTTATCTTTATAAATTATTAAAAATAGTATTTTGAATGAAGAAATACTGCTTTATGATGAACATAAAAACTGAACAGCATACATCTTAAATTGACTTCTATTTTCATGTTATAGAGACATGAATGAACAGATTTTATGACTTTTGTTTTATATACTCTATTTAAAAAAGTAGTATTTTACTAAATTTGTGATACGGAGTAATGGTGTATAGTTATATACTAAAATCACACAGTTTCTGTCAACAAACAACATGGGGTTACTAAAACTGACTGAACAAGAAGACAATGAGAGTCAAATACGTTATTGCAGGTTAATAAAAATAATGAAAAAAAATTGTTAAAAAGCATCTGGTGCCTGAGGGTAATTCGTCAACAGTTTCATGCTTGCATGGTCAATAGAGATGTATGTTTTTTGAGTTACATATTGCAAACATTGACATCAGAAATATGCACAGCTATTTTTATGAATTCTTATGCTGTTTCTCCACTTACACATGCACATGCTTCATCACTGAAGCCCTAAATTGAGCATATTTAGATCTGTCATGTGTGACAGGGTGAGATATACTTTTTATTGTGGCTTACTTCCTGAGTAAGGTGAAAAGGTCCTCTCTATGCCTGACTGAAAACTCAAACCCCTGACTTCCAGCATTGCCTCCATGATGCCACAACTGTAAATCTGGCCTTCTGAACTTCTATGAGCGGCAATTGTTTTGAAATCCTAGCAATAAATTTTGTTTTAAAATTAGCTTATAGTTGCACCTTGTACCGCCTCATTGTCTATCTGCTGATAATAATGAAATTCAGAAAATGGCTGATTTTGCTGCTTTAAAGCAAGTAACAGGTCCTAGGAGAATCCCAAGCCTTAAGTCAGTCTCTTACATTGCTTTTTTTTTTCATCAGGGAAGAAATTAAAAAAGTTCATGTTCTTCCGCAAGACTTTTTCACCCCTTTTTCAGTCCACTTTCTTACCTCTTGCTTGTTTTCCTTTCTTGGTATGGCAACTGCTATGGTTTTGTCCTTCACCAAAGACTGGAAGGACACCTTTCCGTACCCCAACAAAGATGAAGACCTACTGCGGGTAAGTTTTACCGCAAGCAACCCTGAATGCCGTGGTGCTAATTATAGCATTCAGAGGAAGCAAGGAGGATGTTAAATCAATTGCAAAATGTGTGTATGTGAGAGAACATTAATTGTAGTAATTCAAAGCTATTCTGTCAAAATATATGTGAAGCCCAGTTGGAAATGTTTCCAGTTCTGATGAGGGGAGAGAGAAGGTGGCTAGCTTGCTAGTTCGAGAATGGGTCAAAGCCTTCTCCCCGGAATTTCAGTATGATAGGTACATTTCCAGGTGTCCAATCTCTTTTGCCCTCTCAAATACCAATGTGACTTTTAATTGCTGTACATCTTTGTGAATTCAGCTGTCATGTTGTGAGTACATTTCCATTCTTTTCCAAGAGTTTCTTCATCAACAGTCTGTTCCAAACACAATTGGCAAGCCAGAAAATTTTTTAGTATTCAAATCTTTTGTATAAACTTCCCTTTTATAGACGTATCTATGATAAATTAACTTTGACTCATCCTGACTTGTAAATATTTGAATTATGAGGCTGGAATTGCTTTATACAATAAAAATGTTCAGTGCTAGTATTTGTTCTGGTCAATTATATTAGCTCATCAAATTTTTTTTCTACATGCTGTTTATACTGGTGATAGGGAAGCAAAAAGTAAAACAATGTGTTTAAATCCAAGTCAAGGTGACTTGAAGGGAGAGCCTGCAAAGTCATGCCAATGTTGCAGAGTAGTGTACACCCAGCCTTATGGATTAGGGGTGGCATTGTCAGAAGACCTCACATTAGTCCTCAGGGACAAACAGATCTGATGTTTTAAACAATCAAGTGTCCTCCCATCATGATTAATTTTATTGGAGCAGCAGTTTTTTACTAGAAATAAAGGATTAAATTCAGGGTGTCCTGCTGCAGTAGGAGGAGCAAATACCTGTAGGTCATAACTATTTGACCAAATGAGCATGTTTTTAAAACACAGTATCATTGGGATTGTTCACCTCTCTGGGCTGTTATCCTGATGAATAGTAGGGATACTCAAAACATTCATAGGAGAGGAAGGCAGAGAGGTTAAAGGTGAAGCACAGGATCTGGATCTGGGAGTTTTGTATTTATTTTTTGTCTGTGAAACAACGCTGGCATGACTGTAAAGTGCTCGTTCACTGCCTGTGCCATGTGTTCTGGAATGAGGAGAGAGCAGTAATAGTTTCTTTACGGTGTTTACATAAAGGTAAATTTCTGGGTGGTTGAATCCAGCACCATGAACTTGGTGCAAGAATAGCTAATCCTGCTACTACATTTTGCTGAAAGGAGGAGAAATGAAACCATTCCTACTGCAATATCTGCAGTGATATTCCAGCTAAGAATTGTGACTTGAGCCTCACATTTGTAAAGCTGTCTTTATTTATAATACTTCTTTCTGTGAAGCTGAGCATGTTGTTTCTGCCTTAGTTCCTTAATATAATTTGAAGATGCTAATGTGTTTGTACAATTGCCTTTCCTTCCTTCCTTCCTTGGTGTAATTGCAACATTGAGAGATTATTCCTTTAAAGTGATCCTTGTGCTTATCTTAGTGTTTCTGTAGCTCGGAAAATATTCTTTTGTTTTAAATGTTTTTTAAGACTTTCAAAAGACATGTCAAAGGTTGTGTTAACTTACTTGGAACAAAGTTTTTGATAGAAGTTATCTAAGACACCTGATAGCTACACTTCTATTATCTGGCATATGTTTTCAGCAACCAAATAAAAGGTTTATTTTAGAGTTTATTTTGCACACTTTAGCTGCAGTAATCTAATCCCATTTTTGATTTATTTCTCTCCCCTTGCACCACCCTGTGTTCATTACAATGAATCTCTCTAGTCTTCATTTATACCATCTGGTTCCCCAATTAGCTTCCATGTTCTGTGTTTCCTTGCTACAGTATTTTCAGCTCTTTTCCTTACCTGCTGACATGTGAGCTACTGAATCTGCAAGAGGCAAATGGCTCAGAGGCTGTGGCTTTTCAAAGCAATATGTTTGCTGTCTTCAACTAGAAAAACTAGTTAGAGAGAATCACGTCATTGCTTTTCCTCCCAGTGGAAACCTTAGACTTAAATTCCCACTCTTTTGAACTTGGTGGAAATTGCAAAGATTTAATAAAGGGGCTGACAACTGTGGTTGGTAAGTTTCACTTCTGGAGTTAAGATAACAATCTTTGAAGTTTTTACTGTCAAAACGGAATTGTTTAGGAGAATACTATTTACCAGTAAATTTTTGTGTAAGTCAGAGATGATAAGAGAAGTATTATTAGAACTCTAATAGAGTGTGTGTGGGGGGGGAGAGGGGGTTGTGGTGTTGGTTTGTTTGTTTGTTTGTTTGTTTTCTGTAGCCAGCTGGTATGAAATTATGATGGATCAAATATGAGAGGCAAATGTAAACTGGTAGTGAACAAATGAGTTAAGTATACCTGGATTGTCATGTATCATAGGAATGTGCTTTCTTGACCTTGAATATGATCTCCCTGAAAAATCTGGTAATTTTACTCAGCTGAAAAGTCCCACAAAAGATCAAATCCATTTTATAGTCCAAAATTATATTCAAAATAGTTGAAATCTGTTCTACTATTTGAGGTGATAAGAATGCCATAGGTAGGAGCAGATATGTATCAATCAGGTTATATTGGTGAGAACAGACTCTAGAAAGATTCCAAGTGAAAGATTTATATGATATGTGATATGGCTACTACCTGTAAAGCTAAGTAGAAGCAGAAAAGAATATGGGCTGGAAGGCAATACTGGAAATGATTTAGTACAAATCTCTTGTTCAAAGCAGGGCCAGCTCCAGAGTTAAATCCCACTTAAAGGTATTTCCATGCCAGTAATTGTGAGAAGAAGGCAACTGTCCTCCTTTGCTAGGAAATCCAGTGGAAGGAATGCAGAAGGTGTAATGGAAGAGTTTCCTTGTCTCATTCCTTCTGAAGAAAACTGAGTAACTGAGAAGAGATCTATTTTCAGTTGAGTAGGCAGGTATTTGTTTAATAATTTCATCAGATTCTGCATCTGGTATATGCCTAAAGAGAAACTGTTCAATGGTAGGTCTTTATTGTTTCGCCTCCAGGCCAGCTGTTTTGTAGGCATTTATATTCTTGAACTGTTTGCTGTAAATCAGTTTTGGGCCAATCTAGAAACTGAGAAGTTTCATTTTTGTCCAAGATGGCTCTTACTGATTTGTGCATATTTTTCTCAATGTGAGTTAAGAAAAGGCCAGGAGAAGGGGCTCTAAGAAGAGGAAAAGACCTTTTCAATGACAGATATGAAAGTAGAGGTTTTTGGCCCAAGATCTCTTTGTCTTGCAGTCATTCTTTAGTGCCGCAAGGTGTTAATATGCCACTTCTCATACAGTATAGGCAGTACTTCTGATACGTAGAAAACCTGTGCATATCCTTTTGAAAATGGATGAAATATGTCTCTTTCCCCCTTCAAGGGCAATAAAGCAGCTTGATGTGCTGGAATAAAACTTAATATAACTTCCTCTGCATCTCATTGATACCAATACAGGTTTCACAAGGGTGGAGGCAGCCTAATTTTGACAATCCTTAAGGCTTAGATGCGGTGACTACAATAGAAATTATTTTGCTCTGAAAAACCAGATTGTTAAAACAAAACTATTATTTTTGTAAGTGTCAGTTTTGTTTAGGAAAAAAGAAATCAAAAGTTGACATGCGCTTAAGATAGATGTGGAAATACTAATTTGGTCGTGTTTGTTGATAAAGTATTTTTTTAATGAGTCTTCCATAAAATTTCCTGTTTGCACGGAGGAAGGGTTTTGTCAAGACCAAGTTCCCACTGATTTTGCGAAGCATGCTGGTTCCTCTGGTGCACTTTCCTGTGAAGTCGACGTTGAAACTTGGGTGGTTGGGTTGTTTTCATTTATGAGTATACAATATTGTTTCTAGAAAACTTTTAGTGCTACAAAGTAATTTTGCATAAAGAGAAGCACCTACACTTTTGAAAACTATAATGTTTTTGTTCACCACTTGGCAATCTTATTTTTTATAAATGTTCCATCAATTCAGTGTGGATGGGGCTTGTTAAATCTGCAAAGGTGGTAAATGCCAAAAGTATGAAGACTGACAAGTTTCTTTCTGTACTGTTTTCATTGGTAAAATCTGATTTTCAAAATTCACATGAGATCCTACTTAAAAAGTGTTTTAACTAAGAACTCTTTAGAAAGACTTGCTTTATTGCTTGGCTGTGGTTTTAAGCACCTCTAGTCCTTACAGCTTTGCCAATTAACACTGGGGTAATTTTTAGCTCCTTTCTGGGTTTTTTTTGGACACCAAAGCTACGTGTTTGTGGTGGAACCATAACTACTTCATTTATCCAGGACAGTCATGTGTGATGAAGTAAGACAAAGAATGTGTAAAATCATCTACCAGTTCCCTATTACTTTATATTTCTGAGTGAATTGTGATAATTTTAGTAATGGAAGCAGTTTAGGTTTGCTTCCCAGAAAGTTTTTGCATTCTGGTGGGAGTCGCTGAGGACAGCATTTTATTTGGTAAGTGATGCACATCTGATGAATGATGAAGCTACAGAACTGCAAAGTCTGGACAGGTAGGCAGCAATTCCATATGTTTTCTGCAGTGGGGTGGAAAACTGAATTTGAAGGATCTGGACAGACAGTATAGTTGGGCAGAAAATTTATTTAAATGTCCCATACTCCTTATGTTGCCCTTGGAGAGTATTGGCATCACAGAGTAGTATTTAAAGTATGATATTGGTGAATACTGAGATGTATTACACTGCTGCACTTCAGTGTGAGATTGTACAGAACTAGTCAAAATGGAAAATAATGAGATAGAAGAGCCTTGTAATTCCCTGAAATAGCTTCGGTAGTCCCTCATACCTCAGCCTGGAATTCTGAGATGCTTTTCTGTCAGTTCAAAAGCTACATCTCCAACTTGTCAAAGGCCTCGGCTTTTTATTTAAGAGAAATAATTAGCGTTCATTCAGCTCTTTAAAAATGAAACTGGAGTAAATCAATGATATCCCTTTTTCTGTGTAATAGCCTAATGGCTCAGGGTATGAGCCAAGGAATATCACTTCAACTGAATGCCATTTTGTGTTTTTTGCAACTCAAATTTTCAAAGTTATGAAACAGAAGATATCTATGTCCTTAAATCTGAAGAAGTAAAATACATTTGGAAATGAAAGTGAATGAATGACTACTGTATAATACAATTTAGTTTTATCATTTGAGAGGGAAAAAACCTGTCGTGGAAATGGACTTAAATGTCTTGTTCTCTTCTGCTGACTGCATACTATTGATTTTTGCCTGAAATAGTTTCTTATTACATCTTTGCTCATCACAGTAAGTCAGCTAAAAATTTTTAATCAATGCTGATTTAAAATAGCATAATATAAATAATTTTAAGCTTTGTTCTTTAAGTCAGTGAGAGTTGGGCTGTATTAGTGTGGTGCTGCAGTTGAGATGTTCAGATGCTGACATCTCACTCTTCCTGTCCCACAGGAGACAATGTGATCTTGGAAATCAGGAGGTAGAGAATCATTTCAGTTTAAATAAAATCCCACAGAAGATAACTGATTAACTTTTATGATGGTTTATCAGTGAAATAGGTATTTTCTTGTTTATTATTTCCCAAGATTAAAGTATCTTTACAAGAATACTCGAAAATTATGTCTATGTAACTTTCAGATGTTAGCAGCAGCCCAGGATATAATGAAATGGTATAACCATTCACACCTGAGACATTTCCTGAGACAGACCCAATCTGTGGACAGGATGCACAATATACAGGATTCTCCTTTCTTTTGTTGTCTGGCTGAAGGCAGCAACTTAAGGGATGGGGGGCAATCACTGCAAGTCGCTGCCTGATGCAGCAGACACATCTCCTCTGTGACTGCTGTGCCTTTCAAGGTGTCTTTGCATAAAAGGTGTCAGCTCTGCAAGTGTAACCAACTGAGGATGAGGATGACAGTTCATCTAGAACGGAGCGTTAGTTGCCAGGGTAAGTGGGCCTATGTCCTGCATCAAAACTTCTTCCATAAACAAAAAGACGGGTCATTTTCGTAGGAGACTCCCTTTGAAGGAAACAGAAGGCACAATATGCAGACTAGATGCACTTCTTTGGGAGGTCTGCTGTCTCCCAGGGCATGGGTTGAAGGCACGGAGAGAAAGCTTCTCACGCCGGTATGGATTATTATCCATTATTGATTTTCCAAGTAGGCAGCAATGTAGTTCCAACAAGAAGTCCAAGGGCAAACGAGAGACTTCAGGGCCTTGAGAGGACTGGTTAAGGCATCAGGAGCATGAGTAGTGCCCTCTTCTATCCTTCTAATTGCAGAAAATGATGAGGGAAGAAGCAGGAAGAGCCAGCAGACCAACACCTGTCTCGGAGTCTGGTGTCACAGCAGACTTTAGGGTTTTTTGATGACAGGTCGGTTTGCACACCACCAAGCCTGCTGGCAAGAGAGGGGGTACACCTGTCTCAAGGAGGGAAAAGAATCATTGCTCAGGAGTTAGCAGGGCTCATTGAAAGAGTTTTGGACTAGATTTGAAGGGTAACAGAATAAAACCTGCCTTGCTAGAGATAAGCTTGGGGACAGCATACCGATATTTGAAGGACAGTGTGCTAGCAAGGTCCTGCTATCTTGGTGGAAATAGGGGATAGGGCTGCATGTGGCAGCAAAGAGGCAAGAGTTATTAATGTGTTAGAAACCATGGAAGCACCGCTACATCTACCTGAAAGGAGGTTGTAGCAAGGTGGGGGTTGGCCTCTTCTCCCAGGTAACAAGTTATAGGAGGAGAGGAAGTGGCCTCAGGTTGTGCCAGGGGAAGTTTAGATTGAATATTAGAAAAAATTTCGTCACTGAAAGGGTTGTGAAATACTGGAACAGGCTGCCCAGGGCAGTGCTTGACTCACCATCCCTGGATGTATTTAAAAGAATTGTAGATGTGGCACTGAGGGACATGGTTTAGTGCTGAACTGGGCAGTGCTGGGTTAATGGCTAGATTTAATATTCTTAAAGGTCTTTTCCAACCTTAATGATTCTATGATTCCATAACCAGCTCTTGGCACACTTACATACAAAAGTTTTATGTGTTTTTGTTATCAATTCAGCCATTTCTGTTCAAAACTAGAGATCAATTTTATTTTCTCTTTGATAAGACAGTGATGTTATTTGAGAGTAAAGGTAGCTACTTAGAATTTGTGAATAAGTGCTGCTTGAATATGACATTGGTACTGGACTGGAGAAATAAAAGGATAGTTGGTAGATAAAAATACTTCTGGTAAAGAGAAGCATTCTTAACCAGAAAGTGGTGAACTGTGATGATGCTGTCCTTCTAGAGTGTCCTTGTGCTGCAGTAGATATATTCAATGTTGTTAATGGTGATAGAACTAAGCAAAAGTCTTTAAGTAGCGGGACTAACCATTAAAATTCATTGTGGTTCTCTGCACTGGAAAGGTCTGTATAAAGAGGAAGACTTATAGAGCTGAAAAGGTTTTTTTATGTCATGCATCCATACTATGTGTTGTGTTTATTTGTTATTTTCAGATAATATTTCCTATTGACAATTGAGCTATATGATAAAACCGTATTTTATATGGAATTTTTCTGTTCCTCTGTGATATGCAGGAACATTGAATTTCTGATAACTTACATGGCAGAATCCAGAGCTTACTCTCACCAGCCTGCAAATCATGTTGTAATAACTGGATTGTAACCAGTCAAGATACTATCAATCCAGTGTTAACAGTGGCTGATGCATTAAAACTCAATGTACTGTAAGTAATCAAATCCTAAAGAAAAACATTTAATACAGCTGTCCAGTGTGCCTGAAATATCTACTCAGTGGAACAATCAGTTTTAAGAGGATTTAAACCCAACTATTAAAACTCATCAATACCAACTGAACAGAACGTTCTGCAGGCAGGAAGGCAGGTGGCAGTGCCATCCAGTACAGGAAGGCTTGGCCAAAAGTGCCTTTCTGCTGACTTCATGCATCTACAATTCTTTCATGAAGTTTTAGTATTCATTTTTCTTAATTGCCAATCCCCTCCCTTGCCCAGCTGGTGATGCTGTGCCTGATGAACCCCAGGACAGGGTTGGCCCTCCTGGCTGCCACAGCACTGCTGACTCAGATTCAGCTTTCTGTTGACCAGGACCCCTGGGACCCTTCCCATGGCACGTCTTTCCAGCATCTCATTCCACAGTCTGGTAGGGTGGCTAGTAGGACTGAAGCACTCAAAAAACCCCTAACGTGTTAGCATTGCAGTGTTTTTTAACAAGGACATATTTTCTTCCAAAACCAAAAAACGACATTATCACATTCAAGGAACTGACAAGTCATAAGCATAAACAATCTTTAGTTGCTTATGGGAAAATGTTATAACAGATAATATGCATGATGGATTGTGATTTAGGGACTGCTTCAGGCCTCCAGTCTGCCTTATAATCACAGATTAGAATGGGGCAAGAGGAAAAAAAGCTATGTAAGTGCAGGGTTTCTCTTCAGGTGATAATGTTAGAAACTTCATGCAGCTAATACCAAAATGTGCTCGACATTTTTAAGTGCTCTAAAGCACACTTTCTACTTCCATTTTGCATCCAACATGTCATAAAGCTGCAGAAACCTGATCTTAGCAAATAAGCACAAATTGATTTTCAGAACAGGGTATCACATACAAGTAAGTTGAAAACACCAAGACTTGACCTTAGATGGCTTTTTAGTAAACAGAATAGCATGAAAACAAACAATACATATATTAGGAATTTCAAAGAGCTGCTTATCTAAAGCTGAAAACAATAGAGGCCAATAATTTTAGACAGATCATTTAAAAAGTATGAACAATGCTTAAAAATATTTAATAATGCTTTTTAGATATCAAAAAAGTCTTTTCTTGTAACTGACAAAGAGGCAATTTTTTTAAATTGTAAACTATAAGTAGTCCAGCAAGGCCACAAATATGTGAGGAGACAAATGAGGCCAGATATGTACAAGAACTTTATATTAAGCAAAATCAAGGTGATTCTTACACCAAGTGCCATAAATCTAAGACTTAGGAACTGCAGAAAAAAATTGATGGAAACCCAAATAAGTTGCACTCACTTTAATCAGAAATCCCCTTCTCGATTTCTTTCCAGAAGTTGTAGAAGGATTGAAAAAAAGTAAAGCTCTAGATCATTTATAGTGTGTGATATACCAAGCAAATAGTAGGCTTGAAAATAAATACTTAAAAACAAGATGATAAGACTGTTAATAAAGTAGATATTGGAAAAATAACGGGAGAGTTGGAGTTACTCTGTTTCATGTAATTACATGAAAGAAATATGAGTCATTGTGTGATGGGAAGACCTGGGGAATTTCTGTAGAAGTTGTAAAATCATATGCATAAACCATTTCTCTTAAGCTTTCAGCTTTTTTTCTCACACTACCAACTCTTGCAGGAAAATCTTATTCTTTCGCTGTCTCTTTATTTTTTTTTGTGATTGGTAAGAAACTTCTAAGGAAGACAACATCTGTATTCCTCTGAATTTGTAGTCATTTGCAAGATGTCTTCTCTTAGAGGAGCTGTGTTGTCTACTTTTCCCAAAAGAGGGTCTGTAGCTGCTTTAGAGATTATCAAGAACAAAAAGAATGGATTGAAGAACTTCTATACTTTGCTTTTAGGAAGTCTGTTTTCTAATGGTCTGCCTGTTGGGTTCATTCTTACTTATCCCCCTTACTTAAGGGGAACAGGAAAAATAAGTATGCTCTATTTGAAGAATAGAATATTAAAATACTTGAGGACTGAATGGATAAATGTTGTGGATAGGTAAAACCTTGCAAAATGAAGGCCTTGTTACCCTTGTAAAATCATGGTTCACTTCTGTTACTTTGGCTAAGTAAAAAGGCCTCTGGGAACAAGCTCAGCTAACTTAGAAGTAGAGAAAAGAAGTTACATAACTTTCGCATGATCACCTTGTGGCTTCTGATGACTGGTTGAATTATTGTTTGTTGGGTTTCAATGGTATGTACTCTGATAATGACTAACTGCTTAGAAAAGGCTTGGTTTTTTTTGTAATAAAGCTCGCTCTCCTTCGCACCTGCCTGGGAACTCTGAATCGCTCCATCGACACAGATAAAGAGGAAGCTGAGTATTTTACCTTTTACAGAAAGAGAAGGTGACAACAAAGATGGAGACATTTTGGCACTGGGAGAATGAAAATAGTGAAAAAGAAATATCAACTTGATAACATGGGGATTTGGGAAAAAGAAGATGTACTACTGCTGCTGGATATGTGGTTGCATGTCCAGTATTACACATTATTCCATAGGTAGAAACTCCTATCCTGTAGTCAGAGGAAGGTTAACTCTAGAAGAGACTTAATTCTCAGTAGTCTCCAGTGTCACACAGGAATTAAAGAGACTAAGCATGTTCCCTGGAGAACTTCAGGCAGAGCAGCAAGATTGGTATTGTTTTAATCTCTAAAATACTGTGTCCAGCTGTTTTGTGAGCAATGAATGAAGCGTTTTTGATAAAGTCGGAAGTGCATGCAGAAAAATCAGTCAGCAATGAATCCATCACTACCCTCCACTCCAGGCAGAACTTCAATGGGAATAATGTCCCTCAGACCTGAGAGAGGATAGGGAGAGAAGAGTCTGTTTAGTTTTGCTCTTGTTTTTTTTCAGAATTAAACATTACTTATCTGCTAGTATGTAGCCTAAGATCATTTTACACTGATCCAGTTTTATTGATTTTGACTATTAATTCTATTGGACTTTCAGAAATTAAAGATTATAAAATTATCTTCTAGAAATAATTTTCATTGAAGCATTTTGGGAAAGAGTATGGTCACAATTCTAAGTACACTGAATTGCTACAATGAAAGGAATATTTAGTTATTTTGTCACATAATTCATGCTTAATGTCATGGAAGTTGCCATGGTGTCCTCAGAATTGATTTGTTACCTTATGTTTGGTGTTAATTTGCTTGCATCTCATTTCCATTTTAGAGGCATTATGACTACAACTTGTTGAAAGGCCGGCTGTAGCAGTAGTTTTGAGGTGTTAGAGAACTACTGTATGTAGAGATCAGTAAGTTTTATCACAGTTAATTTCAGGCCTCACATAAATAAAGTCTTATAATCATTGCATCAATTCACAGTAGTTTTTAATTTTAAGTGATGCAGCCAATTTACTGTAGACTAGACCTGAAGTCTGATGACTGTTGTCTTACCTTTCATAATTAATATCATAATCATACTCATCTAAACTCAATTATGTGGAAGGCTCCATGTGAATGTTTATGAGAAAAAATGGAGCAAAATGTGGGTTCAGTAAGACATCTGTACATTCCTCAGGGTGCAAGTTCCTCAGCAACTGTAGCTGTAATTAAAAAGGGGATTCCATGCTTCTAGTAACTTGGGAAACTGCCTTCGTATTTATTAGAAATTCTGGGTTTTGTTGACCAAAAAACTACAGCTTTTACTTGGAAGTTCTATACGTATTTTAAAACAAGCAATCTTTGCTATGTAAAGAATGACTCCATGCCTAAGGTCTGCTTGTTGTTGGAGGTGGTGTTTGGGACTGAGATGTTTGAGTCTTAGTTCTTCACAAAAACATCTTTCTTTAAAGGCTGAAAATGAATGATTGAAAAGTTGAATGAATGTTATGGACAACTCTGTTTTCTTTTTAAATTTTCTTTTAATTTTATTTATTATGCCCATTGATAAATAACCAACTTGAGGTTGAGCTTAACTGTAGATATTTGAGCAATTATTTACAAATTGGGAAAATTCTCATAGTAAATGGAAGTGAATATATGGTGCTCAAGGTTGCCTCTGTACCCAACCTTTACATCGGTAAAGTTAAGACTGGCCTGTGCCTACTAATTTTGTTAGCTATTTGGATTTGCAGGTGAAGGAATCTGCATCAGAATTCTTTCATGTGCACTTTGAACTTTCCACCTTCTGCCAGTGTCATTTGAGGTTTGTTCAGTTTTCATTTTCAAGCATCTCACGTCATAACACCACATTTTCCCCAAGTTTTGAGCAATTCAGCATAAAAACTGCAAAATTCTTTACCGTAAACACAAGATGATTTTTCTCATGCTACTGTTTAATACTTATTTGACTAATTTGGGGAATAGCTGTGTTACTTGAGAGGAAATGTAGATTTAGGGACTCAATAAGGTCATTAGAGGCACCAGTTCTTTCTCTCTTCTTTCACCTGTCACCTGCTTCCCTTCTGAGAGAGAAACCATTTCAAGTGGGACAGCTGTGCATTATTCAGTGCTAAAAATGCTGCCCTGGGGCCCAGGAAGAGAAGGATGGGTTTCTGCCTTCTTTTGGTCATTGGAGGAATTCTGAATCCTGAATCAAGGCTGCAAATATTTCAATGCCTGTACACTATATTTAATTAAGGTGAAATTAAGTAACCTTTTTCTGAGTCTGCTCAGGTTTTAGACCTCTTTTAAAAATTTTAAGTCTGTTTTGTTATCATAGTTTGGATGTAAAGAAAGAAGAAATCTCTTTTGAGCCTCTAGCAGAACTTGTGATAGGAGTTTCTTTCACAACTCAGGAAGGATTTCTTTTCTTTATTGAAAATTAATTCTAAGAGAAAATATGATCTCTGGAGCATGAGTAGTCTGTTGGTTGGTAGGTCCAGTAAGGAAATCCATGCTGTTTGACAATGTTTCTGACTGTGCACACTCTTTCCAGGGCAGTAGGATGATAACCCTACTGTCTGCATCATAAGCATTCAAAATTTTTTAAGTGCTGTGAACTTGAGTAACTCATGCAAGGGGTAAGACCTGGAGGCTTTTGAGAAAATGAACTGTTCTATTGGCCTGTCAGCAGAGGAAGCTCTGGAGGAAGTAGAAATTTCCGATGTGTGTCCATGTTTGGGGACCATGCCTAATGCTGACACAGTAGCTGTTTGATTTGTTTGCTTATGGATAGAATGCTGGTCTTACAGGGGACAGTGGTTTTGTCATCAGGGGTGAGCTGTGGCAGCACCACACGGTGCAGTTAGGAGGTGACACTGATGGTCATGGATCAATTTCCAGTGCTGCGATTGAGTGGGTGGGATGTGACACGACTTCATGAGAGCTCTGCAGGAGGGGAGGATATAAGTTTTTTGACAACTTAGCAATAAATGTGTCAATCTTACAGGGCAATAAATCTAATTAAAGTGGAAATTGATTTTTTGAGAGCCATTAACAGGACCGGTTGCTTATTGGTAGATGTTAGATGTCTTGTAAATTAATATCTGTTTTCTTCTGACTTCGGCCTAGTGGTAAACTTGGACTCACATAAGCACTTTGATAAGTGAGCAGCCCCATGTAATTATGTTAGCCCAAATGAAATCTTTCACTCTGACCTCTAGTAGGCACCTGTGTTAAAAATAATAATGGCTTATTTGCTATAGAAATTAGAACTAAATTGCATTGTCTCTTGAAATTTCAAAGGAGAAAAGAAATTTAAATGTTCAATAAAGGTAATAGTTCATTAATAATATAATGTTTTAGAACATTTTGCATGCCTGCAAACTCTTCCACACTTCTAAAAACTGGGTAAATTCAAAAAAGAAAATTGTCAAATAATCTGTGCCTTGGATTTAATACCAATTTAAGATGATATCTTATCAAACACTAAATTCAAGTCCTTGGCCAATGGTGATAGTCTATTCCTAAAATCTTACTTATCCTTCTAGCAGCCATTAATGTTTTCTGTACATTTTACATAGCTACTGTACTGTCACTGCTGGAATTTTTGGTGATGTTTAACATTCAAGACCTGATCGCACATTAAATCTTTTTAATGCAATTTGGATCGTCATTGTGAGGCAGATATCCAATTTTATTAATAAAAATAAAAAGGGGGTGAGTTATCTAAATTGCTTCTCTTTCCTTACTGTAATGGAACACTTTAAAAACTGACAGAAAACTTACTGGAAGAGTGGTCATAGTGTATTTGCTTGACAAAGGGTTGTTTTGTAGAAATACTGGGCAACCCTCCTTACTCCTAAGAGAAGATTCCATCCTATTTCCTTTTTAGTTAATATCATGCGGTTATGTTTTTCCTGAAGCTGTTATGAGATTGAGAATGCATGCTTCATGAGGCACAAACATTGTTCCATTGCTGAACTTCTTCAAAAGTGTTATTATTGGAAATGGCTGCATCTGAGAGATGAAAACCATAGTGCTTTCAAAATCTGCACCCCCTACCCCTGGGAAGGAAAATCTACCTGAAATCTGAAATAAAAGGTCAGCACCTGTGTATTCAGTTTTATTTGCCTTCAATCTTTGAAAAGGCATGAAGTGAGATAGAACGAAAAGAGAGTATGTTTGAGAATATCAATAGATACTTGTTAAAAATTGGGATCGAGACTGATATCAGCAGCAACAGAGAACATGTACGTATTTAAAATATTAAAACACTAAAATGTCAGGCAATAGAGATGCACATTAGGAAGTGTGTATTTTCATGTTTGGAGTTTTAATTTTTCTTTTACTTGGTTTTGTCTCAATTTCTCTTATAGATTTTTTTTTCCAGTCAGGGCAAAGCCAGAGTTGTAGGCTGTGAAACAGAGTGACGGGGAAGGTTTCTCAGACACAAACGTATGTATCCGTGCTATTTGAATATACTGAGATTACCTGCAGTGCAGGTGAATTAAAAATGATTGATTCATCTAGAATACCCGCAAACCAGCTGTACATGGACCAAATTAGACTAGAAAGGCTGGATTCTTTTGTGTGCTATATACAATTTGTTTAAACATTTATAGTGGCCATTTTCTTGTGATTTCTGGGTATTTGGCAACCTATTTGGAGAAAGACTATTGTTTGGCAGCAACAGCACAGCAACATCTGATGTCCCCATCAGAACTCTTAAATTCACCAAAACTAAGATTTCTAAGCAGAAAGTGTAATTGTGGAAACTCTGTTGTTTGAAGACTTTAGAGAAATTAATGTATTGAAAGAAAATTGAATTAATTAAAGCCAAAAACTACTTCACGTCTCACCAGTAACAGATGCAATTGGAAGATACTTCAGCTCTCCATGGGACTCAAAACCAGGGATGCAGCATTTTCAGGTTTGTATTTTCAGTTTTATATTTCAATCTCACTAAAAATTGGGTTTTCCCTTCAAAATAAGCAGTTTGGATTGCCCTGGATCCCTTTTACTGAAAAAAAATCATGAGGGTTCTTACACTGTGTTTATCAACAACACTACAATAAAGATAATTTCAGAAGTGTACAGTATTATGTTCTTTTTGGTGTTGCATTGCTCAGCTAATAATTCATAAATGCTAGAATATGTGTTCCATCTTAGCTGCAAGTCTCTTACTTTCTTCCTGATGCTTAGAGTTACCCTGGGACCTAGTCCTGAGAAAGTACAACTTCAATAGCAAAGCTGCAGTGCTTACTCGCAGTGGGAATCCCAGACTCCCCACGGAGCTTTGAGGACTGCTTCCACACAAGGTGTTCTGAGCAGCAGCTCTGGTGATTCCTCACTCCATCTGCTTCTCCTTCTCCATCCAGATAGCCTCCCCACTTGGTGACCAGGAATTTGTGTGCTGGAGTTTATACTCCCACATCAGAGAACTGTGCACAGAGATAGTGTTGAAGGTAGTAAATCTTGTATATGCACCCCCAACTGCCAATGTGTGGTCAGTGCTGATTGCTGAAAAGAGCAGAATGGTTAAATGCATTCCATCCCCACCTTCAAGTATTTGAGAAATAGTACTTCTTTTCTTGAGACATACACTTGAAAGGATTGAGAAGTTTTTAGGTTTAGCTAAACTGCAGGTGTGTTATTCAGCTATTAGAGATGCAAGTTGAATGAAGCACATGGATTGTCCATTACAATAAAAAGTAATTTGCTCTATCTGACTAATTTAAGCATAAAAAATTATAACAATCAATCTTGTATAAAATAGACAAGGAAAATTCAGCCATTTAATGTTAATTGTGTTACCATTCCAAATCCCATATTGATTTTTAAATTACATTTATAAAATGCCTGGTAAGATCCAAGACCTAATGGTACGCATACATGGCATCTACCTTAAACTTATAGAAAGAGATTCCTGGTCATAAAGCCAGCAGGTCAGAAGTTTCACAAAACAGACCAAAGTTGCCTTTTAATGTACAAGTGTCCTAGATCTCCTTTTTTTCTTTTCTTTTCTTTTTTTTGTTTCTTTTTTTTTCCCTGTCAGTGTGGAGGCAAAAAAAATCTGTTGAAGTCAAAAAACTAGGCTCAGAGTACTTGCCTTGACTCCAGAGGGAGTCTGGCCTTGCAGACTCCTAAACAGCATGAGATTTTCAACTGGTGAATGCTTGGTGGTGTCTTTATTTTAACTCTTAAGGGGACCAGTAGGGGCACTGTTATCACAACATGCTTTTCCAGATCTCACCCACAATTTTTCTCTGAGAAACTGAGCAGGCAGAGCATTGATTTGTCTGAGTGTTCTAGTTATGTGTCATTGGATGGATTTGTTGTCTGATGAAAAATCTCCTGTTTGAGAAATGGCAAGGTGAATTGAGAATGACAAAGTAATGTGAAAAGGACTGAAGTCTATTGCCATCACAAATAATATAAATGTAAGCTTCTATCTGCCGTCTGACTCCCTTATAAAGTAATAGTGCCTGTCAGGTAAGGAAGTTGCAAGAAATGATGAAGTTTAAAAAACCATTTCACTTCTGTTTTCTCTTACGAGCAGTGCTGATGTATGTAGTTTATGATGTTCACATAACAAACAGCGCACCCCCTTTATGAAGTCGTGTTGTTGTATATCACACACCCAGAAGTAGCGAGCAAGAAACAGCAACTGAAGAGAACAATCAAGTTCTAGGTGTGCCACTGTAATTAATCAGTCAGACATAACAGACTGTGTGCCAGTGCTGCTTAATCACCTCTCAGGTGCTTGGTGAGGCATAGTACAAAGTTGAAGCCTTCCAGCGTGTTTGAGTGGAACATTAATCAGCACTGCAAGAAAGTCTGTGCAACTCAGTAACATTACAGGGTGGATGCCTTGAAACTCTGACTTATTTCAAGGAAAGGCCTTGGGCTCAGTAATGTGTTGGATAGGTCTAACCTGTACTCTGCAGCTTACTTTGTCCCACACCAGCATGAAGTCTCGGTGCCAACTCTGACTAGTGCCTCTCAGTACTCTACCCCAGGAGCAGACATTGCTCTCACACTCATGGACTGTCTGACAGCCCGACAAAGCAGGGCCACGCCATCGGACCGCTGAGGAAATACTTCACGTGTGCAAAGGATTGCTGTTATATGGGCTTCTGTCTGCTTTAATTTTGGCTTTCTGTTATAGGCTCCACAGGAGGGACTGATGATCACAGTGCAGTAGAAGATAACAGGAGTTCCAGGAGTGCAGAAGCTCTCAGGTCCCATGGGGCTTCTCTGTTGGTACTGACATGGAGGTGAAGTTGTTCTCATCCAGCCCAGACAACAAGACTCGTTGGTTTTGTCTGAAAACCTTGCTTCTAATGACAGACATTTCCAGACTTTTAGTGAAATATCACTTTTGCAGAACTTTCCTGAGGGTCCTTTTAAAATCAAGTTTAAAACAGAACTCCAGTAAGATGATGATAAAGGGTGTAGGTTGGGAGAAAATGAAAGGCAAGAGGAGAACGCATTAAGTTTAAGCAGACATTTTACTCAGCAGTTGCAGTGTTTCATAACAGAAATCACCGATGATCCTTTTATCCCCTTTACTTCTGCTTTGTAGCAGGAGTTCAATTTACTGTAGCTGACACAACTTGGTCTAACATGTTTGACTGTGATGGCATTTTACCTGCAGGGGAGCAGAAACGCTCCCAGTTCCCCAGTAATATGTAATGGAACTTTGTTATAGAGAACTAGAATCTCTGCCCAAAGATGCCATTAAGTAACACTTAACAAAGTGGTATTGATTTTTAAGATGTAAAGACTTGATAAGTTGAAGAGTCTGACATCAAAGATATTTCCATTTAGAGAAGAACATTTAAAACAAAACAAACACAAAAACAACACAGAAGCAGTAAAAGACAAGATATGAAATGAAGCTGTGTAGCTGTCTGCAAATGGAGGTGGTGATTCTGAAGCATCAGAGATAGGTTTAAAGCTCAATTTTGCAGTGTGCAAATGATAACAAAGCTACAAGGCTCAAAGACTTGGTTCTGTGATCCTCAGTGATACATCCCTGTCTGTTCTCTTCACTAAACTCTTTTGCAGTTGTCTACTGTGCAGGTGATTTCTCTGAAATAGAGAGATTTTGGAGACTCAGTCACTAGAAGAGCAAACAGCATAGGACTGTGCTTACTACAAATATTATATTGCTCTCCATCTGCCATCTTTTAAGTGAGCTACTTAAGATTTACCTGGAAAAGAATTCATTGCTGTTACCATAGTGTTGAAAAAGATCTGGTGTCTCTAGATCCAAGAAACATGCCAACAGGTTCTTCATGGGAGACCTTTCAAAGGTAGTGAATGTGTTTTTACTGGAATAATGTTTATTTTTGGGGAGAACCTTACATCACAGCCCACAGGAGGGTATTTCAGTCTCTGTCAGTAGAGGGAAAAGAACAAATGTGGATCTTTGAGAGCAAAAATTAAGACGCAATCTGAGCCATAGATGTGTTTTTTTTCTCTTTGCTACCTTTCTGCTCCTGTTGAATAAGTGGTGACATCACACCCATCAGTGTGGACACCAAGAGGGAAAATATCAGGCTCTCATCTTTTGACGGAAACAGCAGCGAAGCACAGAAGATCTTTGAACTTCAAGGCTTAGCACAGAGCACCAGGGCTTCACTCTTGATCTCCAGTCAGTGAGGCAGAGACGAGATTTCAGCAGGGTTTAGATAGATGCTCTCTGAATTGTAACAGAACTGGGAAACCTTTCAGTCTATTAGAAAAGTGCTTACATCTTTCAGTCAAGGCAGGCTATTACCAAAATTAAAAAAGAGAGTTAATGTGTTGCCAGAGGATTTTAATAAATATTAAAATTATGCATGTAGATCTTCTGATTTTTTTTACTTTTATTAACGCTAGGTTTATTTTTAGCAAATTATGCCAGACCATTTCTATCTTGCTAGTTCCATTAAGTGTCTTTGTCAAACTCCTTTCTGCTTGCACGTAATCAAAGTTATCTCATTTCTTACTTTGACTTGTGAAGCAGAATTGGAGGTGCTGCCAAAGAGATCCATCAATTCAGTCCTGTAGAACCTGAATCTGAACTTAGACTTTTAAAATCTGAGTGTGTTTGGAGATCAGATATTTAACTGACATCTATATGTCATGATTTCTAGACGCATCAATCAGAAAGCCTTTTCTTTGCAAATCGTATAACTTGACTACCGTTATAAATGGTATCAGACAAACACAAACACAAAAAGTCAAAACCAGAATAAAATCAATACCTGTAAAAAAAGCAGTGAGTTTACAGGCAGCAATGTTTCCTTCAATTTTTTATTTTAAGTTCCCTGAATTACATTTTCTGCTTCATGGTTTTATTTTAACTCTAATGTGCAATGTAAGAAGTCAGTTATGTCTTGTTTCCTTCACGAAAAAAAACCCAAAGAAAAACCCATCAAACCCAAACCCAAACCAAATGGTTAAGATCATCCAGTCATTCCTCATATCTGTTTGACCTAACAATGTTTTATAAGGGTGTAATGTCTTCTCTACTTAACTGATGAGTCATATTCTGTATTTATCACTATCTGCACATTTGAACTGCACATAGTGACAATTTTGACCCCAAAAGAGCTGAGGTTTGAATATACGAACAAAAGCCTGCGAGGAACAGGCAATAGCACATATGTTAATTTATTTTTTAGTAAAGCCACTCCAGTTGGTCTGGTCAGAAGTTCTTTTTAATAACCTCAATGAAACCTCTAAAATCTAAACCTGTTCTGCAACAGCAAGAATTCAAAAAGGGGAGAGAGAAGTTTGGAAGGCAAACACTGCTAGGGAAAATGTTTACTATACTTGATATGTAAATTCAATTTAGGCAGCTTTATACATTTATTGTAATCAAGAAATGGTATTAATTTCATCTCCAGTCTCTCTTTCCAATGATGTTTCTAATTGTTTTATTGTAAGAGGAATACCTAGTCTAATATTGCTCTTTTGGTTTAATTGGCTCTGTCAGAAACATCTGGACCATTGTTCTTCAATAATTTAATTTGTCGTGGCCATTCGCTTTCAGGGAATTGCTGGAGGCTGGGGAAATAAGTTTTCTCTGTCTTCAGGACACAGTGAGGTGATTGTAACCCACCTGCTGTCATGATGTGAGTCAGCGCAGGTCCCAGAAATTGAGGCTATATGTCTCTAAATGCCTGGCTTCATAATCTAGCCCCTTGACCCTAAGTTACCTTCTCTGGGACAATTCCTACGAGATGAAGTTGCTGGAACTCCTGTTGGTGCCAGTAATTTTTGTAGGTGTTTCATCGATTGATCTTTTATTTAATGACCAGTTGGAATCACAAGAGAATTTGTACTGAGTCACTGATGAAATGCAATCGATTCAGGTGCTTTATTTTGTTTCACTCAAAAGTTGTTATGCAAAGGAAATACCCCCAGTAGCACCGTCAGTGCTTCAAGGATGCCCTCTAGCAATCAGAAGCCAACAGTGGATCTGAGCAGTTGCATGTTACATAAGGCTAAAGGAGGTCTGCACTCAAAACATAAATGGTGAACACGGAAAGATTTAGCTTCAGATTTACACGTGGCTGTTTGACCTCTCTCTATTTGCCCTATCTTTATTTAGGCATCCAAAAGCTTTTCCTGATTCATTTGACATTAGCACTTTACAGCAGGGCATGAGGAGTGAGAGAAAGGTACAGGCAAGAGTCAGGCCCTTGTCTGACTTGTGCATCAGATGTCCTGGAAATGAAGTGCACTCTCATTTCAGTCTTTACCATCGTGTTCTCTTGTTCTCTTCTG
This sequence comes from Ptilonorhynchus violaceus, assembly GCA_013397565.1. Taxonomy (NCBI): domain Eukaryota; kingdom Metazoa; phylum Chordata; class Aves; order Passeriformes; family Ptilonorhynchidae; genus Ptilonorhynchus; species Ptilonorhynchus violaceus. The sequence goes on from VZRJ01004509.1 coordinate 1,315,614, forward strand.
GCATAGGAGTTTGGAGAAGAAAATTAAAATTGCTCTTTTCTTAAAAAGAAAAAGGACCAAAAAAAGAAAAGAGTGTTCTTAAAAATTTGTCCTGTAATGTCTTTAGATGGGAATAGATCTTATCTGCACATTTAATGTTACATACTTACACTGCTGTATTTCTGTTATGTGTTTCAGTGAAATCTAGCTGTCTAATCTTTTGCAATGACTGATTTCTTTTCAGATTAATGATAGTGCAAACCTGTTATTTTTATCTTGAAATACATACATTGAATGCGGGGTGGGGGACACCCTCCCATCATGTGTAATGTAGTTTAATTTACTCAGTTGAAATGTGTTTGTGTAAAAGTGGGTGGTATTTTCTTCGGCTTTATTTCTCTCTGATCTGTCAGTGATGACAGCTGGAAAATGTCTTCTTGGTAGTTTTCTAAGCCTTACACCATTAGAGATAATATATTGAAATGATGATTTCTGTCAGAACTACCTTAGTTTTTTAGGGCAGGGCAATACTCTTCATTTTCCTTCCTACCTCCTGTTTTGCACCCTAATTTTTATCTTGTGGCCTAAATATAAAGTTAATGGATACTTCTGAAATGATAGTAGGAACAGGAATGTTTTTAGAATTGTAATGGTTGCCATTTGCACAATATCTACGTCCAAATTCTTCCTTTTCCCAAGTAGTTTTTCTGTTACTGTGCATTTAAAATAAACTTGTTGGAGTAATTTGTATTCTATTTTTTTCCCTCTAAACCTTTAGATCTGTGATTAAATTCTTGTAGCTAGAATTTCCCCATCTCCTGCTTTCCTCATCCATGTTTTAGCTTTTGGTGGTTTCTTTTGTGGTGGTAGGCTGCTACTGATTCTCAGGTTTATTTGTCTTCAATGTTTCCATCCTCTTACCAGCTCCTGTGCCTTCACTTTGGTTTTGCTATGGGTCTCATACACACTTTTATTTCTGTTTAGACAGCTGGTGATTTACTTCATCTATTGTCCTTGCATAATTATAACTATGGATTTCTGTGGTCATCAGTATTACAGTCCTCTCATATGGTTTATTCAAGCCCAGGAATTAAAAGAGCGAGAGACAGAAAAACACTGTTCCTGAATCATATGTCCATTTCTCTGTCTGTTGTGACACAGGAGACATAGGATGATCCAGCAGTTTTCACTTGCAAGCATATTTTCTATTAATTTTTTTTCAGGCTATAAACACAATTTGTGTGGTTTGAAACTCCTTGAAAATTGTTCTTCCTTATGCTAGCTATTTATATTTAAAAAATCTACACTAGAATTCTTCTGTGCCTAATAGAATGATTTATCAGTTTAATACTATACTGATTATACACACTAAATGGAATGCAAGACACGTCAATCTCTCTTTTAGTCTGATTGCAATGGGAAGAAACGTTTTCATGAGAGAGTTGGTATTAATAGATGATAAGGACATAATGCAGAGTTCAGTTATTTTTAACTTTTCTTTTAACAAGCTGCTCTGCAAAGCACATGGAATGAAATCATAACTAAGGATTAAGGTTGATCAGAAATACTGTGATCTCTCTGTGGAGAAAGATCTGTGTCTGCCATCTTGAGAGAAAAATCTGGATTTCACAGAGTGGGTTAGGTTGGAAGGAACCATGGTGGGTCATCTGGACCAACCCTCCTGCTCAGGCAGAGTCATTCTAAAGCACATTGCACAGGATTGTGTCCAGATGGTTCTTAAATGTCTTGAATATTTCATGCCTAAATTGGTGTGCCCAAGAAGCCACTTAATTGTCCTGTCCCCCCCCCTTTTTTCTTTTTTTGAGGGGTGGGGGGTAATGGTGGGATTGGTGTTTTTGTACTTTCATTGGTAACTGGGGATAAGTCATGGGAACTGAATAACTGATGTTTTTACATTAAAGATAATGTCTGAACCGTGTCAACTTCAAAGGTGTGGTGGGGAGACTCCCTCACTGGAGGGAGCTCACACCATCCCAGAGACTCTGGAGCTGCAGCTGTTTCTCTTGCTAACATTAATAGAAGAAAGAATATTCTCTTTGTTTCCAAAGGTGGTGCAGGGTTCTCTCATAATTCTTTGCTTGCTCTTGATTTCAGTTGACAAAACTTCTAGTTGTATTGCATGGGCAAGAGGTTTACTTAGGACAGGCAAGCAGTCCCTACATCCCTGGGACATGCAAGTGATTGCATTGCTGGTTAGCACAATATTTATGTGTCTGTGAGTTGTGCAAGGACGTGGGAGAACATGGTGCTGCCAGAGTGGAAGGGGAGCAACGCTCTGCGTGTGCTAATCAGGGAAGGTGGAAATACCTTGGGCTCTATTACTGGGGTCAGTATCTGGTGGTAGAGTGAAGCAAGTGGGCAGTGATTGCTCTCGTATTTCAGCACCTCTAGGAGTGACACTAGAGGTGAATTTGGTGTCACAGACAAACTCACTTCAACTTAGTGCTCATGCAAAGGGATATACTTGGGGCTTGAATAAGTTTCTGTGTCTTCTAATACAAGACCTCTGCCAGAAAAAAAGGCTGGTGGTTCCTTCCAGTAGTACAAAATTTAAAAGAAATTATAATTGCTTTTCTTTACTGATGGAAATATATGGATGATATTTTGAAATTCCTCTGTCCTTTTGTGTGTGTGAAGGTCTGGTCATGAAATTCCAAGCTATTTTGTCTCCCACCTATACCCACCCCCTTAATTTCTGTATTTAAAAGTGACTGCTATAATGATAGACTTAATAAGGAATTTAATTACATCCCCTAAAAGTGCTTTTCCAGTAATATATTTTTTTTCTGCAGCATTTACGTTGTTACTCTAAAATGCCACAATCTTTTGTAGTTCTTGAAATTAATGTGTGCCAGAGCAATACTTGTTTACACCCTTGGATAAAATCTTCAAAAGCAGCTTGGCAATTATTTGAAAAGGAAGAGATGAATCTGAAGAGAGTTTTAATTTAATATTTAATTTCATTAAGGACCTTGGAGCACAAAGTAAGAGAGCATTATTTATAACACAAAGCTCTGAGTGCTCCTCCTCAGTAGAGAGGAGGATCAGAATAACATATAGCAGAATAGGGTCACCTGGAGGAGACAGTAATAGAAATATAATTATATTCTCTAGGGCAAAGGCCCAAGGTTGTGTCGTTCCTGTTATTAGTCTTTAGGGACAGAAATAACTGAAGGAGAAGAAAGACTTAAGAAGTATGAGGCAATGACAGAATGAATGAGAAACCAAAATGATATGGTAAGGAAAAAAGTAAATGTAATTTTAGTGTGTATAGGATGAGGGGTCTCTAGTGTAGTAGACTTGAGTACAGAAGCTGAGATTTCATTTAAGCTGAGATTTAAGATTTTTGGGTGTTTCTATCACACACTGCTTAGCTGGAGCTAGAAAGGGCTTTGGTGGTGATCCGAGGAATAGTGAGCCTCTGTTATGAAAGGAAAACTTTGGCTTTAAGTTGCTAGAATGTCGGTACCAAAACGTGGTTTCCAGATAATGGAGAGTGAAGAGTACGTAGAGTAAAAAACTACTTAAATACCAAAAATGCTGATGGGACTTTTTAGATAGGTTTTGAGGAGAGCTTAGAACAAAAAAATAAAATGTGCCATTTCACATTTTGAAGTTTTTGTCAACAGTGACCCGCAGTGTCTGCTATTTTGTATCTGATAGAAGGGGATATTCAAGGAAAACAAATGAATCTTGTCACTTTTTATGTCTTCTTTGCACTATGCCACCACACTTAACAATTGTTGCAGTAGGTATGGACTAGATGTCAGAGATTCTTTCTAGTTCTTTGCCCTATATTCCTACGAATTAAGAACCTAAGTTTTGGGTTTTGGTTTTTTGTTGAAAGTTGTATACATTTAAATCCAGAATTCAAAATTACTTTGATACTTAATGAGCTTCTTTAAATAATCTGAACATCTGTTTTATAAACTGAACACTTTTTAAATACTCTGAAATTCACATATCAAGACATCTGTCTTCTATGTTGGACTGAAGCCTTGCATGCTGGTTAGTGCTGGAGATACTCAAGTGGTAGATATATAAATTTTTAAGTCTGCTACATGTGCATGGCTGTGCCTCTCTGTATTCCTAGAAACACACTGATCAAAAAAGAATGGAGCAATCTAGCTCATAATCCTCACAAGGGTAGTTCAAGGTCGAAAAGAATGAGGGTCCTTTTCCAACTGGAAGACATAGGCATTCTTCAGGCACTTCATATGCAAATAAGAATAGGCTTCTCAAAACATGAGCCTGATGGTTTCACATACACTAAATGATCACTGGGTGATCTGGGATTTAGGTCAATTTTTCTCTTCTTCAGTGTCCTTTTGGTTGGAATTCTCAGTCTGGCATTTGGAGACATATTATATGATGTCCTCTGGCTGCAAGGGACCAAATGTGAGGAAATAAGTAGTCTTCTGCTGAAGTATGGAGAAAGGGCCAGACCCAGGATCAACCAGGAAATCTGCCTCTCTGGTCTACAGCAATGCTCTGCTTGCACTTTCTGTGAGGACCCCATAAACTTGTAGTCATAGTTACAGTTTTAAAAGGTAACTGAATACTATTTTCCTTCTTTCAGGAACAGTCTGAATGGCAAGTCTGTCTGTGAATGCCCAGAAGGAGAGCATGTGATGTAAGTGCTGTTGTTGGGAACAGGTGGACTTCTCTGCACATGTTTTGAAACAATGCCTTTGGCCAGTCTTGGAAAAATGTCCACTTTCAGGTGCCTGTCTTCTGAAGTCATATTTAACAAGTGGTTTTAAACTGCTCCTTTACATAAAATTTCAAAGGGACTTGAAATTTCAAAGGAAATTTCAGACTCTGCCATAAGACTGGTACATGTCTTTTATTTTCCTCAAGAAGATAGTAGCTGATTAGTTCTTTCTTCCAGCTGGCCACTGAAAGTAAGAAGGCATGTTATAAAAGTCTTCCATCATGTACAGCAGAAAAATATCAAAATAATAAATGTTAAAAGTTTCATGAGTTAATTTTAATTTGCTGAAAATAAAAAACTATTTTGGCGGTTGCGCATTTGTCATCTTCAGAAACAATTTTTGTAATCTCTGCACAGAACATGGGACAAGTATTGCTTTATACAGTAATTCTCCACATTGTGACCCAGCAGCTTGTACCCCCACAGCCCCATTTAGTGAGCACATGCTTTCACCATTTGTGTGGCTTTAGACCCATATGGTGATGGTTCACCACTTAAGGTACTGTCCAAGCACCGTGCACACAGAGAGAAGCAGCACAGTGTGGGGGCAGAGGTGGATTGAGATGGCTGGTTAATAAGCCCAGATCGTGCATCTGAGACTCAGCCATAAGAGAGGAGAATCTCACTGGGGAACTTGGATTCTCCAAGCCCATTGGCTTGCCAGAGTCTCTGGCCCAGAGAAGCAGCCCTGTTCCACTTCCTGCTTGCCTGCCTGATAACCATGGCTACCTAAGTCTTTCTATGCCCTGATATCAATTTCAGACCAATATTACTGATTTTACTGGACTTTCTTTTGTCTTGATTCAGGCAATTTTACTGCTGGTTTGTATTCATCACTCTTCTGCCATTCTGTACCCCAAACCTAGAATTTTTCAGGGCTGCCTTAATCCCCTTACAGGGAGAAACTCAGAATATTTTGTACATTTAGCAGTGGCAGTAACATGCTCTATGACAATGAATGACTGTATTTTTTTTCTAAAGGAAATATATAATGATCTATATAATTTCTTTTTTACTTTGTCAATGGTTTTTTGTTACCGATTGACTATTTTTAAATAAGATCATCAAATCATATTTTTTCACTAAGATGATCATAAAATCGTATTTCTTTCACTAAAATATTTGAGCAGCAACTTCACTGCAAAAATTGCTTGTTTTTTTTGCTAGGTTCATTCACAGTTTCTGTTCAAGCACTATTTGAGATTCAGTTCAGACTGGAATCTCTGTAACTGGATACTGAATTTTGCAATTTGATGTGCTGGTTTAGTTTCTAGAAAAAAAATATGCATTATTCAGTAGGAACTAAAGCATATGTGATAGGGCTATGGTGGAAGCATCCTGCGAAAGGCCACAAATCTATTCTGTGGTACAACATGAACTGGTTGCTTGGCTATCAGATTCTTTTCTGGTTTTGAAAAGTAATCTTCTGATTCCCATTAGATCTGTCTTGGGGTTAAGTCCTCAGTCAGTAGAAATGTCATAGCTCTACTATGGCCTCAGATAATATTAGAACTAAAAATAAAATTAGAAATCCACTAACCGAGGATTTTCTTTCCCTCTCTTCTTCTTCCTTTAGTGAATCATTTATCATGTGAAGTTATTTGTTATTAACAAAGCTAGAGTTCTTTGGAATTTATTATTGAAATACTCCTGTGGTAAAGCTAATAGACCATTTGGTGCAAGAAACTCTTTTATTTCTAATGAGAGTAATGAATAAGAAAAAGAGTATAAGGAAAACACTAACAACCTGGAGCAAGCCTGACAGAAGACCACCATAACCTCAAGAGTTTTAGCTCTGGACATGAGAAGAGAGGCTGACAGAACTGAATTTGTTGAGTCTTGGGGGAAGAAGACTAAAAGGGAAACTTATTGCTTTTTAATGCATATTCAGGGTAGAGATGGTGGGGCCAGACATGTCTGTGGTGCATTGTGGTAGGATAGGAGGTAACAGACACAAGTTGAAATTTGGCCAACTTCAATTAAGTAGCAGGGATTTATATCTTTTTAAACCCTGAGTATGGTCAAGAGCTGGAACAGATTGCCTAAATAGATTTGGGAAGCTTTCACCTTATGCAGAAACTCCATCCATCCTTTGAGATGCTTAAAACTTGATTTCAAGGTCCTGAGCAACCTGCTCTAAGTTAGAGGTGACTTGAGTGGGGACTAGATGAAAGGTCTTCCAGAGATCCTTTCCAGAATTCCTTGCCAGCCAAATTATTTATCCCTCTGTTTTACAAAGGAATGTTGCAGTGACTAGTGCAAGAAATTCTAACCTACTACCATTTTTACTGTCAAGAGAAAAATTACAAACTGTTGTTTGTTTGGAAAAGTTCTATTTCTTTATGAGTGTTTCCCCTCCAGTAACTTGCCTTGCATGCTATACTAAAATAAATTTGCATGTCTGTAAATTTGGTTATAGAGTGACTTCTGGTAAAATTTCCATGATCTGAACTGTTAAACCTTCTTACAAGAACTTAGTCCAAAATATAATTGTCATAGTAATATGTAAAATACTCATATACTTTATATTTTGACTGACTAAACTGAGGTTTGTCTGTAATCCTACTTTAAAGTGGATGTTTCATTGAGATCACTTTTTCCTCAAAACTAATGTGCTGCTGTTTTGTTTGTTTGTTTGTTTGCTTTGGTTAATATCAAGCCCAGCAAACTGGCAGCGCTCAATTAAGTTCAACTGCAGCTCTACTTTTTGCAGAAGTATGTGTTAGTAGTGAACAATGATGTACACAAAGGCCTTCTAGTTTCTTTTTAGCAACTAATTTGCTAATCTGCTTATTTTCTCATAAAACAAAAAAGCGGTTTGTGTCTTTTTAACTTTACAAACCATTTATCTCCTCCTGTGAACCAGAAGCATTCAACAGAGAAATCCACAGCTTTTCAAAATTACTTTGTTTTCTACCCAGTAAATGGAAGTCCTCTCCCAGATGGAGAACTGAAGCTTGTTCTCTTGCAAGTTCAATGGAAAACTAATACAGAATATGCCAGCTTTTTAATATTCTTTGTCTCCTCAGATTAAAACAACTTTTTGTTTTCTCATTCCTTGTTTAAAAGTGGAGCCTGGCCAACTCATGACCATGAATTTCCTTAAATACTGACAAATCCCATGGAAAGTGGTTGTCCTTAATGAGGATTACTAACTTTGCTGTGAATTCAGTAATCTCATGAGGGATTTTTCTCACTAGTCATACACAGAGTAGTCAGAGAAATCCAGTAAGTACCACCGCATGCAGAAAGATTTTTTAATTGCTGTCCAGCTGTGGATTTATACCTTCCCTAGGTCTGCTCTGCATTTGTGGATAAAGGTTATGCAGGTGTTATATTTGAAGCCTGGGTATCTTACAGTTCTGTCTGCCTGTTTCCAATAATTTTCACTTCAAAATCTGAGGCTTGTCAAAGATTTCTCACTATTTGGGCTTTCTATTCAATTACCTCCCTTTCTACCTCTTCTTAATAAAAATGTTGGCACCAACATTTAAAACTAGTTGGGATTTTTTTCTAAATGCTGGCATATCAGAGGAGAATAAATTTGATTTTTACTCTTGCTGAATGTCATATTTCTGAAATATGACACTCTCTTCCTATTTAATTATGATACTCCCTTCCTTTAATTTTTTTAAGGCTGCTCTTTTGTGTAGATTTTTCTTCCGACTGATTTGGTTGCTTTCCTTCCTATTACTTGCAATGTTCCTGCTTATTTTCCATAGTGTTTTGAGGGCCTCTCTTATTCCTCTTTGAATATTTTCCAGCTCAGTTTTTCAGTTCCACTTTCTGGTTCTTCCTACAGAGGTTACTTTTGACACTAGTTGCGTTGATTGAAGTAGTTAGAAGGGACAGAGCATAGAATTACTTCCTTTGCAGACAAATGTGGGTTTTTTAAAGTTTTCCAAGGTTACTGTGTTTCATATACTGTGTAGCGAATGTAACCTGACATTTATGGTAGTAAGACAACTACTTTGTAGGAAGGAGTTTGCAGAACCTGTTTTCACTTGGGCCTAGTCAAAAACACATTGCAGAACCTGTCAGAAAAGTGAAACAGGGAAAAAACCTTTTTTTTCCTTGCAAGAAAAACATCAGAGTGGACAGTTAAATGTTAATATAGACAGTCAAATGTGTATATGTGCCCTCACATCTAAATTTAATTACATAATATTGTGATAGTTTCTAAAAATAGGAGACCTACTTTCTCTGAAAATATTAGGAAAGAAAATATTTTCAGTCTCGAATCTGAAACAACAACCCCAAACAACAAAACAAAACAATAAATTGACCAGAATAGGCTAGCAGAACTATGATATATATCTTAATTTTTCATAATCAATCTCCCCAATGTACCTAAAATGTCATGAAAACTGCTCTATCATTTTCTGAAAGCAGACAGCCATTTATTGGACATAAGATCAGAGTTGATCCTGGAGTTATGAGCCTACACAACTTCCTGAATGGGGTTCAATTGATGTAAACCTCTGGGGGTTACTGCAGTGGGATTACTACAAAGTTTTAGGGTTAATGCTTACTGTGTCAAAGGAGGTGGTCAAGAGTTCATAGAAGAATATGTTGACTTTAGAAATGTAACTCAAATTCATGTCTAAAAGCATTTATTAGCTATCATGGCAGTGAGGCTGCATTCCCTCTTCCAAAATAATCTCCAGATTATTTTTGACTGAGTCATCAGTGGGAAGGGATAGGAATCCCTGATAAGATAGGGATCAGTGACTCTTTCAATATGAAAAAATACAGGTCACTGCATCACATAGCAGGGATGCTTTGTCACCATAGGTTACAGACATCTTGATTATGATGTATTCATGAAGTTAAAGATCATATTTTACTTATATGTGATTTTTAAGTCATCTTTGATAATTTCTATGGACCACATTTTCCCTCTCACCCTTTTCCTGCGCAGAGTGATTCTTTTACACTGGGAATAGGACATTTATCCAAAGAAAAAATAGATTTCCACTGCGAGAGATGGAAACATGATATTAGCTAAGCATATTTCATTTGTTCCTGTTATTTTATAATGTCATTGTTACCATTGCTACTATTCTGCTCTTGGGTTTGATGTGGGACTTGTACCCAAAACTGCATTAACTGAAGTAAGATTGAGTCTTTGGAAAGACGTCATTGCTTCTGATTTCTAGGGACTCTTATGCTTAGCTAATGTTTTACCTACTAAAATAGCATTAAAGACAAGAGAACTGGCATTGAGAGACAATATCACTCGCTTTAGTCACCAGGAGAAAAGAGACACGAGGACAAGGTCAAGTCTGTAATATGCAAACACTTTATATAGCAGGTAAAAAATTATAAAAGCTTACAGGCTTTGTCAGTGGCAGCATGGAATTTGGTTTAACTACTTTGGAGAGGAAGTTGAAGTTCATATATGCAAACATACTTTGATGAATATCTATGATACTACAAAAACTCTGTGACCTATATGCACTTTTTAATAATAGAGGCAATATTTCATTTGGGAAAGAATTATGGCTCCTACAAAGAAATTAATCACTGGCAAGCATTTCTAATGTAAATATATTTATAAGGACCTTTGATTTGTCAATTTTGTTGTTGGAAGATTAGTTTTTCTTCAATAGTAAATTTAATTTTGGAATGTGTTGTCACATACTATTCCCACACAAATACTCGTCTATTCAGCAAAGTGCTTTGAAAGTGCTTTGAAAAACAAATTGTGTAAATAGACTTCTTTTTTTTTTTCCCCCTCACACATTAGGTTCTATCTACCTGAATATGCTGGTCCATAGTTGTTATCGTGTTTGCAATTCATAGTGACAAAATGTAAGTAGCTGTAACTGCAGACAACCATCTTGGAACTAATCCACAAACTATTCTTATTTTCTCACATGTTTCTGTGCTCTGCTTGCTTTCCTAACCTCTTGCGATAGAACTCCTTGGACATGACTGAAGAGAAGTTTCTTCTTCACAGAAATAGAGATTTTGCTTGAAGTTCAGGAATTCTGGAAATAAAACCTCTCTCTGGGTACATTTACAAAAGGTGCTACTGTTTTGTGAAGTGGAACTTTGTAGTTCAGCTGATCTTTGGGATCAGAAGACCACGTTTGTTGGACAGTCATGAAACTGCGGTATGTCCTGAGTGTGAGATGCTGACCTCACAAAGGCCAGTCTGTGACTGAGTGTTAGAAAGATGAGAGCAAACTCCCTGCCAGAGCCTCACTTGTCCCCTTTGCACTCTTCAAAGGGCAGCCTACCAGCCTGTTACACCCCTCCATTCTTGCAGCCTGCTCTTGTGCAGTGTATTTGTACATAGTGAGCGTGCTGAGGCAGCAGTGTCCCACCCATATCTAGAGAGGAGTGTAATAGATACTGATTGAGACAGAGGGCAGGCCCACTGGAGAGGAAACATTAGTAATAAGACACTCGCTAGAAACTTGGGTTTTTCTGGGTGTGTGCCTAATTTTCCAAAAGGAGACTGCATCCTTTTGTGCCTGAAAATGACTTTACCGGGTAAGCCTATTCTGTTCAGTCTAAGTCTAAAATGAACCATAGTTGAGCTCTGTGAAATCAGAATCATGCACCACAGTTTTAAGAGAAAATGAGGCACTAGCATTGCCAGAGGGAAACGTCAGTGCTGAGACAACTTTAAAAATTGAGTAGGGATAAAAAAAATTTGGGTAAACTGGCAGAGGTGGCAAGGAGAGGGATTGATCTACTTAGTGCTCTGTTGAGGATAAGTAATTTCAAACTGGAAACCCCTTGCATGGTTTTGGGCAGGAGGTACTTCCCCTCCTTCTCCCTGAACCAAATAGTGGGAAGGTGCATGTCTCTTCAGAGGCCAGTTGGCACTGGTTGGGGCAGACATCAGAATCTGATTCTGCAGTTCTAATCAAATAACAAATAGGGCCACATGCAGCTCAACACATGGGTGCACTATCTATTTGTTTAGACATACTTTGTTTCAGCCCAAAGCAACAAAATTGATCTACAATTCAGCATCATGCTTTAGTCCTTATTATCTCTACATATTTATTCTAAAAGTAATTTTAATGTAAAACTTCCTTTTGTTATCCACATCATATTTATTCTGCAGCTCCAAGTTGTTCCACGTGTGCTCCAGTGTAAATATGAGTGGAACATGACCCTCGAATTGCAATGAACCCTGTCACCAAAGCATAGCAAGACTCAACAATAGAATTAATAGATGTGATCACACTTTCAGAGAGTGAGAACTATTTTAAGGTTGAATTTAAAATACAGGCTTCAAAGGAGAAAACTGAGATCCAGTAGCTTAGTCTTTATCCTTTGAAATTGAAATACAATTTATAGAAAAATACTCAGCTGGATTGAAGGCTATGCAGGGGGCAAAATAAGCTGAGCTTTTAAACAGCCCAGCTGCATGAATAACAAAGTCTGCTGCATTTTCCTGTCTGTACTGTTGTTTGTCTTGAAAATAGAATGGGAATTTAACTTTACAAATTAGAATTTACTTTTATTTGAGAATATAGAGAGATATGCAATACTACCACCACATTTTTAGAACTGACTTATTTTATGCGGCTACTGGAATTTTGGCTGTTCTGTAATATTTTTGACTGTTTTATTTGCTTTTTCTTTGACACACCTAAATTTTTCATGTGTGAAAAATTTGCGCAAGGACAGTTGCTACCGTGGGTGACATATTTTGAAACTAGCACTATTATGCAAGGGCTGTAGAAAAGGGGAATTTGTAAGAATTAGTTTGCTCTCTTTTTTTGGATATGTCTTACTGATCAGGTTATTGAGAAGTATAAATTTTTTGTCACTGCCTGAGGCTTCTTTCCAGGATTTCTCTGCATGAGAACAGTGTGACTAAAAGATAGTTTTATGTTTCCTTAGAGGACCATGATAGATGCAACTGTTAGAAAGAAAACTGAATTTAAGAGCCAATGCCTCAATATATTCAGTTGTAGCAATGAGTAGCTAGTTTTTCTTCAAGTGCTTCTTCAAACGGACACTCATTTTGAAGTTATATGAACTTGTAGACTTTTTATTTGTCTTTGCTATGCATAGTTGGGCCCTGCACAGGCATAATGAGCTCTGCAACTCCTTGCTGCTCTTCTAGAATCAAGTGTCTATTCGATGTCTTTTGCTTCCATAAACTTGCTCACATTGAATATTTTGTTTGCTTATAGTGTTTTGCATGAATATTCTTAAATTTTTTCTGAAGTTACATGACTTGATTCACAGAAGTTAAAAAAAAAGTCCTGTCTGACCCCTCTTGGAAACATTAGCTTTGCATGTGACCTAGAAGTTTCCCTGAAGATCCAAGACTGCTGCTTGTGCATTGTTTCAAACCAAAGTGCCAGGACCTGGAAAATTCCAGGCAAATGCTAAAAACTACCTCCCTTCAAAAAAAGCCCCACAAGACCCAGAGAAACCCACACCAATCAAACCTGTCTTCATTCAGAATTTACCAGCAATTAAAGAGATGTTGTCCACAATAGGTGAGGTGAAGGGTTGTTACTCATACCACTGAAAAGAACACTCTGTGGGATCTTCGAGGATGGGGCAGGTTCTTGTCATTGGTCAGAGATGTGGCATTTGGATTTATCTTTTCCCTTCCCTTTGTCACCATTTCTTCTTTGGCCTTTGCCCGTCATATCTGGTTAGGCTATAACTATTTCGAATCCCAGCATTCAGCTTTTCTGCCAGGCAGAATGGACCCTTGTCCCCAGGACATAATTTCTGTGCTTCTTGTTCCTTCAGCATCTCCATCTACCCTTACAAAAAAANCAAAAATTATGAAAGAATATTTTGTTCCTTCATGATCTGCAAATTCTCAGATTGTTACATAATTCTTAATCAGACCCAGATGTCTTTGAATAGAGCTATACAGAACCACAGATCATGCAAAATAATGTACCTATCTTGATATCTTCTTGTTGATTTTTATTTAAACATCAGTGAATCACTTAATCTTGATTTCCCAAGGAATACAGAGAAATTGAAAACCACAAAATTTTTATCTGCTTTCAACCTGCTCCAGTGGTGTTTCATTTACTTTTTTAGGAAAGACAGAGTGGTGACAAAGGAATTAAAGTATTATAAATTGCTATTGAAGTATAATACATAAACTATTATACCTTCTGACAGATGCTACTGTATTTTCTGTTCAGAAAAGATGACTGGGCAACAAGCTGGAAGAGTACTTTCTTGTCATGTCTTCACTTTACTGAAACAAAGTGTAATTTTTAAAAATTTGCATAACATGCAAACTTTGCTTTTTTCAAGCATTGTTACCAAAGTAGATGACAGTGCCTTTCTTCAACAGTCTGCATCAGCCTTCCAGGCAACATTGGCCTTGGCTGAGGAAATGCAATGTTCAAGGCGATATTGAGATCAATGTTGTTAAAATATATGAAATTATAAGATTTTATTGGAATATAAGTAGCAATATAAACATTTGTAAGCATGACAGGTTTGATTGCACTTAAGACTTAAGGAATTATATTTTAGCTTTTTATACACTTTATTTACTGAGTAATACTCTCTTTAATAACCTGTCAGGACACTAGCAGAGGCAAAACAGGACCGACAAAAATGAGGGAGATGATTAAGTAACTCAGCAACTTTGTTATTTGAAACATGTACTGTAATCACAAGGGGAGATATGGTGCTGGTTCGATTTATACAACTGACTAGTTCTGCTGTTTCATTTTTCTGTGAAGAATGCTGTTTTCTCCTTCTTGTGCCAAAAACTTTAAGCATCAAGCAAAAATTGTGTTATTTCCACAGTCTGGGGAGAAAAACTAGTGAATTGAGGTTTTTCACCATAACCAATTAAAATTAGTGAGCAAAAGCTCTTTGATAGGTATTGACTGCTGAGTGTCACAGGCTGACTCTAATGTTAGTCCTGTACCTGTTTCCCTTACCATGTGTGATGAAGCTTTCTCATTTGTTTGCTTGTTAATTCATTCTTACACTTGCAGCTGTGGATTTCTATCTATCTATCTATCTATCTATCTATCTATCTATCTATCTATCTATGTCTCTACCCATCATCTATCATCTATCTGTCTAATCTATTATTTACTCTGTCTGCTTCCAAATATTTGTGCATATCTGTGAATAGTTTGACAGGCTTTTAGTTCTTAGCATTCACTCATGTTAGAAAAAGCCCCGTTAATGTACTTGGCATGATTAATTTTTCATTTGGGATCTTTATCAGGTATCAGATTTTGACCTGACTGTAGGAACTAATTTTTTAAATTATTATTATTTTTGCAGTAGAGAGAGGGTTTTTTATACTTATGCTGGTACTGGAATATGTTAGAGACTTAATATTTATATAATAGGCAAGAAACCTTTCCAAACTTCTCTAAGAGCAGTTATAACTCTACAGGACTTTTCTTTCTCCTAGAAAAGCTCATCTCCTTGTTAATTAACATTTTGGAGTGAAAAATGTCCAGCATAAATTTCACAAAGTAATCTCTGATTAGACTTCATACAATAGAAAGAAGCACTTTTTTCTAAGGACTGCATAGTATTTTTGTGCACACAAATATGCAGCCTGCCCATAACCCTAGCAAAATTCAATTACTCAGAGAGGTGTAAACCACATTTTATGAAAGCAATAAGACATGACTCTTGATGATTTCTGTGGAAGACTGCTGCACAATTTAGAAGTGTTTGCAGACCCACACTGAAGGTTGAGTGGATTTAACCAGCTGAGAAGCACAGTAATCTTCCAGAAGCATATTACCTAGAATATATCTTTGCTATTAATTTAAAATTGTTTTCAAAAGCAATGGATTGGAATTATCAGAATAGCAATAAATTTAGTCAAATCAATAATGTAATTCTGGTGATTTTTACATGGAATATTGATACAGGCATTACATTATTCACAAGTCACTTGAGAAATCTCCATTACAGTTACCAATTCCACAACTGTTTATTGTCTGTGTGATCTGTCACCTGAAATCTCTCACCAGTCATGAAAGTATGAACTATTCTAGAGGTATCTTGTCTCTCAAATTACAGAACAAACAAACAACAAAACTACCTTAAATGATTATGGTAAGATTAGACTTAAAAAAAAAAAAAGTTGATTGGTGTCTGCCTTCCCTTATGTAGGTCAAATCCTTATGAAATAATTTTAAGGCCTTGCAGAAATTATTCTATTTTTACTTTATCTGTGAGTGAAAAAATCTTCCTATAATAAAAATCTTATTTTTCTGCTGCTGTGCTGCATTGATGACAGGAAGAACAGCATTGAAGCAGCTACTTTATTAGTGGTATCTAGCCTAGAAAAACAAGGGATGGTTTTAATTTTCATTCAGGTGAGCAGTGCTGGACCTTTCAACTCAGAATTATGGGATCAGTCATGATTTACCTTCATAAGAAGCTTTACAAATAAAAGCAGAACTTCCAGCGGGCCAATCAATCCAGACTTTCCTGTTCCTCACACAGCTTTATCCCTCACATGTATATATATATATATATATATATATATATATATATATACACACTGTGTGGCAAATCCAGGAAGAAGAATTTCTCTTATTAGCATTGAAATGAGGTAGAGCTTGGTGCTAAAAATATCTCTACAACCATTTTGGATACAGAATACTTCTGTAATAATCGGTCTAAAATTATTCATTCTAATCATGAAGTTGTATCAGTTATAATCATTAAAAGCCCTGAAGTATAGACATAATTTCACCCCCCCAAAAAACCCCCAACACTCAAGTGTCATTAGATAACACACATGTATTAGTAGGTCAGTAATTTCAGTTTTTCTTGCTTTGTAAGGAGCTCCATGGTGGCTGCAGCTGTCTGGATGTAGTACGGCTGCTTCTCTCTGGATGTGATATGTTCACTGCGGGAACAAAGCGAAGTCGCTACATTTCAAAGTGGAACGTGGGACCCCCCATGCTGAGTTATTTAGCGGCTAATCTTCAGGATGTGATGCACAAAGCATATTCTATTACATAGTGGCCACTGCGTCTGAACATATAAGGTGATTTTATTTTTATTGAAGGACTGGTCTTATATTCCACTAGATTCTTGAACAGACACCGGGGAAGAACTGAACAGTAATGAACTACAGAGAATGATTACAGCATCCTGGGCTTCATGAAGAGCAGTTGAGGGAGCAGGACCTTTCCCTTTGCTCAGCCCTGGGTCTGGTACTTGGGCCCTCAGGGCAAAACTGTATGGTCTGACGAGTAACTCTGGTCCAGGGCCACAGGAATGATTCAGGGACTCAACTTGTCAGGCGTTAATGATTCTGAATATTTCTAATCTTTGTTGTTAATGTTATTACTACTTCTAAACATATCATAGTAGATCTCAAACAGAGGTGTGGCTGTCTCATTTATAAGAAACCTAAGCTTGTGGAAGATGTCTCAAGTTATATCTGTCTCTATGTTACCTCTGCACTCCGTTCTTTGAGCTGATTTGGCTTAAATGAGCTGCTATGAGTGCAAGAACAGGGTCCCCATCGTCTGTGACTGCCTGGTGGTGCTTTAAAATTGTTTCCAGTTTACAGCTTTTCTACAGCTCAAAATTAAGACCAGAACATGGCCTGGATTTTCTCTCCACTTACTTAAAGAAACATCTGATATTCTACATTGTTCTTCTGTTTCTAGACAGAGCCAAACACCAAAACTCACAGTAAAATGACATTTGAAATGTTTCTCAGTAAGAGAGTATATTCATTTTTATATGCTAAAATAAAAAACCAAAACATAACCTCTATTTTTTCACAGTTTGAAAACTTAAAAAGTAAGTGAGACCCTGGGACATTAAGTGAGGTAATGCTGCATAAGGACTTCTTTGGTTTTGCAGTTTAAGAAAATGGGAGCTGCAAATAATGGTTTTCTGCAGTCAGGAACTGTCTATTCCCCCCCTTTAGGAGTGGCTTGTTTCCAAAAATTTGCGAGATCTTTATAGCCATTGGGTTTCCTTGGTGCCTTTGTCAAACCTGTTTGCAGTCATCAACTGTCCCAAAAGTTATTCAAGGATTTTCGTAAATGCGGAAAGGCAGCAGTGGTTTAGTGTAATTACATTGGCATAATTTCCTTAGCAATCAAGCTCAAATAAATAAATGTTCTTTGTTTGGCAAGTCACTTCAGAATGGCAAATCAATAAATTCCTACAGGAAAACATCAACATTTTTCAGAGCTGAGGTACATTTTGCTCTTGATTATTTTGAACAGTTGATTAAAAACTGATGAACTTTTTCCTTTCAAGAATGACATTTTTGTTTAAAAATTCTTGGTGACCTGATTGAGAAAAGATTCAGCTGCAGAGGACAGGACAAAGTATAAGGACATATCATAACTCACTTGTATATTGAGAGAATAAATGACAGGAAGGAGTCAGTAGCTCTTCATCTGATGTGTTTAATGCAAATTGGGATGTGAGTCTTCAAGAATTCACTGTAGGTAACAGGTTGACTGACATTGTTGGGGGCAGAGTATGTGATTTTCTATTCCTTTGCTGCACTCTTTTAAATACTATGTAGTCATCTATGTCAGTGGATTTGAACTGACTACACCTCCCACCATTATAAATGTGGGAGGAAGGGTGGTGCCTCTACGGCTTTTTTTTTGTTCAAACACAGATTTGCACCCAATTTGTAATAGAATTACACATTATGCTAAGTAGATTGCTCATAACTTCTAAATGTACTTCCCTGGTTGTTCCTGTGAGCATATTCGTAAATTTTAATTTTCTATTGGCAAGTTTGTTGGGGGTTTTTTTGTTGTTGGTTTTTTGATTTGTTTTTTTTTTTAATCTATTCTGCTTGAAACCTGATATATTACGCATAAGGTAGGGTGTTGTATGTTTTGGCATAAGTTTTTTAAAAGGATTTATACTATACAAAGACAAATCTGCCAACATTTTGCCTGCATTTTAAACAGGAACAACAAAACTGTGCTTCCAAATAAATTAATGTGGAGAAGCATGCCATCTTTTCCTTTTTTATTGTTCCAACAGGCTACAAAGATGCCCAGCAGGCTGGGATCAGACCAACACACTAAGAGAGAACCCATTAACACTGTAGAGCACTCTTGGGTTGCCCTGTTACTGTGAAATACAAGTTAGGAAGGTTTAGTTGACAGTTCTAACCTACTAGTACAGTATGGTCTTAAAACGCATAACTGTTTTTCCGGTGAATCTTTGTGCCTGGCAATAGTAATCAGCAGCACACAAGAATGTGATCAGGACAAAGGCATTAGGTGATTTAGTGCAGCTGTATCAGGTCTTAGTCATGTGAGTTCAATGTTGTGGACATCACCTTTCGCCATCTGTTTGAGAAAGGAAAAAAAGACTATTTTCAAAGTGACAATATGTAAAAAAGAAAACACTGTCTTAAGGTCTGATTTTGTACATATCTGTGCGGTTCTCCATTTTCTAATCCTTGTAACTCTTTGCTTCCCACCATGTGGGATTATGCAAGGAAATTAACAGTATACTGAAATTTGATCTTTAAAACTATTTGTGGTTTGGAATAGACCTGAACTCATCAGCAAGGGAGCAGGAAAACGTAGGGCACAGACACTGATAGCAAGTAGAATGCAAAGGCACAATTAGGGCATAATTTATGTTTTCTGGCTCTCTTTTAATTTGTAAAATCCTGTTCTGTCAATTGCAAAAAATACGTGAAGATGATGTTAAAATTTCAAGATTGCCAGATGGCATGCTAAGACTTACTTGAACTGGAGACTTTTTAGCAGTTTCAAGAAAAATTTCTTTTAATAGCAACAATATTACCAGATTACCTGGATATTTAGGGAAACTGTTAATATCCCTTTTATTATTTTTCACCGTATTCTACATGCAGATCTATACTCTCTCTTGTGCCCTGTCAACCTTTTTCATTCTCCACAGTCATTCCTATAACATCCTTGTCTTCACTCTTCTGAAAACACCACTGTTCAAATATTTATCTTACTTAGATAGCTGAAGAAAATGTGTTTCTTCTGTGCAAGTGGGGACAGGAGAGGTTATAGGTGGGGAAGGAAGCAATATATCTCCAATTTAAATAAAGATGTGTCCAAAGGCAGCTTGTGACTATTGCTTACAAACTTTTGTTAGGACATGTGTACATCTCATTCAAAATGAAACAAAAATAAATATTAATTTCACTGACTGAATTCTAAGATGATCTGCATTTACCTGGTGTTTAAAATTAAAAAAAAAATCCTCGAGCTGAGCAGAAAAAAACCTTTTCCTTAATGGTGTAAGAAAAGTATTTGAAAAGTCTTTAACATTGCTTGTTTCTTTTAGGAAGATTTTGAATTTATGAGGTTTTAAAATTCTTTTGATTGTCCAAGAACTATTTCAACTTTTTTTCCTTACACACAAAAATTGCACAAGAGAGAAATATGAGATTACTTTCATCAATTCAGAGGAAAACATGCTTGATATTTTTTAGCTTCTTTCTTTTTTAGTCAAGTGTAAGGTCAGGTGCTTTCAACCCAAACTATAAATCTGAAGCACTGCAGGCTGCTTCTTCAATTAAATCTGTATTGCTCTTTCTAATGTCTGTTCTATTTAATTGATAGTATATAGGCAAAGTATAATAAAATGAACATACGCGTTCAAAAAAGGGGGGTTTGCCAATTTATTAAAAAGCTTCTCTTCCATTAGAATATACAAGAATAGTACCTTTTACATGCTAGTTGTAAAGTGAGCACTAAAGCAAAAAGAGGAAAAAGTACAACTATGTTACAAGCCAGTTTTAAGTATTCTTTATAACAGAATGGTGCTTTCTTTATGTAAGTAATTTCGTGTTACAGAATATTTGCATGTATGTAAGGGTGATTATCTTAGTATGTTGGGGAATTGATGTATGTAGGTCCTGCTGTGTGGAACTAACTTGTTAGACATAAATATGCTGCACTTCTACACTACTTCTAGATGAATGTGGAAAAAAAAAAGGTGAAGGAGTTAATGAAAACTCCCTAGGGCTCTCAATTATCAAACAAAATACCACCCACTCAGGCCCACTCAGATTTGCAAAGGCTGAATGTGATAATATATTACACAGATGAGGATTTTATTGTCTGAGCTGTGTTTTATCAGCTCTTTGAAGAAGGGAAGAAGTCAGTTCTTGAAACCTATGCTTCTGCAGTACTTAGAGGCTGGGTTGTTGTTTGGTTGAGTGATTTTTAGCACTGAAATCTCAAAGTGAGGCGGGGCAGTGAGTGATGCGTTATCAGTAGCTATACGATGTCAGCAACAACTAAAACATCAGTGTGTTACCAGTGTTACTCTCATACTAAATCAAAAACACAGCACTGTACCAAATACAAGGAAGAAAGCTAACTCTATCCCTGACAAAACAAGGACACATACAGTTTACAACAATCTCAACTGTTTCTTTCTTCCGTGTGAGAACAAGTGAATACACTTGACTTCAATTTGGTATGTGGCTGAAGGCAGCCATAGGAATGTCCAGGATAAAGAAATTATTAACTGAAAGAAGTAACAATAATAATAACAACGTATTGCTTATTATTTTTATGTATTTTACTCTGAGGTGTTAGTACAGTGTGGTGATAGAGGAAAGGAAAAAAGGGTGTTAACTGTTCCTCTAAAGATGCTATTAAATCAATGCTCTCTTTAAAACCAAATTTATGGGAATGTGTTTGTATAGATTATAAGTAAATTAGAATGGATTGATGTGAAATGCAAACATATTACTATAACTTGTTTAGTTATCATTTAGGAATTGCAGGCGTAATGGCCTAAGCTATTTTTTTGTCTTAATGTTAGATCCTGATTAATGAAAAAACTGTATGTTTTGCTCTGTATGATCCAAGATCTTAAACAATATGTGGTCTACTATTCTGAGGGAAAGTTTTAGAAGAGGCTTCTGCTTATATTTAGTACATACCTGTTTTCAAGCAGGAAACTATTTAAAATTTATGACTTACATAACTCTGTAAATATCTGTAGTCAGATTTCTGTAGCCAGTAACCTTTAAATTCATGCATCTGGAAATCATAGGCTCAAACCAAAAAGGCTACTACGATATTGCTCTTGTAGGTTATCCAGACAAAATTTTCTTTGCCAGATTCTTAATGTTGTTTATCTGTGCAGTGAATTATTGACATTTCTCTCAAAAAAACGTTGATGGTTCAGTTTGGAAACAAAGAAGCTTCTTTTTTATCTTTTCAAGTGCTTAGTCAATATGTACATTTGCAGAGGTAGGTTTTGGACAGAAGACAATAAAAAGTGTGTCAGTAGTCTAAACATGTTGATTGTTTTTCTTGGACACAGAAAATATCCCTGCACACAACCTAATGTTTTTAAGACAATAAACAAAGAACTAACTTGAAATGGAGCTGCCTTAAGATCAGAGAGTGCTGCTGTGTAAGACTATGGAATGTACATCCCAGCACAAATACACCTGGGAAACACAGGCCAGTAAGGGCTGCTTGGACATACAAGAGTTTATTACAAGCTGATCATGTGCTGACTTAAGAAGCCATATAGGCTGTGATCCTGTACTAATGTGTGAACTTCTTATGACAGTTGTCCAGGGGCCCTTCTGTCTATTTGAATTGTTCAGTCACTGAAGTTGCTGTGGTCTCTGCACAATACAACACTAAATTATTTTGTGTTTACAGAACCCTTTTGAATCTCCCATCCTGCTGCTTTCTTCCTGCACAATTCTGTCCTCCCCATAAATCCTGCACTAATGTCTTCTCCTAAAATGTTGTTACCTACTTTTCGATCCATATTTTGCAAGACAGAACAGCAAGACAATTCAGCATTATTTATGCAACTTCTGTAGACAGAAAACTGGTTTTCTCATGACTTGAAGTACCATACAAACGTGTTTACTTCAAATACAGGGTAGCTTTGGAAAGCTGTCTACCAGGATTGTAGGGAGTAATCAAGTTACATCAAGTTTTTAAGACTCTCATTCAGCTGAACTGCCTTTAAATAAAGTGTGTAAGGGAGGGAAGAGGAGATAGTCCTGACTGACTCAGAGACTTTGTGTGATACAATGTTGTTGATGTGAATGACATAGAGGTGTAAATACAAAATGATAAAAATGTACTAAAAGTGGCTGCTGTGCTGTTCGTCTTTCTGTACAATGTGGCATACAGTTAGGTTGTTCTGTGAGAAACAAAATAAGTGGAACTTGACATCCTGACTCCCTTGTTGAAAATTTCCCCAAAGAATAACCTAATTTCCTGCCCTTCTGTTGCATGAGAGAGAAGACAGGCCTTCATATCCCTGCATGCAAGGTGACTTACTGGCCAGTGTGCTGTACACTTCCTAATGAACTGGTTTACAGCTGTCAAAATTATTGTATAAAGGCTGAGTTTCTCCTAATCTGGATATCCTCTATCCAGCTGAAAATTCCCATTGAAAATAATGATCCCTTAATTTTCTGCCATACTTTTAAATGTGTTTGATATTAGCAAGTGAGGTCAAAGGTGACCAAAAAGAAGAGAGTAGGAACAGACTACATGGACCTTGAGTCACTCCTCTTCTTCACTGGTACATAGTTTGACTTGAACAAGACCATTGTCTATAAGAAGCATTATATGTAAAGACTGCAAAATTTCTCTTCAGCTGTGGTCACAATAATATGCATTTTTAACATAGACCACCAGATATTTTTTTCAGTAAATTTCTTTATACTTGATCTTGATACAACTAGTTCCTTCTATTTTCTGAGATATCACAAGAAGAAAAGTTTATTTTCCTGGCTATCACAATGAAAAAGTGACCAGGGATAAAAATATGAATTACTTTATTTTAAAGATGTCATTTCTCTGTATCAAGAAAATACTTAATTTCTGCTCTGATTTCAAATGCTTGTGATGCTGCCAAGCCTCAAGTGCTCAGATTGAAAATTTCCATGCCGAGTGTGTCTCTCAGCATGATTTTTTTTTAATATTAGTTCATCATTCTGTGATTTCAGAGAAGACGATGCAGGAAAAATATCTCAAGCTTGGCTGGGAGAGAGGGGAAGACAAAGGTTTATTTTTTAACTGTAGGACTTTAAAACATAAACTTTAAATCTAGCATCTGTGTAATTCTAAATAAGACATCAAAAAGCTTGCAGTTTTAAAAAGAAAATGCTGTATTTTTCCTAGAAAATATTTGTAAGGTACTGAATTAAAGTAATTTAGTACAATAAACTAAGAAATTAGATTTACCAAACATCAGAAATAAAAATGTTACTCATTTATATTCTGGTCTTGTTTGTAGTAAATACTGAATTTCCCTTTAGACTTTTTTTAATCAACAGTGCAGTGTGCTGTCTTCAGTGATCAATATGTAGCAACTTCATAACATTACTGAGCATAAAATCAGTAAAAAGTATTAAGTATCATAAAACATACAGACTCTTCCTCTGGTCTGTGCACACTAGTAATCTGCTTAAATTGACTATTGTGTGAAAACCAAGAAGAAAAGGTAGTCATGGTGAATTTATCAACACATTTATTTGTATGTTGCTGACATCTTCAAATGCCGTCATGTTGGTAAAGCTAAAATCAGTGTCTTAGGGCTAAAAGAGAGCTTCCTGCCAAACAAAATCATGGAAATTTGCAAAATTCTCCTTTGGTTATGCTTATGTGCAAAGTAAAAGCACCCTGGCAGTCTCACTCAGACACATGTGCTGTTTGTGTGCATGCATTCTCATGCATTGTTTTTACTGCAGTGTCAGGGTGCTTAGAACTCTCATTTTACGAGATACCATGATGTTAATAAATATGTCATTAATAGAGCTGTAGGTGAAGCCTCTGTCTAGACAATTACATTCAGTGAAATGCTTCTTTTGGAGGACTGGAGAATGAGCCTCTCTTGGAATATTCAGGGAAACTTGACTGTGAATGTTCATCTTTCATCGTGTGGCTTTGAAACTGAGTATCTATTCATTTTTTCCAATGAGTGCATATGAACATAGCCAGTCACAATTTGCCTCAGATCAGCTGAAAGGGATCTTAACTGTTTGCTTTTAAATGGAAATTAATATACATTCACTATGGCTGTAATACAGAAATTCTATTTTTCTTGTATGTACTTAGCAGAAGACTGGAAGGAATTTATTATAGGCACTACACAAGCCTAGTACTTTAATATAGTACTACTTGAAAACCTAATTGCCTGAAATTTGATGGATAAGTCTATGTCATGCAAGTGGGGAAAGAAAAACTCTTCAGCTCCCTCTGCATATAAAAGGAGAGTGCATGGGTTCAGGGAGGAAGGGAGAACATGTTGCTGTCACCTTTTAAGGATCAAGTAATTAGGGATGGAAGAAGACGTGGTTGGAGTGTTATGGTTTTTGACAGGTGTGGCCCTGCCCGTGTCACACCGCCCTCAGTTGCTGGCGGTTCTCTGGGGCCGTGGCATCCCTGCATGGCCACAGCAGAGCTGGGAGGGCTCAGTCCTGCAAGAGCTGAGCTGGGCAACCAGGACAGCAGCCTCGCAGGGGTGGGGGAAACACGCGAGGAGAGGGCTGGCAGTCACTTGGCCAGTTGAGAATGGAAAAAACAGGATGTGGGAAGGTGTGGGTGGCAAAGGGAGAGTCGGGCTGTGGGCAGGTGACACTTGAGCCCTGGCCACCTGGCCGACAGCTGCCCAGCTGATGCCCATGCCCAGTGCTATGCCTTGCTTGCTCCACGGGCTTTAACTGGAACTGCTTAGTGAAAATTACTGACAATAAATGACTCTTTTCTGTTGCTGAGCCGGTGTGTTCTGGTTGTTTCTCTGCACAAGGACTAGTGAGCCCTTGTGGAGCAGCCCAGGGAAGATTCCCAGTGCGTGTGAGTGGGGGCAAATGGTGGCTGGTGGCTGGCAGGTGCCATGGGGTGTGAGGTGGCTATGGGCCTGCTTGTCCCTCTCAGTGAAGGTTGTCTTTCTGGACCACGGAAGAATATTAGGTGCAGTGTTATATAATCCATACTTTATTTAAATTTGATTTAGAGTTTCTCAGGTCCTTTTATCTCAGTAGGCACCTCTGCTCATATCAGCACTTGTTGCTCACGGGCAAGTAGTGTGAAGAGCAGCTCGCTGTGAGGGAAGGAATGCTCTGTAATAGACAAGAATAGCAGGGATGGAAATGATGTGGGGAAAAAAAATGGTTCCCCAACCTACATGCTGCTAATTATTTTGTTATTACTATTAGGAATTATCCTACCCCATAATCAGCAAAGTCATTGTTTTAGTGTACAAATGAAGATGCTTCTATTAATGTGTGTTTGATGTTTTAAATTATATATTTGGTATTTATTACAGCCTGTATTCTTACAACTTTTAGACACTGGTAAAAAGCAGAAATAATACTGGGACGCTAAAAGAGCAAATGGGAAATAGTGAATCATAAAGTAACCAATAAAGAGATTACAAATTTCCATGCAAAATTCAACTTCTGTCTCTAAAGACACATATTTCTCATTTTGAAAGCTGTCATACTATTTCCCAGGGGCTATGATTCACACTGCCTTTCTGTTAAAGTTCTCTGTGATCACATCATATTCCTTGTAATACTGTGAGCTGCTGCATTTTGGTAAGAATGCACCAGATTCGAGAAGAAAGAGAATGGAGTAAAATTATGTAGTATTCTGTGTGGTCCCCAGTAAAAGAGCTGAATCAATATATTTGTGTTTTAGAACCATTACTGTTTTATTTGGGACAAATTCAAAAGCAAACACTTTTCAGAAACAGTTTATTTGAATTCAACTTTTTATAGAAACACACCTTTCATCCCTATTTTGCAATATAAATAGTAGAAAATGTTTAATGATGGGGAAAAATAATGAGGCATAAAAACCTTCAATAATTCTTATAATGTAAAATTATTTTGGCCATATATTTCAACTGGTATTCAGTTCATGATATTAAAAGCAATATTAATGTATTTGCATAGGATTTTGAAACAGCTATTAGAGCTTTTTTTGTTGCAGGTGAAAGCTACTGAGGTTTGCTGTAACTTTTTTTACTAATATGTGGCCAAATAACCTGTCATCCAATGCGAGTTCATCCTGAGCATTTGTAGATTAGTACACCTTCCCCTTAAGGGTGCGACCTCACACATATGAATTTGAATTTTGTGCAGCATAGCTGTGCAATGCATGTGCTGTATACATATATTTTTTCAGAGGTGTATCTCTTATCTGAGAGAGAAGTCACCAAAAAATCCTGCTTTTATTTGCCTGTCTTACAGAGTTTTTATTAGAGGGCAATGTTTAAAATTGCTTTTCTTTTCTCTCCCCCCCCCTCTGGTGTGGTAGTGCTGAAATCTTAAAAGAATCAAAGCTCATAGGAGATACAAGATCTTAATGCTCTCTCTCCTTGATAAATATGAAATAATAGGCAGTATGTATGCATAGCTCACTTTGGATGGAATAGTCTGTAATAAAATAATTTCTTATGACCTTTTGATTCACAGAATGTATTAATTCCTGCTGAATAGCATAAGCCAAGATAGAGAATCATGGTGACAAAAAATCTGATATGAAGACATTTTTAAAGCAAGAAAGGCACAGTTTTCAGTCTGGGGGATTAGAAGCCATTGACTGGGTCATACGGTCCACCAAGGACACCAGCCAGGGCAACTGCTGTGGAGTTGATAGAAGAGCTATCATCTATCCTGCAGGCATGGTCTCCCATCCATAATCCTGGGAGTGCAGAGTAAAGCCTGCACCTTCCACAGGACTCATCCCTACTTCAGGATTCCTGCAGATGTTGGTGGAGGAGTATTCTTTAGCAGGTGAGGGAACTTTGAGAGACTGAAATGATTAATGGCTCAGACATGGTTAAAATCATTGAAGGACTTTGCCTATTGTAGCAAAATGTGCCAAGAAGGAACTGCTCATCTGCCACCACCAAAAACCACCCTGCTGAATACGGCTCCTCATGGAGCCATGGGCAGTAAATTAAGCCACCTGATGGGAACTTGAGATAAGACAAAGGCGGCACTGTTGTCCAATTATGTCAGCTCTGGGAAGACATAAACAAGGCTGGGGGAGACAAATGTATCCCCAAGGAAAGTGAAACCCAGCAGCTATGCTGAAATTCAGCTCAGGCTGGGTTCAGGGGGGAGGCCATAGTCCACAGACTCATTTGCTCATTGAGACCAGGTGTCCTGGGTTAGTTATATATTCTATTACCACCCACAAAAAAACTGGATAAATTTCATAATAACACACCTGGGACTCCTGATCTCAACTGAGATAAGCACTCCAGCCAACAGCATGCACCAACCACCCTGGTTGTCTGATCTCAGGTAATGGCCCATTAGCACCACCCAGCCTGACTAATTAGCCTGAACCCCATCGGAGGACCCTGGATCATCTCTGAGAACCCTGGGGAGCATCTCGGAGGAGCCCAGGGCTCATCCAAGCTCATTACCAAAGCAACCAATAGAATATTGGGAAGATCCTCTTCCATTGTGAAAGTCCCCACCCCTGGGGGAGGTGCCAGCCAAGAAACACAGCATAAAACAAGGGTTTTGGATTGGAGAAGGGACCCTCGACTCGACGGGACTCCACTCTCGGGACTCCACTTTGACGGGACTCTCGACTCGACTCGACTGGACTGGACTCCACTCCTCGGAATTGGACTCAGCTACTCCACTCCACTACCGGGGCTGGACTACCAGGCCTTCCTGCAGGACCAGTGCCTAACTGGACTGCACAGCTACCACCCTGGTCAACAGGGTGTCAGGTTGTACCGTGACTCTGTCGGTTTGTTTAAGCCCGTGTTTCTGTATTACTGCATTTATTTTAACCTTTTTTATTAAAATTGTAATTTTGGCCTAAAATCTCTTGAGGTATTTTGTGTGGGGTTAATTTCCCCCACTGGTTTACAGCCAAAACCAGCACACCAGGTTTACACACTCTTTCCCCACAATCAAGGAGGGGGACAAGAGGTTTCACGTGTGATGGTGAAACCTGTGGTACAGAGAGGGTGAACAACCATTGCCAGAGGCTACAAGCCAGGTAAGAAGCAGACCGTGTCGAGAGTCTTCCCTTACACAAACTGGCTCCCCCCACAGGAAGGTCAAATTCAAAGGGGACATTCAAGTGAGAGGCAGCTGTCATGTCTTAGAAGGTGTCATGAACTATCAAAGATCCCTGAAGTGCCCCCCAGACTCATTCCTGAGGCCTTCCACCAGAGGACTGAGAGCGTGTTGCAAAAGACAGCGTAGCATTTCCCCCACAGGGGAGGTGCTTGGGCATTCCCAGGTATACTTAAATATATATTAATCCACTGTATATTCATCCATGTGTTTTGCTGGACCCAGCCCCCCCCCCACCACCACTGAGAAGACCCGAAGGAGAGGATCAATGGGATGCCACAGGATCCACAGGGGTGGTGATTATTTCGCTTCTTAATCTCTGTCTTTCACTCTCTTTCTCCTTCCCACTCTCTTTTTTGTATTTCTATCTCTCCCTACCTCATATTTCCTGTTAAATAAAATCCATACTATTGACTTTGGCATATGGTCTCGTTTGCACCTTAATTTGGGCAGAGGCATCTCTCAGCAATCGTAATAATCAGATAATAACAGGAACTCCCTATGGGGTATTCTGCATACTGTCATTCAGAAATGGGCCTTCAGGAAAGTGTTATTGATGAGGGCAGGTGGGTTGTATTAGTTATCTTATTGGATTTGTGCAAAGAATATAAAGATCACATGATGAAAATGTTATTTCTTCAATCAACCACTTCTGGCCAAACAGATTCTGAGAAATCTTTGTTGTAAAAATCTATGATTGCATTCAAGCAGGAATTCAATGAGAGTAAAACTGTGAGCTGCCTGAGATACACTACCTGAGGCCTAGCAGAAAATGAAAAAGTTGATGAAGGAGCTAATAGTGTTTTAAGTAAAGAGAAGATAGACACAGAAATTCCATTAAGTTCCCAGTAAATCAATACAATAACAGCAAAGAGGGGAGGAGCAAAAGGAAGAAATACTGTAAGGAAAAATTTGGAAATTTTCTTTTGAATGTGAATAGGATATCAAGGAGAGCAAGGGTGGGCAGGAATACCTCCTGGCAAGAGATTATTAGAAAAGGAATGTAGCTGTGACTTTCACATTGTGAGAAGGTCAGTTTAATCTGAAGAAATATCTAAACATAAACCCAAGAATTTCCACTTACTGATTTTCCTCCACTGCGCATAAGAATGTTTAGGTATCACAATTTGAATTTTACACATGAGCACAGAATGGAAAAAAAGGTTTTATATAAGCCTGTATATTGTCTCTGCAAAGTCATAAATAGAAAAGAGCCAACTAGATTGCACTTGCCTGTCCGTACTGATACAGAGTTGTTTCCCACATTGCCTACTCTTTTTAATGACTTCAGTTTGTTTCAGCTGACAATCTCAGATACAACATTATGTCTGCCTATGCAGTGTACTCCAACTCATAAAAAAATCAAAATTAACTCCCAGTTGTCATAATACAACACAAAAACTTATTTGTTATGCTTTAGCCAGTACTACACATCCAGTTCTTGCTGAATGCTAGGATAATCTCTGAGACATTTAAAGAAAATGGAGCTCAGTACTTTCCTGCTTTTACTGAAGCTGAGTAAATAGCTTCCCAGGGGCCCCTCTGATAGCAAATACATCAACTTTCCTTCTTTCTTGGGTTACTGTACTGCTGTTTAATCTTTGGGCTTTGTAAACTGAGAACTAAAACCAGGAAGCCACAAACCTTTGCAAATCAAACCATGTTAATAAAACAAAATTTGGGAGAGAGAATCTCCATGGTTTCTTCCCCCTGAACAATTATTGGAGCTGCTTAGAGCAATCAGAGCTGTCATTATAAAAATAGAATGGGCTTGGCTTGCAGAGATTAAAGTCAAGAGTGGAAGGCAAAAAGGAGGCAAAGTTGAATCCCACATCTGTGATTAATTAGGTTTGACCTAATTAAATTTGACCATGTTACCCTATAAGCAAAAGCAAGCAATAACTAGCCACAGTTGTCATTATATGTAGTTTTAATGCATATAGCACAGTGCTTGTGCTAATTTTTCTAGTGAAGATCAGTAAGAAAGTTGCCTCTGAATTTCTTGCAGGGAAATGTTATTTAGGATCCACTCTGGAAAATTTTCTTTTTTTCTGAACTAAAATTACAAAATATTTGAAGTAAATAATGGTGATGACTTTGGAAGTGGTTTTAGAAAGGAACAAGTAGGATGGGGCCCCACTAAACTGAACTGCCAGCAATCAAAGCAAATCCCTGGATGATGAGAAAATGACAGTCTAATGCATTACCTTTTGTCACATCTGATGTAAATTGTCTATTAATTCTCACCTACGTGTTTCTGTAGGTTTTAGCATGAGTACTAAAGCATAGTGTTAGTTATAGCTATTTCTTCTGACCCTAAATTTGTGCTTTCTACCTACCTTTTATTTTGGAATTACTGTACTGCAGTTAGATGTCTTCTTGGAATTTGAATACTTGAGGCTCAATTTCTTGTTGACTGTGTGTGTAAAAACTCTTCTGGCTTCCATGTTTTTCTTGAGGGCTGTGATAACTGAAAACTCCCATTTGTCATGTTCCTTCTTTCCTCTCCCCCATGCTGACAAAGGCATTTGCATGAGAGAGGCTTCTTGTGGAGAACTGTATCAGTGAAATTTTTTGACTGAGAATACAGTTCATACTACTACAAGAGAGTTCTGCTGCAGCAAGTTCATAAATAACTTTGATTACATATTCAACTTTCTCTAAAAGTCATTTGCAAACACATCCTTCAGGTCCTACACACCATGTCAGTCCTAATGACTAAGAAATAAGTGCACTGTGTATTGGAAATGCATGATGCTTAGAGCCTCAAACTGGCTCTTTTCTTGCTGCTTCTTTTGTTATAACAATTGTTAACGCTAGAGATTTATGCCAAAGAAGTAAGTAGACAAATCTCACTGTTGCAAAGGAATTACCAGGGAATGAAATGCTTTGGCATATTACTGTTAAATTTCAATATTGTGCATGCACAGCATGTGATGCCAGGAGGAAAGGGAGTTGAAACATCCATATGCAAATCTAAGTGCATATTTTCAGTATGAGCTTCACCTCTCTGTTGAATATATAAGAAGCAATATTTAAAATATCTTAGGTTGTTGTGTTGGTTTTTTTTTTAGAGTAACAGAATAACAAAACAAAAAAATCCTACTTTCTGTAAAATATAATATGGGTGTGACATGAATGACACAACGTCATGGATTGAGTTGCTACTTTTCTCAATTATCTAGGATAAAGAAGGTTTTGTTCTTACTCTAATTTTCAGATGTCTGCATAGAAACAGAAAAGTTTAATTTTGCAATACTTAAAGAGCTTGCTTGGGCTTCAGAAGTTTGGGAACGGGATTAAATTCTTGGCTCACTTGTGTTGTAACCCTGAACATAATGCAAGACAGATACACATGCTGATGCCGTTTTCTTTGAAAACCCCTACTTTGTATGGTCAACTACCTGCTCCTGTGTGCTTACACAGTGGAGCTCTGAGCTTGATTCCCACCCATTGCTAAACTAAGTGTGAATGCCTATTATTGTCTGCTTCCAAGAAGTTACAACACAAAGGTGGAGAAAAAAGACTACAGAGAGACCTTAACTGTGACCTTTCTATATATAACAGCAACATAAGCAAGATGCAGAAAGACTTTTTAGAAGGGCATGTAGTGACAGAACAAGGGGCAATAGCTTTAAATTAAAAGAGGGTAGATTTAGACTGAACAAATGGAAAAAGTTCTTTATGATGAGGGTGGTGAGACACTGGAAGATGTTGCCCAGAGAAGCTGTGGATGCCCCTGGATACCTGTGGATGTATTCAAGGACAGGTTGGATGTGGCTTTGAGCCACCTGGTTAATGGAAGGTGTCCTTGTCTATGGCAGGGTGTTGAACTAGACAATCTGTGAAGGTGCCTTTCAATCCAAACCTCTCTATAAAATGTTCTAGTTCCTGAAAAATACATTTTAATCATCCTGAAATACATTTTCAAGGGCAGCAGTACAAGGACTGAGATTACTCAACCAGGCCATCTGTTTGTTGAGACATACTTAAAAACCACAATTGTCTAAAACCATGACATAGTTTATTCAAAAGAATTTAGGGACATAATTGGTGTCCTGATTCCACATATTCATGAAAATCGCACATAAAATATGTATTTTGATGTATTTTGGAATATTTAGACTCCACGAACTCTGACCCATTAATTTATATTGATACACATTAGGTTGAAAACTTTGCACATGATAAATTGCTTAAATGGATCACAGAGGACTGTTAACTGCAAACCAGTCAGAGATGAATAAAGCCAGTGTGGTTTCCAGAAGCAGAAAGCTATAATTTCATTATGTTACTTGGGTTTCCTCAATTAATTTTATTCTACCTCCACTTTTCTCCAAAGAAAGGGATACTGAAAAAGAAGAACCTCTTTAGCAGTTCCTTAAGTCACTGTTATGTCTTCAGTGTCACGCATTGAACAAAATCTTTATCCTGTAGGGGCTTTGCCAGGTTGAATGTAGCATTACTTTTCTTTTTTTTTTGGTTTGTTATTTTGTTAAACAGAAAACCAAACAAATGAGCAAATAAAGCATGTGTCATGCAATTATTCTGCACCTATACAACTGGCAAAGTTTGGAAAAGTCAAATAGCTTTATACAGAAGTTTGTCCTCACCTTTTACTCTTTCATTTCAGACTTTATGTAGCCTTATCAGAGGCAACAGAAGAATAATTAACCCTCATAAATTATAAATAACTAATAGGAAAAGTATATGTATTATTAAAACTGATTTTTACCTCTATGTTTTACACACCTTTAAATCTATTTCACCTTATAATTATACAATGCATATTCTGTCTTGGTAAATTTATCTAGTCTGCAGTGTTATATAATGCTATAAATACTATAATTTGGCCTAAGGATGAGGGTGAACCTTGAGCTTTGAACACAGAGGTCTGGAGCAATATCTTAATAGAGGATAGACATGAAATATTTAATTACTGTCAATATTATGATAATTAATACTTTATGCTGCTCAATCAAGATGTAAATTTTCCAATGCTATACAGAGAGGGAGAGACAGACATGAAGGTTTGATTCAGACATGGGAGAATTTAGGGCTGGGATAGCCAAAAGAAAAGAACTACACCACTCAGAAACCTAAAATCTACATAGTAATATAGAAAAAGTGGGATGGGTCCACCATGTATGCAATGATTTCTGTTCTACACACACAGACACAAAAACCAAAATACACCCTCAAATGACTTCAGCACAGGGGTAGAAGAAACCAGCATGGACTTGGGGAAAGGGGACACTTCCTCCAGGTAGTTGATGAGTCGGATTCCTGGCTGGTGTCCTGGCCTTTATGCACAGTGGCTTGGTCTCAGTCTTCTGCTTGCTTATCTGCCTTCCCAAGGGGCTGTTCTTTCCACCACTAATTGCTTTCCAGTCTAGATGGTTGGCATAAGCAACCCATGGCCTTGTTGCTCACCCCAAGCAAATTTTCTTGGATTTTGCCATAACTGAAATCCTCAAACGTGGTTATAAGCATGTAGAATCATTCAATATGCATTGTTCATGTTTATTTCTTTGCCATGAATAGCTAAACAGGGGTAGATACACTACAGGGCTCTTGAGAAAGGGTTCCCTGTAGCAATTGCCTGAATGTTGCTTACTTTTTCAGGACATATCAGAATCATCAAACAAGTTAGACCTGGCCGATGTAGTAAAGGTTTTACTCACCTGAGCACTGCTTTTGGGTAGGCTTCATCCTGTGACATTTTTCTGAGTTTCTTTTTTTCTTGACTCAAGAACTTCCCAATCGTCAGACTGAAAGACCCAGAAACCATAAAATTTTCTGTGAACCTTTTTCATCTTTTGATCAGTTTCATATATGGTCTAAACAGTCATTAGCAATGTAAAGATTTGGGTGACACAGAACCATATGTAACAACAACATGACTGTCTGTTAGGAAAATGGATGATTTTCTGCATCTAACAGCCTGCTCCTAACAAATTGATAGAGAGCTTTAAGTTATCACTGAGAAGATCTGCTCATTAAAAGGTGTGTGGTTTGAGCTGCTAGAACAGCGTTGCTGCTCCTGTCTTTCACAGTCAGAAGAAACCTGGCTAGGAAATCTAAGCTTTTTGCCAGAAACATACTGGTGTGTTTATAGACAGCTGCCCTAAAGTAAAAAATGAAGATTTTTTAGCTTGAAGCACAGATAAATGAGGACATATGCCTTTTTAAATACAACACAACTATTACATTCTAGTTATCATTGAGTGCAACATTTCCCATAAAGAAAAAGAGAAGAAAATAGGAATGAAGGTTGCACACTGTTCACGTGCACACACACACACACACATGCATAAGAGTTAAAAATAAGGGTAAACTTTCCAAGTTTTTATGCTCATAAGCATATTTTATAATTTATTGATGACAAAAGATGTGAGAGGGGGAGATGGTGTGTGCATGATTCTACATGAGATGTTAGCATGTTGACACAAAAATACAGGTTTTTCTATGGTGGAAACATCTGAACTTCCATTGGAGTCTATATAATTCCATTCCAAATAATTCTGTTACAGTCAGTTACTCTCTGTTTCACAGGGAAGATCACCCTTCTCAATTTTGTCCTCACCACTTTCTGTTAAAACATCTCTACATACACTATTTTTGCAAGCTTAAACTGGGTCCACACTTTCCCATTGTTGATTTTCAGTCCATTTGCTAAATTAGCCACCATATGAATATTTGTTTTGTTTGTTCAAGGTTTAAAACATCTGGTAGAAAATGGCTGGTATATTTGCTTTTGGAATTTCTTCTCATAAAGGAGTTCTGGCAAGCTGGCTGAGATGGCCTTGGAGAATAAAATTCCACAGTAGAGTCCTTCTTTTGTATTCCTGTTACAAGAATTGTCCTGAGGTAGTCTTCTTCTTGTTATTGACTGAAGTAGGCAGGTAGCGGTAGGTACATTCACAAGAGTACACATCCACTCTGCAGCAAAGACCAACAGCCCACACACAACTGCTCTGCACAGTTTTGGTAACCCAGCTCATTTTAACCTCCAGTTTCCCTCTTGTCACAGGAAAAAAACCTGTGTTACCTTAAAATCTGGTTTCTTCCCACCCAAGATGCTTGAATTCATTGAGTTTTCTTACAAAAAATGATTTGTTTTAGAATGTTCCTCTGTAGAAACTTCATCTGAAAAGACTCAGGCTTCAAAGGCAAAGAATCAAAGTTTCATTCTTTCCAGGAGGAATCAAAGATTGTTTCCTTTCCAGAAGGCCTTTTCTTCAAATATTCCTGGTGTTTACAGTCTGTGGGAAGTGTTGCTTGACACTTGATTTAGTTTGAGAGTCAGTCTGCATTTGAAAGGTGAGATTCTTTTTTGTGTTTCCAAAGTTTCAGCTTGGGATCAGCAGTCTGAGTGAATGAGGATGAAGCATGAGGGTGAGGCAGACTTGTTTATGCCATTCTGAGACTTCTCTGTAATTTTGGGAGGCAAAAAAAAAATTAAAAACCCATCTACACACAGAAAAGAAGAAAAGAAGAGGGAAAAAACCAGGGGTCAATTGTAAATTTCCAGTATGAAATTGTTGCATGTAGAAAAAAATGCATGTTTTTCTAAAGTCATGAAAGGTATTGATTTGCTAGAAACTTAATATTTCTTTTTCATTGTTTTCATTTTCGTTTTACTTTTGATGCATACCTATATGCTTGTCATGGTAAAAATACAGGCTCTTTTAGGCTAACTCAATCTTTACCAACTCCACAGAAAACTAGTCTTTTTGGTACCTTTTCTGACAGACTACTAATTTGATCCCTCTAATAGGAATTACAAACAATAAGTCAAATTCAGTTCCAGTATTATTAAATGGAAAAACTGTATTCTCACAAAGATGGTGAATTTCTAATTGAACTTTTATGCATATGTTTGATTTTCATTATAGCAAATTACTCTTGCCAGCGCTGTTAGCAAAAGCATAGCAGAAAGCCCTAGTTAAAAGGGTAAAACATAGAACTTCATTGCAGCCATGTCTAGACATGCTTGATAACAACATAAATATGGGAATGTGTCATGATTTAAAGCATTGTAAAATACAATAATGCTATTTATTATTCACTTCCAGAATGAGAAATCTAGTTTAATTAAATGTTGATCCTGTTTTACTGAACTTCATTGGCTTTGATTCTTACTTCAATCACCATGTTTTATTTTGCATTCTGTGGCTTTTGATAATGCTGTCCTTCAAGTGCACCACATTTATTATAGTAATCATTTACAGAAAAATGATAAAACTTTTTAATAAATGAGCTATTTTTAAAGCTACTGAAGTATGACAATTTTCAAAATTATTTTCAAAGGAACACATAGATAAAAGGAATAAAAAATATTCCTCTGGGTTCAAGTGTTGCTGAATATGGCACAATCACCTTGATATGTCTGTGTCTTGTCTCTAGTATTTGATTGCATGGCTGGCATTAGCTGCCTCTGAACAAAAGAATAACATCCTAAGAATAAAATTTTCTTGCAGAGGAGTATTACAAGCTTGTTAAGTGACATTGTTGGCTCTTTCTGTCATCAAGTTGGAGCATTTCAGTGACAATGGGGGAGACTACAGGTACTTTCCCAATTTAGGCATAGGGTGCATTCCCAGTGGTGCTGCTGTATCCAGAACTTCAGATGCTGTGTCTCAGAATTAAGTAAAAACATTCTGAATATTTAAATACATATGATTGTTAGTATATATGATCTTTGTAATACACTGAGCCAAGGAAAGCAAGGGCAGAGAGAAAGATATATTATCTTCTTAGCTGCCTAGCAGATGTAAAGTACACATGAAAGACAAATAGCAGTACAGAATAGCTCAATGTCTTCCTAAAACAGTATACTTGTTTGGTAGAATAAGTCATCCTGTATGACTACTGTAAAATAATCTTTTAAATTATTGCATTTTATATATAATGTTTTCAAAATAATATGCTCATCATCACTTACCTGAATTACTGACTTAAGTTTAGAGAACACTGTGATTAATACGTAATGCAGAAGAATCTATATGATACAGGGAGTGCTATATGTTCTGACCAAAATATAGACTGGAATAATTTTGTAATGATACCTGAAGTGTAAGACTTACATTTCTTACTAAATATAATAATCATACAGAAAGTCAGTTAGTTGATATGGTCTCCAAGCAGTATTAGTCTGATGTTTTTAAGATTTGATATTTAATGTTAAAAGGTCAATGTAATCTACTTTACTTAGGTCTAATGGTTCAGATGAAAATTCTTTTTCTGGCTTTTAATTCTTGCCCTTTTAAATGTACTTCGATTCTGTGATGGGAATTCTGTGGTGCATCTGAATCTTTTTGCTCAGAAGTAGTAAAACACCTTCAACCCCAAAACTTTCTAAATATTTATTTAATTATTTCTTGAAAGAGACATTATAGCATGTAGGAAGATCATTGGTAGCTTTTAAGAAATATCAAATATAGGAAGAATTTATACGTAGTACACCCCTGACATTAAACAAGAGAAACTTTGTATTACATTATTCGTAGTAGGATAAATATTTAGCTTTACATTTTTTTTATATTTAGGTACACACACGCACACACACACACATATATAGATATATATATATTTTAACTCATCTTCCACATTTCTTCTGGAGAAATAGTGTTGTATGGTTTATGCAAACTCAATTTTTGACAATTTCAGAATTTAAAACTCCTGCTAGTCTTGTTTCCAAGGTCACCAAAGAACATCTTTTTTTACTCTGAACACTGAACTGCTTTCCTGTTCTAATGTCATAAAATGAATTTGCACAAAAATAGCATCCTCTGATAGCACCAGAGCTGTAACACCTCAGCTTAGATGCTTTAGACCTTTATTAGATCCTTTTTTTGCAGGACGGTGGATTCTCAAGGCAAAAATTGGAGTATAAAAAATGTGCTACAGGTAGCCATATCTTAAAAGTAACATTTCTACCTTGTATTTTTCAAGAATTCAATCTAATAATTGTCTGGTTTAAAATGCTTTGACTGTAAAATGCTTTTCTTTCTTTTAAGTGGTATATGCATATTCCTGATTGTTACAAGAATTTTGCAATGAAATCAGTATTATTATGGACTTACCTGGTTAGAACATATAAACATAACATATTAGCTAGTTAGAACAATAAAAAATCCCCAAGGACCTCTGAGGACTTTAAGTCAAGGTTATAGTTACTGCACCTTATATTTCAGAAAAATTAAACAAATATTTCTACTTATTTTTGGACGCGATGTATCACGTATGAATTTATTGCAGTGCCTTTAGATAATGTTCCTGGTGAAAAAATAAAAATAATATCCTTAACCCCAAAATATTTCATGTTGTTTCTAAAAATCCAAATAATTGGTTTGTAATAACCCTAAAGGGTTGTCAAGCATTGGAACAGGCTGTCCAGGGAAGAGGTTGAGTCACCATCCTTGGAGGTGTTAAGAAGATGTGTGGATGTGGGGACTTGGGGATATGGTTTAGTGGTGCACTTGTCTCGGCTCTGGATTAAGGGTTGGACTCAGCAGTCTTGAAAGTCTTTCTCAACATAAACAATTCTATGACTCTAAAAAACTGCCAAATGTCTCGTATGATTTTCTACCTGCTGTAATTTTTCTATCCCTGGATGAAATTTCCCATGGGGAATCAAAGCATATGGTCCCAGGACTGGAGTCTTAGTAATGCCTAATGAAGTCTCTCCTTGATAAAGAAGGATAGTCTGCAAGGCATTTCAGAAGCTTGTAGTTGGCATCACAAACACATGCATAAGTGAAATTCTGTTCTGTACAGTAACACTTTGAAAGTACCTTGCTTGTTTAAACATACCATTGGGAGAAACAATCTGTTTTGCTAATGTCTTAAGCTCTTCAAAAAAATGAAGCTTCCTGGTTTAAAATTCATGGTGTTTTTTTAATGATACCTTGCTGCTGGGAAATGGGAAGTCTGCTCTGGTGCTTTGTTGCAGAGCTTGTTTGGGAAGTGCTGACAGGTAACCTACTTTTCCATTCCCAGAAAGCACTTGGAAAAAAGAGATACATTTTCATTAGTGCCAAGTGGTAACAGTTTCAACATTGATTCTCTTTTTCTTTATAACTGTGAGCCTACAGTTTCCCAAAACACTCAGTCCTAAATTTGATGGAACTTAGTACTCTCCTTCATATGAAGACCCACAGAAGATCATAGAATAATTTTGCTTGGAAGAAACCTTTAAGATCATGGAGTGCAACCACTAACCCAGCACTGCCAAGACCACCACTAATCACCTCCAGCCACTTCCCTGGGCAGCTTGTGCTAATGCTTCACAAACCTGATCAAATGTTAAAACTGCTCACAGAGAAAGAAAAGTTCTAGTTTAAATAAAGGTATCATGGTTTGGCCCCAACAGTTTCTGATGGATTTTTCCCTTTATGAATTTATTAAATACTTGCAGTTGAGTTTCTGCACTGTTTCCCTGATTGAAGGAGAACTAGAGGGTGTGTTTGTGGCTGATTGCAATTCCTGATTGATAGGGAGAACGACAGATTGCTATTAATATCAAGTCAACTCTTTTTAGGGAAATATGCTTGACAAATACTAACAGTTCCTATCAAGAGAGTCTCTTGTTTATTGCAAGACTGATTGCTTTAAAACCCACACTGAGAAAAAAAAAAAATTTGATACTTGCATTATCTTTTATATAACCTCTTCCAAAAACTTAGTTAATATGATTGAGTGGAAAACTTGTGATATACAGATGACAGAAGAGAATGGTATGAGGACAGTGTACTTTGATTATAATGAAAGTATGCTTTAAAAGAAGAGGCACAATGTTTAGAAAATGTATAAGTACCTTAACCTGTGCTATTTAAAACATAATAAGGATATTGATTGGTACTGTAGCTCACATGTTTTTGGGCCAGAAGTGTCTGATTTTTTAATTGACTTTACATAGCAGAGTGGGGAAGAAAAAAAAGAGGCATTTTCAGAAGTGTAAATGTGAAGCTGGAGATCTGTATATGTTGTTTGCCTGTGATTCTGTGTGTTATTCGTATATAATTCAAAATATTCAGAGAAAAATCAATCCTCCAGCCTCAATACCCTGCCAGAAAGAAATGGTGACTTCTAGTCAGGAGATTTACTCAGTCAACATGATTTTCAAGTTATGCTAGGTTCATTTGTCTGCTTTTGAGCAACTGGCATTCATGTTTCCAATTTTATTTCTATAGCTACTAGACTAAATACTGTCTGATTTACTGCTGAAATGCTTATATATTTTACCCTAGAAGTTATTTTTAGCCTCCATAAATGTGATGAGAATCTAAAAAAAAATGCAGATTTAGAGGAAGAGCCTGAGCTTTCAACTGCATGGCAAAGACTCACTTTTACCTCGGCAGGGAGGCACCTGGCCAAGGCACCCCTCTGGTTCTGGGCCCCACACACCCAGCACAGTGGTGACTCCACACATGCAGCTTTAACTCAGCGTTAGAGATCTGATCATAAATCAATGGACTGTGCATGGGGTGATCTGGACATTTGTGTGGTTTCTATTACATGATGGACTCCTGCATGCTTGGTGAGGGTTTTTGGTTGAGCAATGACCTAGTCAGGGCAGCTCTTCACTGGGTGAAAAGGAAGAGCAGTTTCAATAGGGCTGTATGTTTTTTGAACTGGTAAAGGGCAAATAAAAATAAAATTATATGCAAATATTCTTATTACACATGCAAATGCTGAGAAACTAAAAAAACCCTCAGGAATCCCCAAACATGAGGATGGCTTTATCTGACATATGATGACAAAACAGGATGACCCATTGCCAAATATCTAGACAAAAAAACAGCCTCATATAAACATGTCAGCATGTATTTCGGAATATGCAATGTACACATTCTGAAGAGAAATGTAGATAGCAGGTGGCAGTATGTCCAGGAATGAGATCAAACCATCTGGATCCTGGTCTGTATACTGTCAGCACTTAATTTTGAGAGTCTCTTCCTTGTTCTGGGAAAGGTCCCCCAGAGGCCCTGTCTCTGGATTAAAGAGTGCTGGACATCCAGGGGAAAGTGCATTTGGTTTTGTACTGCTTGCAGAAGTAAAAGCTCAAGGGAGAGATGTTTCTGTGCCGCAACTTCCACAAAAGGTTTTACTGGAGCAAAAAAGCACAGAGTGTATAAATCAGATGTGCTGTTTCCTCCCACTCCTTTTCCCACTGGCTTAGATAATGATGAGAGGAACAATTTTATAACTGTTATCATTTCAGGTACCTTGAGTACTTCTCAAAAGTTACTATAACAAAATAAAAGGAAGTAGTTTTTTAGGAATACATTTAAGAATTAGAACTCAAGTGACTTGGGGAGACCTTAGAGCAGCCTTCCATTACCTGAAGGGGGCCTACAAGAAAGATGGGGAGAGATGTTTTACAAGGACCTGCAGTGAAAGAACAAAGGGGAATGGCTTTAAACTGAAAGGGAGAAGGTTTAGAAAGGAAGAAATTCTCTTCTATGTGTGAGGCACTCAAGCAGGTTGCCCAGAGAAGTTGTGGATATGCCATCCCTAGAAGCGTTCGAGGCCAGGTTGGATGGGGCTCTGAGCAACCTGGTCTAGTGGAAGGTGTCGCTGCCCATGGCAAGAGGGGTTGGAATCAAGTGCTCTTTAAGGTCACTTCCAACCCTAAACCATTCTATGGTTTTATGACCTGCAATGTATCAAGTCATGTCAAGTCCACAATCAGTCAAAAAGATCTTCCTAAAAATTGCTAGTTCATTTGGACCTACAAGTGCCTCCTTGGAGTCAAAGGTTCCCAAAAATGAAGTGCTTTTCTAACTGCATTTACATCCTGAGCTCAGTTTGGCAACCAGTGTGGTTGTTGCACGCTTCTGATTTTTGATGTGAGCCTATTTCTCATTTGTTTAATGATATGGTCTGTGTTTGTGGGTGTGTGGTGGGGTGTGTTGTCAGATAAATGCAATCCAGAGTTAATCTCCTGATGTGCAATTATCTGTTCCTGGGACAGTAATCCACTGCTTTGGAAGAGAAAGGTACTTTGACAGAGCCATGCCTGTGAAATATTTTCTTCAGAAAATTTCTTGTCATATCCACATGGGTAGTGGCAGCACATAGCCCTTAATCCCGAGTGCATCTTATTTGCCTAAGCAAATTGCAGTAAGAGCATTTTGGCTTTTATTGGGTTGGTAACTTCAGCACTCAGTGGGCTGAAGGCAGTGAGTATTTGCAATCATTAAAAGACAAAATTTTTTTGTGATTGTGGTCAGTAAGAAAAATGTTTAGACTGTAAAATGGGCTACTTCATGTTAAAGCTAGACATATATTTTGATGAGTCTACATTTCCATAGTGATTTTTGTTTCCCTTCCGTGGTCTCTCTCCTCTCAGTTCCTCTGTATGAATTTAATTGCTACTAATTCTCCTGTTCATAAGCCATCAGAGCTTAAAGCAGTCTTGCCCTCATTACTGATGGGCTGTATGAATTAGATGCCCACTGCAATTTCTAAAGAGTATTTGAACAAATATGGGGGAAATATACATACAGAGAGAGAAATCAAGTGCTTCTTGATAAAGACTAATTTGGTTTCATTTCATAGAGGGAAAATGATACTTTAAACAGACCTCAAAGTTTACATTGAAATATTGAGAATACTGAGTTGAAATTAATCTGTTTTTCTGTAAGAAACCTGGCCTGTTCAGAGGTATTCCTAGAGCTGACAACAAAAGACGGTGGCACCAGACCTGAAAGACAGTGAAATGTTTTACTCTTTCACTGTAAAACAGTGTGGGATGTTAAAGCAGTCACCTGAATCAGCAGATGCTGATAACAATCAGTGTTTCAGATCATCAGGGCTCTGAGTTGGTGGCTCTTTGGTACCTTATGCGGTTCACAAGAAGCTGGTGACTTTTGGACCAAATGCATCCAGATGAAAGTAGATATTCGGAAAGTGATAGTATAGATATTTAGTTTTATACAAAATATCTGTGAAAGATCAAAGTGACAATTGAAATATAATACTTCAAGTGACTTTTTGCCAAAAAAATCACTTTTGGCAAAGTGATTATTTGAAAATAAACAACCAAATAAAACACAACTCCCTTCCCTCAAAAAAATCCAAACCCAAACAAATCCCAAACAACAAAACAGTAAATGAGTTGTGGATGCGCCACAATAAAGAGGAAAGAAAAGAAGTTCTCCTCCTCCAAATTTGGTGTTCTTTCTCATTAGATCAGCTGTTTTTACTCATGTTCCCTGAATCTACAAAATTAAAAAATAAAAGTTTGCGACTTAGTGGAGAATTAAACATTTACCATTATATTTCTTTTCTCTGACATTTCCTCTCTTTCATTTCTGGTCCTGGTGTGAAGCAAGGTTTTCCTGGTCTAGTTTAACTTAGTTTAGCTGTTCCTGGTACTCCCTTGTCTTTTGAATATAGGTACTACTAATAAAAATATTTCTGCAATTCCAGAACCCATCAGCAGAATAGGTTGTTGGCATCCTTTTGTCATATGATGGAAGATGATTAGATTAATAGTTGAGATTCCATTGGATTGGGGTGAGGGGATGAGGAAGGAAGGGAAATTATAATACGTAATGGATATTTAATTCATTTGAATGAGTCATACTTATAGTATTACTAATGAAAATAAATAAGAAAATAAGGGAATTTACCTCATGTTGTCTAAAGCTTTTATAAGCCAACAGATATAGATTTAAAACTACATTAGTTTGACACCAATAGCAGCAATGATTGATCTAAAATGGAAAAAAAAATAGTGTCATTCTTATTGCAAAATGTCACAAAATAACCTAGTGCTCTGACTAATCATCTATTTAGGAACATTAGCAGTTTTACTTTTAAACGTGATTGGCTGTCTTTTAGCTCTTTTGTTTGGATAACGTGTTTTTATTGCTGTTAAAAGACTCCTAGGGGCTGCAGAGTACCTAAATTATTCATGTTCATGAAAAAAGCTAGCGAGAATAAACATTTTGACTCAAATATTGCTGTGCTGCTGGCTCTTGGACATTTTTTTTATAATGCTGATATATGATGCCTTACTTTTAATTCTGTGGCACATCTGCCACATAAATTCAAACTAAGAAAAGATAGGTGATGGAGGTTTATTTTTTAAGTGAAAACTTGTTTGCTCCTTAACATTCTATGAATATACTGAATAAAGCTTTCCTTGGAAGAAAT
Organism: Ptilonorhynchus violaceus; assembly: GCA_013397565.1. Classification (NCBI taxonomy): domain Eukaryota; kingdom Metazoa; phylum Chordata; class Aves; order Passeriformes; family Ptilonorhynchidae; genus Ptilonorhynchus; species Ptilonorhynchus violaceus. The sequence goes on from VZRJ01004509.1 coordinate 1,360,535, forward strand.
TTGTTGTTTTGTGGGGGAAATGGGAGTTGTTTGGATGTTTTTTTGTTTTTGGGGTTTTTTTTAAGGCTTCCCGAAGTGTGAATGCAAGGGGTAGACATCTCAATAGCTGAGAGGTGAGGAACTTCATTAAGTTTGAACTCTCTGTCCCACAGCTGTGTATGTATTTATGTCACTCATGTTTAGACTGCTTATGAAATGTTTTGCAAGACTAGGTGTTTCTGGGTAAAATTCACCATTCATGATACTATGTTTTCTTTTTTGAGATCCTGGAGAGAAATATGCAGTGTTAGCAAGATACATACAAAATAAGAATATCTTCTTTTAACCAATCAAAGACTTTTACATCATTTCCCTGTATTTTATTTTGCTGACCTCTGAATAAATACATAAAGAAGTGATCATAAAGCTATGGAAACTCATACTTACTTATTTCTATGAAAGTATATATAGGTGCATTTTCTAAAACCAAAATACATATACTAATTTTATATAAATAGAGTTGTTGAAAAAAAGACAAATACATCCTTCCTAGACTTTGTTATACACCTTCTAGTAATACAGTGTATTTTGTAATAACATAAGAGAAAAAAATATTTTGTAATAAATGTATTTCGTTAGCAAAGAGTAAAACATATTGAAATGCCCAGTGCCCAATCTGTAATACAATCTTAAAAGCCTCATCAGAACACTTGCAGGATATCTGTCCCATTCCCAAGACTGCTCTGATGTTCTTGTCTGACCTTGGCTGATGCATAGCTTATATGCTCCTGACATTCACTCTGAAAAAAGAGAGACAGCACTCTGTTTTTCTGATTTCTTGGAGCAATTTGAAGCTATATTTCAGGTCTGTGATGCATTTGGAGACCTTCAGCTATGAGTACCTATTGTAATATTGTTGACCAAAGTTGAAAAGAAGAAATTGAACCTCAAGTCCGACAAAAGACAAATGCCAGGCAAAGGAAAAAAAAAAAAAAAAGAGAAATGAAAACATGAAAGACGTGAAATAGCAAATGAAAGAAAGAAAAAGTAAGTCAGACAGACGGGATAGAAAATATTATGTTATTCATTATTTTAATTTGCTCATATTAATTTCTACTTCCCAAGTAGAAAAATACTAGCATTTTGGAACTTTCTTGGAAGCAAGTTAAGGTTTTTATCCAAGCTAATAGATCCTTGGAAGATCTACCAGGCAGACCAGAACGTCTATATTTCCAGTATGGGCTATGACTGCTAAGCTTGCTGCTCTTGCTGATTCCAAGTTTTCCTTTGGGATTTCTCACCCTACTCTTCTGGAGCCCCTTAACAACACCTGATGCCAGGGTCTTTGTGTCAAAGGTGGGATCACTAAAGTGTTAATTGGAAGCAGTAGAAAGAAGATAAAGATAGTGGAGGTTTTTTTAGGTTGGTTGGTTGGTTGATTTTGTTGTTGTTCTTGTTGTTCTTGTTGTTATAGTTGTTGTTGGTTTTTGGCGTTATTTCTCTCTCTTCCTGCAGTTTCATCATACAGAAATCTCACTTTGCCTGATGTGTTTGCAAGTACCACCCAACATGCTGCACATGTTTATTGTGTCTCGTGATCTGTGCTTGAACCATCTGCACATTGCATGTTACACTTCTGTGAGATTTCTGGAATAATAACAACACATTTAAATAGTATTGAAAGAAATATACTGTTACTTAAGTACATACCTCAATGATGCAAGTATTTCTTCTCACTGAAGCAGGCATGCAGGTAATGTGGTGTCCCAGTGACAAGAAGGACAGAGTGTACCTATTTCTTTAATACAGAACTGTTTGCTGGTTCCTGGACTTCATTCGTGTGTGCATCAATTTACAATGCTTTCTGCTGACAAAGGCCATTTCAGAAGACGTTGGCAAATGACAAATTTCAGTGTTGTGGTTTAACCTCAGTCAGCAACCAAATCCCATGCAGCTGCTTGCTCACTCCCCCACCAGCAGGCCTGGGGAGAGAATTGGAAGAGTAAAAGATAGAAAATTCATGTGTTGAGATAAAGACAGTTTAGTAAGGAAAACAGAAGTCACTCACATGAGCAAAGCAAACCAAGGAATTAATTCACTACTTCCCACAGGCAGGCAGGTGTTCAGCCATCTCCAGGAGAGCAGGGTGCGTAATGGTGACTTCGGAAGACAAATACCATCACTCTGAATGTCCCTACTCTTCCTCCTTCTTCCCCTCACTTTATATACTCTGCATGATGTCGTGTGGAATGGAATATTGCTTTGGTCAGTTGGGGTCACCTGTCCTGGCTGTGTCTCCTCCCAGCCTCCCATGCGCCCCAGCCACCTCTCCAGCATGGCAGTAGGAAAAGCAGAAAAGGCCTTGGCTCTGTGTAAGCCCTGCTCAGCAATAGTAAAACCATCTCTATATTATCAGCCCTGTGTTCAGCACAAATCCAAAACACATCCCCATACCAGCCAATGTGAGGACAAATTAATTCTACCTCAGAACACCCTGGTTTGTATCTTGAACTTCTTAGAGACCCAGGAGAGCCACTGAAATACTGGCGAAATGCAGACTGGATGGAATTACGGGTGAACAAAATTGTGTCAGGAGCTGTGATACTCAAGATTGTTAATATGTGGTATTTTTTCATTTATTGGAAATCTGCACCTTAGCTGTTACAACAGAGACCATAATAAAAGCATGAGTTATGAGTTGATCTAAAAGGAGGTACCCTGTGGATGTGAATGTATTCCTGGTAGATGAAGCAAAAAAAAAGAAATCTTTTATGTTTGCTAACTGGTAGGTTGTACTTAGGTTAATTTCTCATTAGTATTAGTGTTTGAATTTAATATGAAAGCATCTTTGTGGCCTCATTACTACCAAAATAAGTCAAATTAATGTTATTTATCACTTTAAAAATTCAAGACCAACTTATTTTTGAAAAAATCTCCCCAGATATGAAAAAAAAAAATCTACAAAAAAAGGACAATTTTAAATTACTTGTTGATGATTGTTCTAGGTGTTTCACAAAATCATTTTATGGTGAATTTAATATTAGCTTTCTGAAAAATGAATGTAAAGATAACTCCTCAGACCCACACCCCTCACTTTCACTAGAAACTTCCTACATGGAAGAATCTGTCTCTTTCCTCCACAGATGACTATGTCTCTATGTTTCTGTCTGACATTATGGCAAAGCACGGGAAAGATAAACACCTAGATACACTTTAGTAAAGGAAAAAATTATCTTCTGATAATCTGATGATTAACAGAAGTAGCAGGCAAACCCAAATTTTTTGAAATCATATACAGGCGAAATTGAGCTCAACACTCTTGCTCCTGCCATACATTATATACTCACTCTTTGTTCTGTGGCAGGCCGTATGGACATGGGTTTCTTGACACAGCAATGCTCTTGCTGTCAGTCTTCTTGTTCTTGTTCTTGTCTTGCCATGCCTCATCTCAGTTGACTCTGCCTAAAATAATAAGGCAAAATAGTTTCATGCTACTCATCTCCATCCCTTTTAGGAGCTGCAGTGTATCTTCACCATGGATAAAGGATCACATATTGGTGAAATTATCCAGCTCGGTGGCTGGGCAGATTTTTATATTTCTTTATTAGATAAGTTGGGAGCATTTTTCTTCACTTCTTTTGAGGATACATTCTAAGATCATATAGTCTAACAAATGTATGTCCTCTCACTTAATGAGAAATGGATAATTTCAAAGATTAAACAGAAGGAAAACAAACAAAAAACCACACATACAAACACACATACAAAACCCAAAAAAACCCAACGAATCAAAAAAACCCCAAACCAAAAGAAGCACACAGAATCACTGTGAATTCAGTAGTGAAGAAGGAAACAGAAACCTCAACATCTCCTGGTAGTTTTTATGTTTTTGGGATGGGATGATTCCAAGTTTCCATCAAGACGCCTTGTCCTGAGTTAATAATTGTAGTGAGATTTAGTACTTCTGAATAGACAGCATTTGCAAAGCAACAAAAACTCCTTTTAACTTAGTTATAAGAAAACATTATTAATAGCTGTCTGGAAATGGAGAGTTATTAGAGAATGTGTGATTTGTCATTTGGATTGCAGCTGCTTTGTTGGTGTAAAACTCTTCACAGACCTGTAATTGCATGACCTTAAGTATGCCTAACTTAATTATAATTTTAAACAAGTTAATTAGATTATTTGATGAATTATGGTATGGAGAGAATTTGGCACAGTGTTCAAGATGAATGGAAGTGAGCCTTGACCTTTACTTCCATCAGGAGGTTCTGCATTTTCTGGCAATGCTTCCTTACACTATGAGTACAGAAAGTCTTGTTAAATTTTTATGAAGAAGTTTTAAATTCTCCTAATTTATGGAGTAATAAACAAAAAGCCAACTCTCTATTTTTTTTTTCTGATTAAACCCTCAATATCACTCAAGTTGTCCTTATGTCAGCATATGGGATATCCTACATAAATGAAATCAATACAGTTTAGCTACTTCCCTCAAGTGCATGCTGAATATAAAAGTAGGCATTAATGTGTACTTGCTGGGTACAAACATTTTTGTAAGGAGTTCTATAAGGTCTGGTCTCTCTGCATAGCGGGGTGCTCAGTTTATGTGTTATATAGTGATACAATTTTACAAAATGGAAATGAGAAAAAATTACGAAAATATAAGGATCTAATTGAAGGAGCACACAAAGCAGGCTTCATCACACATGTCCTTAAAAAAACTTTTCCTCAAGGTGAATTGTCAATTTGGATAGGAAAAGGGAGGCTGCAATACTGTTAATACATCAAACTTGGTCTAATCTTCAAATCTGTTTTTCTAAGTAGGCCACGAGAAAAAAGCGCCTGATAATCTGAATAGATATTTAATTATAGCTAATTGTAATATTCAATTACAGTACTTATTTTTTACATTGATAAAACTGGAAGTACGTCTGTATACTCTAATGATGAAGAGTGCACATATATTTTACCCAGTCTGAGAGATCATTGGACGTTGCCTGTTTCCTTTCCATGTGTTTTTAGCCATGATACTAAAGCTGCCCAGCTCAAATTATCCTATTTTATCCATGTTGAAGGGTGTTTTTTGCAAGACCTGAACAGTGGTGTGGACCAAATGATCCATGCCTTTTTTAAAAGAAATGAAAAATCACATACGTCAATGAGTTTGAGGCACTGGGATCTGAGAACATAGTTCTTCGTGCTTAAAGTGGTAGAGACAGTGTTATTGCTTTTATGTTTTAGGATCAAGAGGTGCATGAACTAAATTGCACAAGAATATCTACTTTAACATATACAGTAGTTCAGGCCCATAGTACTAAAATATTGACTTCTTGACACTTTCAGATCAAGATGGTAACAGATGGCCCATAGCAGAATTAATCAGGTAAAAAGTGTATTTTTTCCCCTTTTGAGTGTGGATAGTCCTCTGAAAATGGCTATAAACACTCTTACACATTTGTGTACGCCAAATCTATTTCTCCCAGGGCCTAAACATCTGAAATAAAAAATAATCCTTCCATTCATCTGAGCTGTGGATGGATTTGTCGCAAAGAAAGTACTCTCAGGAAACAACATCTACTGATACAAATAGTTCTGCTGATGTCTTTTTTACTTGATAACATTAAAATAGTGTTCTGTCTAGGCTTATTTTTAGAATTGCAGTAGTTGTACATATGGAGAAACAGGTGTACATGTGAATTAAAAAAGCTTGAGGGAATTTTTTGTATGCATTTCTTCTTAAGATTTGCTGTTGAAAAATTAAGACTGTACACAAGAGAAAACCCTTCATAAAAGAAAAATCTCACTATTTTCTTTTGTCTTTCCAATAATGTGTATATGTTTTCAGAAGGTGGTGTAAATAGTCTGCAGGTTTGAAAAAGGGCTGTAGAACATACAGAACTTCAGAAAATAAATAATAACTATCAATAGAATTTTTTTAGTTGTTTGAAGCTGCACATTTTTGGTTCTCAAAATGTAATCACCTTTGCTGCAGCATGAATGTTCAGCATCATCTTCATAGATAAAAATGTTGGAACAGTTGCTCCTCTTAGTAAGTGCAAGCATGTACTTTTGAATCAATAATATTTTAATATAAGCATATATAATGTTAACTCTTGGTAACATACTTAATGAAAGCATCTTTATTAATAGTAATTTCTGTCATTGGAAGCAGAGAGAAAATGTACTTTCTGTTAATATGCTTGGATTTAATACTGCCTTTGATGGTAAGAATGCAACTCAAAATGTGACCTTCCCAATAAGAAGAAGTCCAGACTATTATTTAATTGTTCTCACATGAGTTTTGACTATAGAGAAAAGTACTTTTACTGCTGGTCTGTTCTGTCCTTGAAATTCAAGGAAATTCAAGCCTCAGATTTGCAAGCACATCTTTCCATTTTAGGTAGGGTCACTCTTAACTAGACCGTGCCTTGGCGCTTCTCAAGGTATAACTCTGTCTCCTGCAGTGGAGTTTTTCCAGAGCTGTTATGAATTAATCTGTGGTACTCACGGGCACAAGATCACATCAAGATCCAGGACATGGCAGGATTTCATAAAAAGGAGAAATATAGTGAAACTTGGAATACCATCACTGAAGCGTCAACCCTGGAAAAAAAACCCCAAACTTGTTCTTAAAAGATATGTCTCTTCAAATATTGAAATGCAGCTACTGGGCTTTCTGTACTGGCAGACAAATCTATACCATTAAGAGTAAAATCGTTTTCAGTGTTTCTCTTGAATCTGAGGCATCCAGTACTCTGACTTGTTCAAGCTGAAGCACTCTAAGAAATGCAGTGTTTGATTCCATATCTGGCTGTTTATCACATTTCCTCCTTCTAACTTTTTCAAATTTTTATCCGAGACTTGCATTGCTTGGTTTTTCAAGTTTCAAATGCAACACCCAAACCAGAACTGTCTTGCTCAAGCACAAAGACTGGTGACCTGAGGAAAAAATTTCTCCTGATTATTTATATTGCTCTCTCCGAGCAGACAGCAAGGTTCAATGGATGAAGCCTTTTGAACAGTTTCTTCAATACATAGTTGATCACAGGTTTCTTCTCGTGCTCAGACAGTGCACCTCTTGTAATGCTTTGCCTAGGATATTGGCTGCATAATTACTGGGACAAGTTACATGAATAACTGCTAAGTAATTAAAATTATTAGACATTTTCATTTATTATCTTGTCTGCTCCTTGGAAGGAATATAGCTTAGGAAAGCGAGGGTGTACGCATTCTTCAACAGCATGCAAAAATTCAATACTAAACCTTTTTTCTGCAACGTTGGACCATTGCTGTTTTGGAGATCTTCCCTGGTGTATTTTTCACGGATTATATATATTTTGAAAGTTTAATGATACTTAATACAGTGAAGCTCTTAATTTGTTGTTTGACATTTGCTGAGTTTGGTGGGTCATAAGTAAGCCATTGCAATTGTTAATAATGAGAATCTAAACACCCTACCATTGCAAATACTCATGCAGGATAGTTCTTTTGGGCTTGAATTTACCAATAATCTCACAAGTTATTAGTTAGGGGAGGTACTCAAATAAAATTTACCTCTCTCACCCATTAAGCCTATGTGTCTGTCTCATCCTTCACTTTGTGTGAGGGGCTTTTTTTGTTGTTTCTTTCCTGGATGTTCAAACCAGATAGTACAGCCACTAGAGATGTGGGGGTCTGAGGAAGACAGATGCCTACCACCAAGCTTGTGGGTATTTTGGATGTGGACTGTTAGAGTCAGGCTGTCCTGATCCAAAAATGTTTTACAAAAATGGGTTTAAAGTAAATTGAAGCCTTGTTAATTGTACTATATTTCTCAATGCATTACTTTTAAATTCAGTGTTGGAAATATGTAAATGCTGTCTTAGACCTAGACTGCATAAGATACCAGCTACTAAAATAAGTGGGTTTATGATTACAGATCTTAGACAGACTGACAACTCATCAACACGAAGACTAATGGTAGGATGTTTGAATATTTTAAAATATGTTGATGAATATGCATTCCAGTACTAAAACCAATTCATTGCATCCATGTTTATTCCTTTTCTGAATTTGGGTTTTGTACATACTTAAATGATTGTTTTACTGTCTGGGAAGCAGATTTTAAAATTACCCATATATGTATTTATAGAAACTATCTTATAATTTGATATACTTGAATATGCATGCCAGAAATGTACTGTGTACTCATTCAGTACACTGAAGAGTACTTCAGTGAACTGTTAAAATGCATTTGTTCAACCCTACCTATGAAAAGAAACATTGAATTGTGGAGAAAAATTATCTTGGAGGTATTAAATTAGGCAAACAAACAAACAGATGCTTTAAAATGGTAAATAATTGCATACCAAAAACACATTCCAAGAAACTGATATTGGTATTCTGAGAGGAAAAAAAATCAAAATCAACAAAAAAAATAATCCAAGTTGTCTGTTAATTTTTTCTTAGATCTTAGAATCTGAGGTAACATTTCTGTAACTTTCTAACACATTTGAGCAACAATACTGATGATGATAAAATCCTGTTACAGTATTAACAGGCAGTATTTCTCACAAGGTACTTTTATACAAAGTAAGAATGTATTTTGGAAATATAGAAGACAAGGTCACTTGAATAGCCTAAATTGTAAGCTCTACCAGCTACAAATATGCAGAGCAGCTCTTCAGATGGAAAGTCATGTAAGACCAAATATGTATTGTATTGAGTACTGTACTTTCCCCAAAGTCATTGGACATCTTCTCCAGAGATGTTCCTTTTAATATTGAAATTAGTTGATTTTAAAACTAGTGGATAAAACTTTACAGCATCAGTAATTTAAATAAAATTACCATGAGTAGAAATTTTTGTTCATAATTAAGCATTAAATGGGGAGTGTTATTAGAGTGGAAAGTAGAAAGTTTAAAATAAAGAGAATGGGTAGAATATCTTTTAGTCTAAATATGTTGAATAAGAGAAGATGCACTGAATAATTCTGGCTGATCGTTTGGAAGAGTTCAGAGAGGTGTGATAGTAGAACTTTACCTCAACACTGGAGGAAATATTTGCATTAACCTAATCTCTTGAGTGACAACTGTACAGTCATATTCTGCCAATTTTAAATGAAATGCTGTCTTCTCTGAACAAGCATGAACAATAATATCGTAATTTCAACAGAGACTATTACTTCCTTGAACATTTATTTTTTCTAATTTCTTGTCATTTTCTTCCAGGAAATATAAAATACACTAAAGGGTGTTGGAGAGTAGAATGAAACAGGAAAATAAGAGCAACAAAACTGTGCATTTGAAGACAGTTTTATATAGAAAGTGCATTTATCCCACACAGATTAGTGAGTGAATTGTTATAAAAAGAAAAACAGATTTTCTGATTTCCAAGATTTTTTTATGTAGATCCAATAACATTCTATTAAAAAGTTTATTCCCTCAGATAGCTTTTTCCTAATACTTTGTGGAAAAGCCCAGAGCCTTGATGATGTAGTTTAATGGAGAGTTAATTTGAAATTGATAAATGTTCAAATATTCCTAGTATGCATATATGCCTTGTATATTTATATAAAATAACATTGTATAATTTTATAAACACTAAGAAAAGTGACATATGAGTTGGGTGAAAAACAAAAAAGCAGAAGGAAAAAAAACCTACAGAAAAGCAAAAATACAAGAGGTCCTATCCATTTTGAAAATAAAGCTTTTTTCTTTCCCAGACTAGAAGTACTTGAAGAAGATCTGATGAAAATCTTTTCAAAGAGTGCCATGGCAAAAGTGGGTTAAAAAATCAGAAGAAGGGAAAGGCAAATGATTGATCGAAGTATAGAAATTGGTCCAAATATATCTTTTTTCTTTAAATTGTAGCAACAAATGGATGCAAAATTTATTTGAAAAACTTCAAGTTTTATACTAATTTATCTTGTCTGCGCTCTTGACACTTCTGGTTTTTTCTGCTGTTTTGGATTTAGGTTTTTTGTACCATGAATATCCTGGTCTAATGTAGCTGATCTATGTCAAAAGTTCTTTAGCACTATAACACTTCAAACATCAACAAAGAATTGTCTTCCTAAAATTCTATTAAAAATCTATTGTCTCTTTGTTCGTCTCTTTCATTTAAGTTCTGTAATTGTCCTATTTATTTTTTTCATGCCTGCTCCAAATGTTCTGATTTTCTTCTACTTTGCTACAAGCTGTCATTGTCATTGTAGTTATAGAATCAGATGTAGTGATATATCAATCAGTACACAATATTACTTTATAGATCTTCAATATTTCAAAAATCCTGAATCTCCCTTTGTTTTTCTTACAGATCATTCTGATTTTCCTAGCAGAAAGAGTTTTCAAATTACAGAGCAAACAGGTTGAAATATATATAAGAAACTGGATCAAAACCAAAGAAATACCTACAAGAGTATAATACCTTTGAAATCTTTATTTCAATTAAAGTGAGGAAACATCTTGGAAATGTGAAGAATAGTATTTAATACCTTATAAGAATTTGGTGTAACTTGTATACTTGTAATAGAAGAATTTTTTCATTTCCTGTGTAGAGGAAAAGACTGGATTGAAGTGCAATCTTAAACAAGGTTGCTCAATTATCCTATACAAATTAATACAGATTAATTGTGGATTAAATTCTTAAAACAATAAGAGATGCTAAAAGAGAGGAACCAGAGTAGGAATAAAATCTTGGTGTTTTTTTTAAATAAAATGAACAAATATTGTCAGTCAGGTGTCACAAGCATATATGTTCACGTACGAGTACAGAGAACCTTAGATGCACTCCACCACCATTAACTAGCACAATCAAAACATCACAAGCAGTTTTGAAATCCTCTGAGTACACGTGAAAAAACCTATGCACTGTGCTGTCAATGCAGTTATTGGGAGGAGCTGTAGGTGTTCTACATCCACTTAACTGCAATGGCAGAGTTATAATTATAACAGATTTGCTTAACTCTGATACCATTACTAACGTACAGGTAAAATCTGGAGTGAAGGAGAATTTTTATGTCGCTCTTTTTTGAAAGAGTAATATAAATAAAGGACAGTTAAAAGTTACATTAAGACTGGTACAGCTTGGAGCTCAGAGGAGATTTGCATTTATGGCAAAATTGGATTTTGTGAATTATTGAACTTTAAACTGAAGATATTTTGGCAAATCTAATTGGTAGACTGATCTGAATTTAGCAAAACTCAAAAAATATCCAGTGGTGTGGGTGAATTTTCTATCACAGACAGCAGGAAAAAAAAAATATCAAATTTAACAAAGAAAATACTTTGAAAAAAATAACAATATAAATGCAACACTTATAACACATGGACCTGAGAGAAAGAAACCCAAAATATCGAGTGTAAAAGCAGCTAGGCATAATATCAAAATTGTTATCTTTCTTAACTGTTTGGTAAATTTTATTTTGAAAAATTGTGTTCAGTTTCCAGTGTGTCAGAAATTGTCATACCTCTAATTTTTCAAATTGAACTTAAATCTGGTATGCACTACCTTTAAATCTTATCCTGATGTCTAAACAAATTGACAAATTATGACCTTCTCACTCCGTAGTACAAACAAGGAATTTCAATTCTAATACTGTATTCTGGCTGAGATGAAGCAGGAGGTTGTGCAAAACTGGTTTTAAGCCATCATTTTTTTTCCATTGTCACGGAATAGGAGAATTATTTATTGCAAGTACCCAAAATAATTTAGGGCAGCCTCATAACTGCGTTCTAAAACATCCAGTCATTTGTGCATTATGAAATACACTATGCCCTGCTCTGGGGAATGAAATACTTCAACCAGAGATGTGATTCATCAGTATATTATTCTTCTACATCCTTTCCACTGGAAATAAGATGCTGTGAACTAAAATGGCTTCCTCTGTGTGTGAGGAAACAATGACTATTTTACTCTTCGGGTCCTGATTTTATAACATAGGGGTGTTAAGTTGTATTTTAGGAATGTACAAGCTGTGCACCAAGTTGTTTTTCATCAAAGGCAAGCAGTGCTAAGATAACAACATAATATCTGAGTTCATTTGGTGGGTTGAATCCCTTATCAGGGTACAAGAGGCAGCTAAAAGAAAGCTTTAGTTTGAGGAAACATGGGAAAACTGTTGCTCTAAAGCTCTTTGCATTTGAAAGATGCATGCAAGAATACACAAGTAATGCTATCTCTGCAATTTAAGCTTTACTGCTACTTGTTTCCGTCTAGATTTTTGTGATTTTAAGAGCAATTGGCTAGTAGTGAATCTGTTGCCTTCCTCTTGTGCAAAGGATGCCAAAGTGCTTATTAGAGGCAGGACAGAAGCAGCAATTTACAAGATGTTTCCTCCACAGTATAAATCCGAGCTGATTTTCCTCCTCTTTCTTTTGATTTAATGATCTGTATGTTACTGCCCTTTGAAGAGCTTAAGGATCAAGGAGGTGTTTTAATATCTTCAGAAAAATATTTTATACAGGGGTTGATCAGCCTGGTTTTAGCATTGTACTCCCAATAGAGATCAGAGTTTGCATCTGCATGAAAAATGTAACATCCTTCTCTTTATCAGCACTCCAATTTCTAGTAATTCCAATAAATACTTTACAAACTAAGAATCACTGTAAAGACTATATTTAAAAATTAATTATCCTATACTAGAGTCTTTTGTATGCATTACAGTCTACAAAGGTAAGCTGGATATATTAAATTTTTTGAAGATGTTTTATAAATGACACTTTTCTGTATTAAAATTGATATTAAATTTGTAAACTATAGTTGAAGAGATTAATTTATTTTTAATGATTTTTGCCTACTTTATTGATTAGAATGCAGATATTATTTAGTAGAAATAAATGTTCTGTAGCAATTCTAACCAGAATTACATTACCTTATGCAATCAACAGGTGCCACCCTTTTTTTTGTGCAGCAAATTTTCTTGCAACTCTCTATTGACAGTCTTCCTTTTACTGCTGACATGCTGATGCATGACAGCTGTGTGAAGAGTTCTCTTTTGTAACCTAAGTAGCCTACCTGTACTTACTAGAGCTTTATGAGCTATTACATCATACAAAAAGGTTCACCACAAAATTAATGCCCCTATTCCACCAGAAACTTCACACTTCTGGGCAAGCTAGAGAATATTGGAAAAGCTGTGAAGTAGAAAATCATTCATGGTCAGGTGCTGAGTTCTGCTATGCTTTTATACAGTGACCATTTCACTGCCAGTAAGCCATTTGCCATTTAAAGACAGACCAATAAATTCTGTTAGGCTGTTCTTATAAGAAAAATAGCTAATACAGCCAGTGTACCTGGCTGTTTAGTGTGGCTTTGGAGTCAGGTAACTTCAATCTTAGTGATTTAAAAAGATACAGTCTGTTAAAGGTTGATGCTTTATCTCTCTGAACAAACAAAAATACCATAGTGGCAGTTTTCTTTCTTGCTTAGGAAGTAAGTACATTTAAGTAAAAACTATCTGAGAATTATTTCTAAGTGTTGTTACAAATCTAAGTCTTGTTATAAATTGTGGTTTGTTTCGAGTTATAAGTACGTCACTGTTCCAACTCGTCGTATGCCAAAAGAACACTTACAATTGTAACTTGAATTCTAATTTGTTCCTGTTGCCTGGACTAGCTATTGATTTCAAGGAAACTGGCATGGATTTCAGTTTTGTTTAACCAGTAGAACATTTATCCAGCTAGTCAGACAAAGCTGTATGAATCCACTGAGCCAGAAACTACTTGGTCCTACCTTAGGTAGCCAGCTAGCTTTAAGGTAGCTCATGAATGTAAATATAGAGATACTTACATATTCACAACTGTCACTTTCTTGTAACTTGAGCCTAACTACGGATTTCCACAAAGCTTTCTCCTAGGTTATGTAGTTCCTTGTATCAGAAGTAAATCTGGCACTTCTAAATTTTTCTGCCCCGATATAGAAATTTGCTTTTTTGATAGCAAAAGCTTGCAAAATCTCTTCAGAAGTTCATCATAGTAATAGAATTGGTCCTTTTCTTTTCATTTATGAATGTTATATTTAACAGAATTACAGATTCTATTGCATCTAGAAAATCCATTTACATCCATCTTCTCTCACATTATCTATTCATCATCTATCTATAAATGTGGATTTTCCCTTTTCTGCACCACTTAAATGGTTTGAAAATGCTTTCAGCAACTTCTGTTGCTGTTTGTTGGTTGTTTTTTTAAGTTCAAGCTGCACTGCTTTTTTTCTTCTGATGGCTTTAAAGTTTGAAATTGTATGATTCTATTTCATAACAGTAATGACCTTTCCTAAATGAGCTATTGAAGCAGGATACAGAGGAGTGGTGCTGTGCCCATGACCTTTTAGATGAGTTTCTGAAGTCTGATCTCGAGGCTGCCAGGTGCTGCAAAAGCCTGAGTGTAGGCAGTACTTACCAATGAGGAAATAGGTTATGCAGGTGGAAGGACCAGAGCAATGAAGTAAAATGTTCAGAAATTTAGTGCAGAGAAAAGACTGTGGGAGGCAAATAGCTTAGTAGGATATTTGGGTCAATCAAATTTTCTAATACTCTAATTTTGATGTACTCCATTTCATAATGAGATGGCACGGCCTGATACAGAGAGACTTAGTCAATGTATTCCAGTGTAAATGACTTTATCATGTTTCTTTTCAATTCAAGACAGTGTTACATGCTGACTTCCAATGCATTGTTCTTGCCTATTTCATCATGTATTGCTGAGATATAAATCATTTTTCTATTGCTGTGCCCACAGGCTATTTACTCTTTCATCATGTTGTTATCAAACTTCAGTCTTGTTTCTTATATGTTAGCTGTTACCAGATCACATATTTATTTGAAAGAAACATATTAAATGGGCTGCATGGTGATTCTTCAGAAAACATAATGTTTTCTACTTTGAATGGGGGTGGTGACTGGATGTCAAGCTTATTGCCAAGAAAATTGTGATTTGAAGGGGAGTTAGCAAAAACATCTTAGATTAAGTGTACATAATTTATAGTCTACTGACCAATTCAAAGCCTATATTCTTATGAGCTGCAGTCTATTCTATTTTATTTTGGTAATACTGCTGGACAACAGTAGAGTGTAGGTTATAGTGTGCCAAGTATTTGCAAACTCTCAGTTTTTAACAAGACTAAATTAGGATTGAAAAACTTGACTGTCAGAGAACCACAGTATCACAGAATAAGCTGAGTTGGAAGGGACCCTCAATGATTATCAAGTCCAACTCCTGACCCCGCACAGCACCACCCCCAAGAGTCACACCACGTGCACGAAGTGCATCACCACTACAGATCCAGACGAGGAAGACTGAAAGAGTAGCCTGTAATTTTAGTGATAAACTGTGTTTTTAGCATTATGAAGCTTAAATAGGAGGTACGGGGAAATCCATTATAATATATTTATGTATAACTACTTAAAATTATTAAAGATATGTAGAATATGCCTCTGTGCCCATATGTAGATATTGGTGTCTGATCCTATCTAGATCACATTTGATCTATATTTTTATTCTGAGCCAGAGTGGTTGATGAATTAGAAGTTTGATCTGCTGGATCCAAAGGTCTCTGGGCCCCTAATTTCTTGCTCAAGTTCCTCAAGCCCAGGTATTTGTCTTAGCTGTGGTTCAAGGTCTCCAGTCTTCTGAAGCTGGCTATTTTCTTATGATACCCAGACATCATTTGCTCATTCAGAGAGTTCAGTGAGGAAGTTAAGACCTTCCCTCTGGCTCCCAACAATAAAAAAGTGAAAAAGTCCAAACAAAATAATCCCCACCTTATTTGCATTACTAGCTGGAGACTTCCAGAAATTCTTGTCTATTGCAAGTTGGTCATCCCGTTCCTGGACAGTTTTCTTTTACAGCTTCCTTTTATGGGAAGTGGAGGAGTAGATGAAGTCTCTAGAGACAAATGTCTTGACTCTTGTTTGTAACTTTTTTTTCTTTCCTTGTCTTTGTCCTGGAAAAGGAGTACTCTGTATCTATGTGTGTGTCTGGATGTGATCTGTCCAAACCTCTAGAGTCAACACATCTTGAATTTGTCAACCATATTTTGGCATCAAACAAGCTAATTTAAATTACTTCTGTTACTCCTGGCTGATGCTATCTACAAGTATGGAAAATAGAGGGTAAGATTTTGCGTTACAGGTAACCACCTGCAGTATGTCTTGTTCCTGTCTCTGGCCAGTCTAACTTTTCCTCTTACTGGCCTCATTACTTCTGCTTCACCCATACAATCTGAAAAATATTTGCTTTTGTGTAATTCGAATTAGAATTGAAGCAAGATATGGGTTAATTTAAAACTCATAATTAACTGAAGTTCAATGAACTATGCATTCAGGATTAGCAATGAAACAAATAAATCATTATACTAGACACTTAAAACTGTTGAGACAATGAATTTCTTAATATTATTATAGAACTAATCCCAAAAAAGCTTTACCTTCCTCTCCCCGCCATTCAGCAAGCCTGGATTCCAGGACTCTTTCCCCTTTTCAGGGAGTAATAGTGATCCCATATAGGAATAGGAATTTTCATGCCCCTGTTATTTTTCCAGCCCAGTTGCTGCCCTTGCTCCTCCTCAGACCCCGCCAACATACACAGACGACAGCGAGAAAGCCCCCATAGCCCCAGACACCTCAGGATGGGGATTCCACATACTGCCCCATGCTGCCAGCACCAAGGCAGATGCAGCACCCTTGGGGAGGCTCCTTTGTACCCCTTGTGGGGTACAAAGCCCCCTTTTTTACTTTAAGTGCAGTAAGGAAACCGCCAGCAGAGAGCCCCATCAGACCATGTCTGCAGTCACTGCCACTCCGGTATCTCTACCCACAGCTACAGATTTTCATGCTTCGTTTATACTTCTCTTGATGCTGACTTCTTTTGTCAAAAGCCTCTTGGTATTTCACTGGTTGCTCTGAAACCTGGCTGTTGGCTGTCTTCCTCTCAAACATGGTCAGTTTGGTGATGAATATCTCTCAAATAGTTCTGGCTTTTCAGTCATGCACTCTATGTATGTTTACCCTTCTATCCCAACAGCCTTTGTCATCTAGACCACTTTGCCAAGAAAGGGGTATGTGAGATCCCCTACTGATCCCCATTTTATGAATCTGAGAATCAAAACAAAAAGGTTTTCTGGGGACACATGATATCAGCACATGAGGGTAGATTCCAGATTTCTAGTCAAACACTGACAGGGGCAGCTGAAATAGAGGTGTCAGGGCCAAGGGGACTTTGGAGAGTGGGGATTGCCTTGTTCAGTCCAGTCAGGGTGGTCGGACTGTAGTAGGGAAAGCAATGTAGCTAAGCAAAAGCACAGTGGAAGAAAGATAACCCTTTGCTGTTCCCCACAAGATGCTGTAGTGATAGTTCCCACAGCTTGGCATCTACCACACAGTCTGAGGGAAAAATTTGGCTTCCATTTTGTTAACATCAATGTAAAGAGACAATTTCACCCTCTCTTTTCTCTTACAGCAAAGCTCTGAAGTGAAGTCTGTCATAAGACTTATGGAGACCACAGCAGCACTGATAGTACCATGCCATACTGCTGAAACCTCACCAGCTTCAGTGGGAATGAGCTATCTGAACAGTTATAGGAGATTTGGGTATGGGAGACTGACTGCTACACATCATGGTCTAGAATCACTGCCTAGACCTGTTTAGAAAACTCATATGCAGAATAAAAGGTCTTTTCTTTTTACCACTGATATAGAACTTAATATTTAGTCTTTCTTAAAAATATAAAAGAGGAGTACGTGTCTTAAGTGTTTTGACAGATCTGAGACATAAGTATCCTACATATCTATAATTTACAGACACTTACTGATCATCAAAATCCCATGTGTTTTTATCCCTTTTATTTTTATCTCAAAAATATAGTATTATTTTATTCCATCTGTTTGTAACAAAGTTTTTCTGTGTTTATTCATCCAGTGAATTCAGTTCAGCCTCAAGTATTTTCGTTTTTCTTTTCTTTCTTTTTTTTTTTTACTTTAATGAAAATAGTCTATTAGAAAAGAAGCAAAACCAAAACCAAATAAACGGGTGGACCAGGTAATATTCTGTAGGTTGTCCCATTAGTAGCCTTTTAGTTGTGAAGGCAAAACCTAAGGCTATGACTAATTTAGATTTCATCTCTTTATTCTTTGTCTGCTAGGAATGCTATTATAGGAACTTGTCAGTTCATAATGTGCTACCATAATTGGTTCACCTGTTCAGCTGGAATTGGACTAAACTGTTCATTTACTCTGCTGAAGTGCAAACTGTACAAGATTAGGAAATGTTATGTTCAGAAGAAGTGCTTTTGTCTGTGGAATCAGAAAGTTTCACCATACTCAGCAAAATCAATGTAATTGTTGAAGTCTAAAAGAATTACCTTCAGGTGTAGGGACTATTATATTTGAAAAACCTTTTATTTTTCTTGAAGAAATTGCCTTCCATTTGAGCTGTGTGTTGCCTAGAGACACTAGTAGAATGACAGGTGTGTTTGCTTTTTGGGTATAAGCAGCTATGCAAGGCAGCACTGATCTTACAATGGAATGCATAGATGAGTGTGGTTTGGGAATGTTCACAGGAAGAAATATTTGTGTACATAATGCCACCCAAGGAACAATTTTGTGTCGATAACTTTAGCAGAGCAGAATCTTTCAGTCTCTTAAAACAATCTTCTGTATCAGAGTTCTAGTTTTTACATGGTATCCTCATATCTAGAAATCCAATCTCAGGACTTCTTTGGGCTAGTTTACCCCTTATCTCAGGCTGTTAGGAATTTGAGTTTCTAATGAGAGTTGGAAGTAGATGAAATTCATATTTTAATGTTGGATAAAGATTAGAGTTCACAAGTACATGAGTTATAGGTACTGAGTCTGCAAAGGGTTATACCAAAGCAGCCTTGTTTTGACAAACTCCATGAATCATTTCCTTCTCAACAGCCAAACAATACTCTTCAGACAGCAAGCTAGCTGTGCATTCACATTTAGTAGTATTGTTTATTACCCAATTCTACCCAAGTGGTAGAATAGCAAAGGGGTGAGGCATGGGCAGATGGAGAATACCAAGTGAGAGGGCCACTGCCTTGTGATCAGCAGGACAAAGGACACCCATGGGGCTTGTGGTGATGTGCCTCAGGTCAGTGATAACCAGTCACCCACAGTGGTGATAGTCTGAAGCAAGGACCTGGGTAGTGGTGAAACAAAGGCCACCTTCCACGAGGTGTGGGTGGCTCTAACTTGGGTAAGGAAGGCTGACATTCAAAATCCCACAGGAGCACAGTGTCTGGGAAAGACCCTTGGAGGTCTCCAGTCCAAGCTCCTGCTCAGAACAGCTCTAGTCAGGTCAGTTTGCTCAGTGTCTTGTTCAATCATGTTTGGATACCCTCAAGGACAGAAACTCTGCAGCATTCCTGGGCCTCTGTTCTATATCTAAACACACTCATGGTAACAATATTTTCCTTTTTTCTAACTGGGATTTTTCCATCTGCTCTCTGGGTTCCATATATCTCCCACCTTGCAGTTATTTTACATATGGGATTTACAAATTAATCTAGGAAACAAGAAACTTAAGGGTGCCTTTAAGCATTCCCATAGTCATTACTTGTAACAACAGAAATCATGAGCTAGTTGTATTTGTCCTCTGAAAAGTATGAGAGTTATCCTTCATATGCACTAGATAACTTTAGTTTGAGGTTGTTGCCAAGCAAAATGTAAGGATGAAAGTCAGAGTGCTTGAAAATGCAGCTTTGCATTGATGGCATAAATACACTTTTAAATTAAAACAAAACATCCCAGCTAGCTCGTCGGTCTACCTAATTAATCTTTAGCATTTCTGCCAGGGCTTGTATGCTTTGGAGTGTTCTAGTCATGTATACAACTATCTTGTAAATAAAATTGGCTCGTAGAGTCATCAATCTCAACAATTTCTTTTCCATTGCTCCAGATCAAATTGTTTCTATTTTGGTTTCTGTTCATGGATGCTAAGGATAGCAACGGTAATATGGGTGGAGACCTGAATTTTTTCTCCTGTCCTGAAAGCTTTTGAATAATGATAACCCAGCTCATATGCATAATCTTTTGAAACATAATACTAAGTCTTCATATATTTTATACTGGGAGGTATAATGAGACATACTTTTAAAATACATGATATTTAGCTTCATATGGGATTTATGTATTAAATAAAAGTAATTCAGAACTGGGACTTGTTCTCTCCTTTCAGGGATGATTTCAGGGAAGTACCTTGTATCTCCATAACACTTACCTTCAAAGAAATTTGACATCTGTGGCAATCTTTTATCTCCGTTAAAATAACAACTTAATTGCTTCCTTGTGTTTGTATTTAATTGAAAGTAATTTAAATTATTAGCTGTGGCTTTATTTAGCCATTGTAAGTCATAGTAGAAATTAGCCAACAACTTACTTTAACTGGGTCTACTGTTATCACGCTCACTGAATTGTATTTGCTGGAACTGAGCCTAGGTTTAACCCAAGTTTGCATTTGCACTTTGAAAGGTCAATGCGTTGGCGTTGGCTGATTTTCGATACTCATTCTTTCTAGGTGTGGCAGCACATCAATATAACAGAGCATCATTTTTCTGTCCCATGTAACAGTTAGAAGGGAATTAATAAATGCTGGCTTATTTAAAGTGCTTTTAGTCTTTGGTCGCTATAAGCTGCTTTTATTTTGAATTTTCCGTACACCACACTTCATTGTACAGAGATCTTGGTTTAATTTGTATTTATCTGTCATTTCACATCTTGCTCAGGGACAAGTCAGAAAATGAAACAAGTCAATCCCTCAGCCATTTTAAAGTAAGTATAGCATACCTGAAAGTTAGAAGTAATCCACTTTCCCAGAGATATTTAGACACAATGGAAATTAACACTGTCTAAAATATTTGCTGATGTGTTCCTAAATTTGTCTCTCCTGCCAAGATGATCCATTGAACTGAGCAGACAGCTTGTCAACACAGTAATTAATAAAGAAAATAGAGCAGTAGGCAGGCACAAATTGTTGTGCAAAGGTACTTCAAAGACATTTATGAGATGCATTTAAATGATTAGCAACATAATACAGTAAATGCTCAGTTGTAGTGAACTGATGGGTGAGAGATTGTGGTAACTTGCTGAGAGTTTCCACAGGTGGATCAAACAATTCCAGCTTCTTTGGCTCACAACGTTGGTTTCAGAATTACATGCCAAAGTGCAGCTTAAGTTTTGGAAAGCACCTTATGGCAGTGTCAAAAAGGCAATGCAGAGAGAGACTTAGCCACTGACCATATCTTTGTTATTATACAAGAGCATTTTCTGGCATCCTTCAGAGAAAACATTGTTGGTTGTCATACTAATTCTGTGGGTGTGACGGCACACAGTTTACAGAGTACACACGAGGAAGCCTTTACCTTTAGTCTATTTGTGAGAAGAGATCTAGTTCTGCTTTAGAATATTGTGCGGATGTGTCCAGACACAATCAAGGATGTATACCCACTTTTTTTTCCATACTATATAATGCCTCTTAGTTCATAACCCTATAAACCTACTGCTAATTAACTGAAAAAAATAATGTAGACTAATTATCTGTGTTAGGGTTTGGGTTCATAAGCATGTGTTGGCTGCTTTGTGTTCATCTAAAAGTACAACACAGCTTTAATCCAGTGCAACAGTTTTGAACAATGTCTACTTCCATGAGGTTCGATTTCACTTTGTTTTCTTGGATACTTCTGCAAGAGATAAGATCCTTTAATAGCTGGCTGTGCTGAGTGCTTTGTACAGGTCTGATGAGCTGTCTCTGAAATTTAAAATAAAGAGAGAAATTACAGCTGATTTTATAAATCTTCATATCACTTGAGCTGCTTATTGTTTTCATCTGGGTTGCTTGTTGTTTTCTGGTTTTGACATTTCGTACAATTTTAAATAAAAGAAGGAATTCCCAGCTAAAGCAACTTTCTTTAATAATGAAACTGTGAACTCATGTCACTGACTGAAAGGTAAAAAGAACATTGTAAGGATGTTATCTCATACTTCAAACATTCAGCCTAAGAAATTCAGAGATAAGGCTACCCTGAAAAACTTCTAATAACCAGAGGAAAAAAAGAAGGAAATCAACTGAAAAGGTAGCCTTAACAGCTTTAAGACAACCTTATCTCTTTCCCTCAGTGGCAACACAAAGAAGAAGAAAGTAGCAGAAATTAGAAAAAAGAATATTTGAACATATCTATGGGCAAAACCAATGTCTATGTTCAAATTATTATCACAGAAGGATTTCAGTTTAACTATAGTTATGTGTCTATGACCTGTTATGGAAAAATATGAAAGAAATGCCAGAAAGATTCTGAGAAGGTATAGATTCTTTGGACAATGAGGATTGAAGCAACAGCATGAACCGAAAATCTCTCCAAAACATGTTCTGCTGAAGCATCTTCAGAGAATCACAGAATCATTAAGGTTGGAAGGGGCCTCCGGAGATCACCCAGTCCAACCCCCTTGCCAAGGCAGGGTCACCTGAAGCAGGTTTCACAGGAATATACCCAGGCGGCTTTTGAATCTCTCCAGAGAGGGAGACTCCAGGACAACCCTGGGCAGCTGTTCCAGTGCTCTGCCACCCTCAATGCAAAGAAGTTCTTCCTCACACTGATGTGGAACTTCTTATGTTTTAGTTTGCATTCATTGCTCCTCATTCTGTCATGTGAAACCACTGAAAAGTCTGGCACCATCCTCTTGGCACCATCCACTTTACTTACATGGATTGATGAGATCCCCCTCAGTCTTCTCTTCCCTATACAGGCCCAGCTCCCTCAGTCTCTCTCTTCTCCTAAGAGAGATGTTCCAGACCCCCATCTTTGTGGCCACCACTGGGGCCTCTCCAATAGCTCCTCGTCGTTCTTGTACTGTGGAACCCAGAACTGAACGTAGCACTCCAGATGTGGTCTCACTGGGGCCTAGTAAAGAGGGAGGATTGCCTCCCTCAACCTGCTGACCGCACTCTTTCTGATGCAGCCAAACTGGAGAATTCTTGTTGCCTTTGGAACAGTGATGAAATCAGGGTCTGGTCCAAACTGAACAAAGTTGCAGAGAACTGACAGAAAATTTCAGGTGGAGGTCCTTAAAAAGCATTGTAATTAGTAGCTAGTAAAGCCAATGCCTTCAAGATTAGTTTGGCTGCAGAATTCCATTGAAATACTATACTTAAAATAAAAGTGGAAGTAATTCCAAGTCATTACTCCTTGCTTTTGGAGGGAAATAATATGCCTTTTTTTTTTTTTCTGTGTGCATGTGTGTGTAGGTTTTAATGACCTCTCATCTCAGCTCTTTTGGAGGAATATGGACCTTCCTGATTTTTTTTCCACAAACCTTGATTTCCTTTGTTTCTGGAGTGGTGAAATTATGGAGCTTTCTGGAGTATTCTTTAAGCTTGTAGAAATATATTTCATTGATGAGCACTCTCATCAGGGGTGTCAGTGGGAGTCCTAATGTGCATGGTGATGGTGGCAGTTCTTTTTGTATGAAATAACCTTTTTATTTCATAACTCAGAATGGTATAACCCTCCTAACTCTGAGCCTTGTGCTCACAGTTGAGATTTCTGATTTAACTGTGTTTTCTCTGGTTTTTCCAGCCTCCACTGCAAATTATGTATAGAATAGAAAAATGAGTATTATACTGTCATGCAAACTTCAAGTGCTCAAATCTTCTAAGCCAGCTTCACTTAAAGATCACGAAAATTATCTCATTAAAATTCAGAAGGTTGGTGCAACCTACAATTAAAAAAGACAAAGAGAATAACTTCCCATTTTCTGGGTTGTTTGCTTTTTCTCAAACAGATTTTAAGAGGTTACAGGTCTCTCACCTTTTGTACTTGAACAAGTGACTGATTTTAACTCAGCATGTGCTTGAATGAACTCAACAGTCATTTCTATGGTGAAAGCCTCCTTGGCCTATCTTAGAAGATTTGGTTAGGAAGAAGGAGCATTATTTAGACAGTCCTCTCCCAGTGTATAAAATTCCTTATGCCTGTCTCCTGTCACATCAGTTATGTAGTTCTCTATATCTGTGTTTCCAAAGTCTACCAAAAATACAGAACACTTCCAAGATGCTTTATACTCTTGTCCAATTTTTGATTATCCAAGTGTATCTTATGGTGAGAGAAAGACCGAGCAAATTGTCTAAGATATATGACAAAAAAAAAAAAAAATCGAGCATATGGTATCCAAAGTTGAAATCTTCACTGTAATGTGGTGTCATCATTTGACCCAGTGTAAGACAAATTCGATTGGTTAAAAACAGGTAAAAGACAGTTCTATGAGCCACTTAGTGTTCATGTGATGTCTCTGTGAAAGGAATGTTATAAAAAAACATCTAGGAAGTAATGCAGGACTTGCTCTCACTTCCTCTCTTGCTCCCTGGCTCCCTGCTGACCACTAGCAAGGGAGTGGCTCTTCCCTGACCCCCGGGCCAGGGGCCCACGGCCCGGGGGGCCAGCGGGGGCAGCTGGACTCACCCCACACCGGTCCTATGCCATTCCGGACCTGAGAGGAGCTGGTCTAACACCATCTGGACCAAGGCCAAGTC
>VZRJ01004509.1:1385527-1547601 GCA_013397565.1 Ptilonorhynchus violaceus
TAAGAACTCTTAATCATAAGATCAGAATGTCATGTTTATATCCTTTATGTGATCAGTGAGAAGGATTGGAATGTATGGGGGGAGAATGATATTTGTATATTATGCCTTAATATTTTCTTTTTTTTTAATTCTTTCTATTGCTAGTAGTGTTAGTGAAATAAATTATTTAATTATTTTCCAGGTTTGCAGCCTGTTTTTGCTGTCTCCTCTCCTCTGAAGAACTAAGCATGGGGATCTGGAGTTTGCCCCCAGGTTAACCCTTGACATGTGGTGTGAATGTTATAAAGAAACCTTTCTTTTCTTCCACCTTGTCATATCTGCCCTTCCCCATTCCCACTTTTCAGTCCAGCTTGATAAGCAGACTTGAGGTCACCACGGCCTCATGCATTTTGTTATGGTTATCTACCTCCTTTTGATTTTACTTCTTAAAAAAAAAAGAAAAATTACATGAATTGGCTGAAACATTGAAAGACGGCAACTTAACTGAGAGTCCTCCTTGTGCTGTGCTCTCTGGTATGGCTTCAGTAAAAAATACCTGGAAATTCAGCATGACCCCTCAGCAGCTCTCCTGTGATGCATAAGCATGATAAAGGGTAATCAATCAATGAGTGCGGTCAGAAGAACTATGGCTTTAAAAGATTCTCAGTTGTTACCATGTATCATTTGAGTTTAAAGAAATATGATATGCTTTCTCTATATATTTCTACTGATGACTTTAATCAAGAAAGATTAGTGGAAATTTTCAAGAAAAACTGTGATGAAATAGAATCTTATCAGTTTTAGGTAACCTGACTAGAATGGCCCCCGAACCTCAGGAAGAATTAAATTGGAAAATGCAAAGTCCAGTTTCAACAATAACTTCAACTACATTATGGAAGTCAAATATATTTGAAAATCAGCTTGGTCTAATTTGGATTCCCAAACCCTAAAGTAGTCCAACAATGTTGTAATATTGTACAAAACATATAAAACCCATATGTCATATGACATATAAGTCAAAAAGCAGTCTAGAGTTCAATGGTAGTCATAATACCTGTGTAATGTCATACTCTCTTGTCATAGGATTTGTAAGAGGTGTCTGTCACAGTGACTCTAATTTGCCTCATACTCCAAACATTCCATTTTAAGTGTACAAAATTACCACTGGGCATAATAAATAATATTGCAAATACTTCGATAAATTTTCAATGCAAATTCAAGTATTCTTTTATTATGATATGTATTCTATTTTGCTTATTCCATGCAGGGTTTCAAATGTAAAAATTGGTGGTATTATGCTGTGGTATATAAATATTCTGATCAGTCATTATAAATTGAAAGGATTATTCTAAATAATCCTTTAGAAACTATTCATTCTAAAATTCCTATGGAAAAAAATAACTAAAAAATGTTACCAGCTGTTCCATTTTGAAAACATTTTTGATATTCAGACTTCTAATTCAGCCTGTGGTATTTCATCGGCTCAGGATTTTTTGAAAAATCTTCCCATTTTGCATCCTTGAAAAATGTAAAATATATTAAGTTAAAATGAGAGAGAACAGTCAAAATAGGAGTAAAAGTAGTAATGATTTTAAGAGGTTTTGATTGATTTTAGAGCTATCTGCTAGTTCAGTAAGGTCGTTTTCTCCAGTAATTGTGGTGGAAAGGGCCACAAACAACTATGGAACAAAGGAAGAAGTTTTGCCTTTCAAATTATTACCTGGAGAGACAGGATAAGAGCAAGAAAACATTTGGTGAGAGAAACTGATGATACGAACTACGCTTTTTCTTTTTTCCTTAACTTCAGTGACAAAGAGCTTTCTGAAATTCAGACTAGAAAATGAAATACATTTAAGTGTATTATTTCCTTCTAACACTTTTTCCATCTCAATTTACACATTGTATGATAAGTCACTGTCATGGTTTACTAGAGACGATATTCAATTGTTAGAATCAAAATGTAAAACAATATTTTCTGAGCCTACTTGTCTCTAGCGCTGTCAGTAAAATTGCTAACTTGAGAGGCCATACCGTCTTCTACTAATCTAGACTCTTTAGAATACAAAATGTAGTATTTTTCTTTGAAGTTTTTACATAGTATGTAAATGCCACTAAATATTTTCTCCAGCTTTTTTTTTAAAGATAACTTCCAGACTCTCTTTAGGGAAGTCTGTTGCGGTGCGCTCGCTGATGGTAAATGCCGCAACCTTCCCAAGAGCTGTCCTGCGTCCGGTGGTGCCTCGGCACAGCGTGCTATGGCCTTATCACACCCAGACAGCTGGGTGCATTGGCTTTGCACTGCACACCCTGCGCCTTAAGATGGGGGGCAAAGAGTGTGGAAGCGGACTCTCCTTATGATGTTCCAAAAGATGGTGTTTGTTGGAGCGTCAGGGAAGGAGAGCCAAAAGAACAGGGTGACACAGCGTTTTATACAGCACAGACAAGGGGTGGAGAGAAGACTGAGGACTAATGACATGAGGGTAAAAGGGAGAAGAAAAGGCGTGGTAACAGTACAAGCAACCAAGAAGGGTAGATGAGGGGAGGAGCAGGGGAACAGGGCCAATGAGGCACCGAGTGAGGGAGAACTTGCTAGAACTGAACTATCTAAGGAACATAGATTGACAACTAAGAGGGACAAACCAAACAGGGGAATATACCACCACAGGGCCTGAATGGGGGAGACCCTCTCTGTCTCTATAACCTAGGGAGAGAGTTTACTGGCCCTACCTTCGCAGCCTCTTTGGCTGTGGGCTCAGCCACCACCACATCAGTCCTCTCATGGACACAGAGTAATACTTAAATCTTTTTAAATTTTAATGATTAGAAAGTCTTATGAGCTGATCGAATGAGGCGAATTAGGATAGAAAGTCCTAGATAGTGTATAAAGCTTAAAAAGAAAAAAGAATGTGGGGAAAAGGAGAGATTAACATTTACTTTCATTTTGTTTTTCCAGGGTGGAAGGGATGAAGGAGGTGATTTTCAAAGCATTTCCATCAATAGTAATGTCTTAATTTGTAAAAATTTGTAAAAATTTTTAATTACTGCACTTTGTAAAATGGAGAAACAACAGGCTTGCGCATTAAGTGGAAAATACCTAAAATACCCACTCCCCCAAAAATAAAATTAGGTACTGTTTTTCAACTGACACAGTTTTTATTCATCATAAAAAATTCTTTTCTTTTAGAAAGGATTAAGGAAAAGCTGTTTAAAAGCCCAGATAGAAGAAGTACTGCTAGGTATCAAAGAAATTATTATAATAAGATTAACGTAAAACATCTATTTGGGCATTATCATTTTGGTTTTTTTGCCATCTAGTAGGAGCTTTGATAACAATTATGAAAAAAAAAGCAAAGAAACAAAAATAAGTTGGGAGTTAGAAAGGATGAGTAGACTTTTAGGGAACATTTCAGTAGCTCTCAGTTTTTATGCCTCCAAACAGTACTGTAACATAAATAATCTTGTAAAATAAGTAGCTGTTTTGTGTACATACAGTCAGTCATAAGTGACAATAAACACTGTTATTCCTTGACCGTACTTGGTTTCAGATTTATCAGCTGTGGAGATCAAAAATACTGCTAAAGAAGAAATCTGAATGGATGATTTCAGAAACTGGAAGGGCAGAGGGAAGTAAAAGGAAAACCCACAAAGCAATGCCAGATCTGAGACCAAATATTCTAAGACATGAAGGTAAAAAGAAAGTTTTTATGAAGAGACATGTTTTATTTTATGGTCAGTTTTCTGGAGCGTAGAACTAGGAAGTAATTTTGTGAAGTTCAGGAAATAAAGGAAGTCTTTGTCTTTGAAGTGTCTCCTGATGACATCCAGTTGTATGTATATTTCTTCTGAAGGAACAAACTTTTCCATAGGAGCTGTTAAGTGTGTTTGCCATTATAGTATGAAAAATAAACTAATGAAAACTCATGGGCAATCGTCTCAAGAAATTTTCGACCTTAGAAATGGAAAAGCTTTACAACTGAGATAAAAAAGCAGCCAAATCTGAATTTTTAGAGTAAGACTTTTTTTTGTGATGTTGACCACTGGACAGGAAAACTTGGCAGCCCTTCTTCAAAAAAGAAAATTGTTTTCTACATTCCTGATTTGTTTTTGTATCTGCTTATACAACTCTCAGTAAAGTGACTTAAAAAACAAGATTATTATGGAATTCTTATTGTCTTTGTCTTCTAAAGAAAGTATTTTTCTGATATTGTTTTAGTACAATTTTTTGTAGTCTTATATAGAACATGAGAAAGCCTAATATTAATCTAAAAGCAGTGGCAGACAATTCAGCCTGTGTGAAGTACCTACAGTGATGACCTCTATTAAAATATCTCTTCAGGATAACACTACTATTTCACTATTAGGTTGGACTATATGATCTCAAGTGGTCACTTGCAACCTAAACAAATTCTGTGAGACTGTGATTCATGCTTAGTGGACTCAGTCTTCCAGCTTTTTTTTCTTTCATTTTTGTTTTGTTTCTCACTCCCAAACCATGCCTGTTTCAGATGGTCAAAATTTGTTCCTTCATTTTTGGAAAAAAAAATGGAAAAAATGTGAGTTTATATAAACCTTCCAAATGCCTTAAGTTGAAATTATTCTCCCAACTATCATTGTAAATGTGTTTTTAGGAGTTTTCACATCTATTGCTGACTGAGGAGAAATATGATTCAATCATCATTATGCAGAATATGTGTTAACTGTATTGACCTTGATGAACTATTATGTCACAGTTGCATACAGATTGCTTATTTTGCAAAATGTGCTGCAAAATGCTAATGAATATGCTTTGAGATATTTGCATGAATAACTAAACCTAAACTCATTTTATTAATTATCACATTCTATTTTGTGATGTACTATCATTGCATCTCTTACGGTTTGTGTTTTATTATCAGTCAGTTTGCAAGCATCAGTTATTTTTTTATTGGATGTCTAAGAGTTTAGTTGAAATCTTTTGTCTGTTCATAGGCAATAAGAAATGGAATTTGGCTTCTGGACGTGAAATACAAAATAATGAATATGTATGAAATATTACTTTTATTAACTGTTAGGATTTATGACAGTGGAAGGTCAATGCCAACCTTGCCAGTTTAATTATTCAGACTTTGTATTTGATTATATTTCCATGTCTTCAAGTTAAGATGCCTGAAATGTTCCAAACAATTAGAAATCCTAAGGAGAAAAGGTATTTTCCCCTTGTAGGATACCCTGGTAGCATTCATTGTATACAGTACATTTCATGCATCATTTCTCAAAATAAGTCTGTGCATACCTTCATCAATAACATATACAAGACATTCTTAGAGAATATTATTCAGTGATGTACTCTGCCCAAAACTGTTTGTGTTGCCATTTATTTTTCTTTGTTGTGGAATTCAAAGAAAAAGTGGTAGATGTAGCAGAAAAAGTAGCCAACTGAATATTTGTTATCTTTTTTTTGGCAGCAATCTGTGTCTCACAAGGGATCCCCAATGTACAGTCAAGCTTACAAATAGCTTCACAGGCTATGGTACATTAAACTGGGAAACCTTTTCTGCTATTTTTTTTCCTTAATGCCAGATAAATAACAATTAGGTTAAGCTGAATTCAAATAGGATTTTGCTTGGACTTGTCATCAGAAAAATCAATATTTCATTTGATGAAGTTGTTAGCCAGCCTAGTAACCTGAAAGTATCAGGAAAATCCATGCTTCACTTTTAATTCCTATCTTTTCATTGTGATCAAATACGTTACTCTTGTTATTTTCATTTTGTATAGAAACAGTCACAAAAAGCTCCATGAGCCCTTTCAGGCTAAAGGACAACAGGACATAGACTAAAACAAAGCACTGAGTCCTGTGTCTGAGAATACTCTCTCTAACCACTTCAAACTTTTTAATAATTTAAAAAATGTAGCTACACCATCCTATTGTTGCTATGACACTCTGTAAACTTCTGCACTCAGAGGAAAAATATCCTGTGTGTGTGGCAAGTAATCCTCTAACTAGGTAATCTGGAAAAAGTAAAAATAAGGTAATCTGTAAATTTCCCTGTGCAAAGCCATTCACTGTGAAGTCACATGTTGTAGCATGTAGCATTATTTTCTACCACTTTGCATTAAAAAGCATAAAACCAAAATTCATTATCTACAAACTCTTCTTCTGAAGTGAATATGTTTACAACCTTAGAGCATAAATGTTATCTTTCTTCTCAGGAAAAATCCAATAGTTTTCAATTAGTGTTGCGTACACTATTGTAATGGCATATCTTTTAAGTGATGAATCATTTGTAAGGCAATTATATTCATTTGATACAGATCATCAAACTTTTCAAACATTAGTACTTATTCCCAGTTGCAGCTGCTTAAATAGTATATAAAATGATCCAAAACATGAGAAGTCACAGAATACTCTTAATTTTCCTATCCCCTTTCCTCTAGATTTCAAACTTTTATTTAGAATTTTCTACCCAGTATTAATAGATTAAAATAATTAACTATAGTTTGCTAAAATGCTCAAAATTCCTATCCCCAGTTTCCAGTTCTACTGAATTACTTCTGTCTGCTGCATTTGCATTTGTTAGGCACCACAGTCTAAACTGGGAGAGCTCCTCCAAAAGGTGTGTTCTCAGAGATATTAGCAAAACTGAGAGTGTGTGGGAAGAAGGCAGAGTGTTTAATGATGCAGTCCCACAGTCCTTTTGACTCTCTGTGGGAGGTGCTTATGGAAGTAGCCAAAACAAGTCTCTGCAGCTACAGACGATTTTTTCCCCTTTGGAATAATTTTGACAGATAGAAAAAAGGTGTCATCTCTGCTTGCAGGGGGTGCATAACATTTAGTGAGTACAGAGCCTAAGGTAGTAAGAGCTGCTACTCTGCTTTATTTCCATTGCAAATTTAATATAATGGTGTGGAAATGTCACATCAGACACCATCTCTTTCAAGTGCCTTCTGTTCTCTAATATAATTGTTATCTCTCTATTTCCATTGTGGAAAGCTTGGTGTTCAGAAACTGAGGGTCAACTACTCAGTTTGGGGTAAATTATCAGGGCTCCTGGAGTTAGAGCAGCTTACTCCAGCTGAGATCTGCCCTGAAGGACATAAAAAAGGAATCTGATAAATAAGCTTTTTAAGAAGACTGTTATTTGACCTTTATCATGGCAAAATGTTAGCAATTCACATCATGGTTGTCTGTGACCCTTCTTATAAAGAAGGCATTTGGTATTTCAGAGACAATTTAGGTCTAATGTAAGGCAAAAGCTGCAAAAGAAAAGTACTAAAAGATATTTCCTCTGAGCAGTGGTATTCTCATCTCTACAGCCCTGACACAAATGGGAGATAATTGCATGGAGGGATTTGGTACCATACATTTCTTATCCTTGTTCATAATTTTCCCCCTTAAAAAAGAAAAAATATAGGAAAAAAGTGATGATAAAAATATCTCATAGAAGGTTGTAAGATTTCTTTTGGGAAATCAAACTGTACAATGTGTATTGTGTAGTTCTGTGGGGATAGCGAGGAGCTGGTTTTATTATCTAAAATGGAGGGTGAGAACAAGATGACAGAAGATGGAAAGAAAAAAAGGGAGGGGAATTTCTCTTCCCAAGGAGAGAAGATTAAAACTGGTGTCTAAGGTATATTCTTTAAGTTCTAGTTCTGTCTGATTTTGTGATAACGGCTGGTAAGAAGACGGAAAAATGTTTAACTAAAAACCCTCACTATCTACTGTGAATTTGGGACACTGCTCATTTCCACTGCTCATGTTTGAATTTGAATACAAACAAGGGTGTTTAATACGTCCTTCTGAAAGCCTTAAGGCATTTTGCCTTGGGAAAAACAAATGAACTAACCAGCTCTTGTTTTACAGCAATAGAGCAGTGTCTGTTTGGGAGGTCATTCTTTTTTCTGCTGTTCCTGTCTGTAGAACTGTAAAACCTGGTTGTAGATATCTAAACCTTAATTCTAATCTCAGACACGCAAGTATGCCAAAATGCAAGCAGCTGGTTGAGAAATTCTACTTGGCCCATGCAGTCATTAATTTTGATGTTTATGCATACGTGATCAGAATAGAGTTCTCAAATCATCAAATCTGCAGCATCTGCAAAAACAAATTCTGAGACTAGGGGAAGCTATATTTCAGTAATACTACCTGAAATATTATTAATATTCTATGTCATAGATTTCTAGGTAAATTCAAGGGGTAAGTTACATAAATTAACATTCATATTTATAGGCCATGGATTTGCTGACTGAAATATAAAATAGATAACTTTTATTGTCTTGCATGAATTTGTGCGAGATTAGGCCTTAGACATCAAATTTCTGTGAGTTTCTGCTTACTCTTGCTGCAGCAGCTACAATACGTACACTGCTAGGTAGGGAAATCTTAATTTAATTTAATTAGATCAGTTATCCTGACACCTAATCTATTACAAAACAGGCAATTTTCACTGTGTGTAGGGAACAATTAATAGGAAATATTTAAATACTCACATAACTTCATTATAAAGCCTGCTAGCTAGAGCTGAGTAGTGTCTAAATTATTGGTACCTCATTTAAATTACTCAGCCCTCAAGAAAAATACACTTTTATTTGCTAATTAATTGAATATTCCTTCTGAGCTACAGCCTTACTGATGTACATTTTTTTATTCATTAATAAAACAACAATCATTTAGGTTGCTTTCTTTTGTTGGGAAAAATAGAGAGCACAAAGAGTGAATAGAGAGCGCATAGAAAGAACCATCTTTAAAGAACTGTATGAGCAAATTAAAGACTAACTAATCAAGTGTTTGCAGGTTTCTAAATAATTGACAAAATAATAGTTGTTTTGTCTCACACCCTGGTGATAATCAGTTAATGTTCTCTCCATTTTATAAGCTTGTGCAAACTGTGATGACCTTCTGCTGTTTTGCTCATCTCACTGCTTTATTAAAATAAGGAGTAGGGTGAAAAGAATACAGAAGTATTTTTATAGAAAAAAACTCCACCTCACCTGTCTGTACCTGTACCATTTCACAAATGTGTTGCAACTGGAAAACAGGAATGTTAAAAACTCATTCACTGGAAACCACTTATTTGGAAAAACCTGAGCTTCTTGCTCAATGCACATCAAAATCCTGTAAGAAATGAGTACTGAATGAGAACGGTGCTCCCACTAGCTGTGCATGTGCATTGCTTATTGGTTAATTGCCTAACTTTAAGCACTTACTCTTTGTCCCTAATTTAATCATACTTGATAACTGATGCAACAAGAAATACTTTGATGATATGTGTTCTGAATCTTTCAAATCACAAAATCATTACCTATTCCTTTTTTCCTTTCTTTTTTCCTTTTTTATTAGTATGTTGAAGAGGATTAGTCTCCTGATAAGAACTTCATTTAATTGCCTTAGGTAAGGTAACATGAGTTTTGATCCTTGTGATGCCTTATCAGGACTACCTAAAAGAGAGAGACTTGACAAAGATCAAAAGGTTAAAAAGCGGTGGTGTTTATTTGAAGGCCTTCAGGTACATCCAGGGCAGTCAAAGCTCACTCAGGAGGGGACCCAGGTGGACTCCCTGAGGTCTGCTCCCCAAGATAGACCACCCAAGATGGACGACTGGTCATGAGTTCTCCATACTTTAATAAGTTTGGTCCATTAGCATACCAGGGTTAGCTCTTCCAATTACAGCTCCAGGTAATGAAGTAATTCCCCCCAGGTTTTTCTGCCCTTCATCAACGGTTATTTACAGATCTTGGGCCTGAAGCAGTAAGGTGTCCTTGAGGTTCCGGCCTGAAGATGGATTGTTTTGTCTAGAGGCAGTAGCTAACACCTTTATATGGGCTTTAGAGTTACACACTAAGAATTACAGGATTACAAGTATATGAGAAATATAAAAGCCAAAATTCTAAGGCATTACTTGAATCAACCTGATGTTGATTTTTTTATATCTATCTATGTATTGGGTTTGCATGGCCAGGTTTTGGTAGTGGTGGGGCTGCAGGGGTGTCCTTTGTGAGAAGCTGCCAGAAGCTTCTCTCATGTCCGACAGAGCCAAAGCCAGCTGGTTCCATGACGGAACCGCTGCTGGCCAAGGCTGAGCCAATCAGAGGTGGTAGTAGCACCTCTGTCAGATAAGATATTTAAGAAGTAAAAAAATGTTATCGTGCAGATGTACTTGTGGCCAGAGAAAAGCAGAGTGAGAATATGTGAGAGGAACAACTGCAGACAGTAAGGTCAGTGCAGAAGGAAGGGGAGCAGGTGCTCCAGGCACCGGAGCTAGGATTCCCCTGCAGCCCGCAGTGCACACCATGGTGAAGCAGCTGTGCCCCTGCAGCCCATGGAGGTCCATGGGGATGCAGAGATCCACCTGCAGCCTGTGGAGGTGACCCACACCAAAGCAGGGGGATGCCTGAAAGAGGCTGTGACCTTGTGGGAAGCCCACGCTGGAAAAGGTTCCTGGCAAGGACCTGCAGACCTCTGGAAAGAGGAGCCCATGCTAGGGCAGGTTTCCTGGTAGGACTTCTGATCCTGTAAGGGACTCACAGTGAAGCAGCCTGTCCTTGAAGGACTGAACTCTGTGGAAGAGTGAGCCACATGGCAGCAGTTCATGAAGAACTGTAGCCCGTAACAAGGACTCACATTGGAGAAGTTCATGGAGAACCGTTTCCTGTGGGAGGGACCCCACACTGCAGCAGGGGAAAGGCTCTTCTCCCCGAGCAGTGGCAGGAACAACCTGTGATGAACTGTCCGTAGCTGTCATTCCCCATCTTGCTCCACTGCTGAGAGGGAGGACGCAGAGCCCAGGAAGGAGGGAGGAGCAGGGGAAAGGTGTTTTTAAGATTTCTTTTACTTCTCTTCACCCTGCTCTGATTTGGTAATAAAATCAATATCTTCAAGGTTGAGGCTGTTTTGCTCGTGATGGTATTTGGTGAGTGATCTCTCCCAGTCCTTATCATAACTCATGAACCTTTGTTATATTTTCTCTCCTCTGTCCAACTGAGGAGTCATAGAGCAACAGCCAGGGTCAACCCACTACAGTGTACATATCTTCATATCTGTGTATTTATATCTGCCTTTGAAAGACATGGTAGAAGAGGAGAACTTTCCCTTAACACATGATGAAGAAACTTTAAATACATCAGTTCTGCTGGTACAAATTTCAAGCTTCAAAATGCCCATCATCACAAAGAGCCCCAAAAGACAGCATAGATTTAGAAACAGTATTCATTAAAAATTCCTGCTGTGCGTTAGATGAAAATATATTTAGGGAAATAGTTAAAATTAAGCCCATGGAAGCTGATAGTGGAAACAGATAAAGCATATATTTCAGTATATATGAACTTTCATATCTTAGTGATGCAGTATTTGCCTTACAGTTGCTTTAGACAAATGTAAACGTGTTGGAGAACCAAAACTTTCAGGGCTGCGTAGGATATGTAAAAGCTTTTTGTTTATCAAATGGAAAATAGAAGGCTTCCTTGACTAAAAGTCTGGACACTTGTCCAGATTCTCTTTCCATTCTAATACCTAGCACTAATTAATGTTGACTGGGTAAAAAAATAACTAGAGTCCTCAAAAATATATGTTTTAAATCCTGGAAAGATAAAGCCAAGTACATTGTACATGTAAAAATGCTGCAAATGAAGTACAAATAGACTACAGAAATAAAAACAATGTGCAAAAGTATAAATAACGCAAATGAGGAATGAGTGCAGTGTTTTCAGAAAACATGCAAATCATAAGCATGAAAAAAGATTAAAAACCTCTGTTAAACTGAAAAGTAGCTGTAGGCCAAAGAGTTTTAGGGAAAATTTTAATTATGAAAATCTTTACAGATATCTATAAATGGCCTTTGTTGTGGATAAACGTCCAGCCTAGGTTTGCGCCAAAGCTGAAATAAACAAATAACAAATGAAAAGCTAAGTTACAAGAACAACATTGCCAGTGTAAATTCAAAAATGCTGAAATTGGAAGTGTCAGAATTAATGTGGCGAGGCAATTATTTGGACCTCCCTTTATTATCATTATTGTGAATGTATGCTGCCATTGACACTCTTTTGTCTAATGCACAACTCAAATGGAGGTAAAAATTGAATCAATAAAGCTGGGACACCCATGAGATGAGAACAGCATATGCCAGCATTTCCTCAAAACAATGAAATTTCTCTGCTTCAGAAATTGCTTTCTGCTTCAGATCCAGTATCCTCTATCAAGCGAGTTTAGTGCCTGTTCTCCCATGTACTTCATCTTATCTGATTTTCCCCTGACTTTTGAACTTTACTTTTCCTTGTCTCTTGATCTGACTTTCCCATTCCTGTCTCCAGTGAGGTTATTAACCTGTGTGTTTATACTAGGATTTCCCAGTCAAGCCTATTTCTTCTTCTGTTCTTGTTCTAACCCTGGATTTCCAGTGTCCTCACATCAATATTTTTTTCTGTTTAGTCTCAGTTATAATCTAGTTTCCTAACCTTCTGTCTTTTCCCAGCTTTATTAAAATACAAGCTTTTTAGACAGATTTAAATCTTATGAGTATGACTGAAATCGTTACATGGACACTAATTCATGACAGTTGAGAATACGGGCACATTACAGGGAAATTTCTTGTGGTATCTACTGTGGAGGTTTCCTGACGCTTCCACCCACTAGATCCTCTTTTCAGTGGTTAATAACTTTGCAAAACTTTAAATTCAAGTATGAGTTTTTCCAAGCTGCGTGTCTGCCTTGGGCTATACTTAGCTAGTTTCTCTGAGAACAATACAGTTGTTTCCAGGAACAAGGCCGTGCAGAATGCACCAAATGTTAAGATAGAAAACATAACAATATTCAGAAGATGAATAATCTCCATTAAGCCTTCACCTACTGTTGTCATGACCACCACATGAAAATCCTCAAAGAAATTAATTACTCTTCCTTTAGAGAAGGTTATGTACTAGCAGTGGCAGAGATCCTATGTGAAAATGAATGTAACCCGGTAATTAAAAGCTTCCTCAGAAAGCAGGTGCACAGGGCAGAATTAGAGCTGTTCCAGAAACAGTAGTTTAGCCTTAGTTTTCTGAGTTTAGCTTTCACAACTTAACAGTAGACTGCTTTGGCATGTCTACTATGTGAAGCAGTAGATTTAGCCAAAATATCTGCATAATATTTGTCCTCTATTTTCCCTAATTCATATAATTTCATTATAGGGTAGAGGGTCACTTCTACCCTAATATAGCAGTGATAGTAACTGAAATCAGGTAGGAAATTGAAAGGTTTTGTACTTAATCTTCATTTTTATCATTTACCTTTAAAATAACCTTCCATGCTAGGTACTCTTCTAAATTAAATTATCTTTTACACTATATCAGCTGAGGTTGTTTTAGCCTCCATATTTTTATTATCTGTGCTGATAAAAAATGATTTCTTTCCTGAAATAGCATGTATGATGTTGTTGTGGACCATTGATAAAAATACTCTCTCTCTCCTGGTTTGTGATGAGGAGATCAGATTCCGATCTTGCATTGATTTTTTACTGTGGTGAAATCATTGACATCAAAGATTCTGTTTGACTTGTATAAAGGCATGATCAGATAACTTGAATGTATCGATACTTAAATTTGACATACTGTGTGAATTAATAGGCTCTATTAAAAACTAAGCACTGTTCTTCAGAAGCACATTAGAATTCACTAACTTCCATTTTGTGATTGTGTGTACATTGACATGGGGGTAGGTAAGTTAGCTTCAACAGTGAGCTCGAGCTCTTTAATGTTATAACCTCACTTTTTTTTTGGCTTGCCTTTCTAAGTAGTCACTGTTTAAAATGTATTATATCATGGATTCATATAGATTTATCAGAGATTAAATGAACTTATGCACCTAAGTCCTATTAAAACTCAGAAAGAGTTAAGCAGATAAATCTGTGGCAATTTTAAAGACTAGTAGATAACTATTATATAAGTAAATTCCATTACTTAGGTGGGTCAAAAATTAATTTTTATTTGAATTCAAAGAATCACAGAATCACAGAATAAGCTGAGTTAGAAGGGATCCACAAGGATCATCCAGTCCAACTCCTGGCCCTGCGCAGGACCATCCCCAAGAGTCACAGCATGTGCCCAATAGTATTGTCCAAATTCTTCTTGAACTCTGTCAGGCTGGTCCTGTGACCACTTCCCTGGGGAGCCTGGTCCAGTGACCAACCACCCTCTGGGTGAAGAACCTTTTTCTAATATCCAGTCAAACCTCCCCTGACACAACTTCATGCCATTCCCTCAGATTCTGTCACTGGTCACCACACAGAAGAGATCAGTGTCTGCCCCTCCTCTTCCCCTCATGAGGAAGTTGTAGACTGCAATAAGGTCTCCCCTCAGTTTCCTCCAGGCTGAACAGACCAAGCGACCTCAGCTGCTCCTCATACGGCTTCAGCTCAAGGCCCTTCACCATCTTTGTTGTTCTCCTTTGGACACTCTCTAATAATTGAATGTCTTTTTTTTATATTGTGATTTCCAAAACTGCACTCAGGACTTGAGATGATGCCACCCTAGTGCAGAGCAGAGCGGGACAATCCCCTCCCTTGCCCGGCTGGTGATGTTCTGCCTGATGCCCCCCAGGACATGCTTGGCCCTCCTGGCTGCTGACTCATGGTCAACTTTCCATCGACCAAGACCTCCAGGTCCTTTTCTGTGGCACTGCTTTCCAGCAT
Organism: Ptilonorhynchus violaceus; assembly: GCA_013397565.1. NCBI lineage: Eukaryota > Metazoa > Chordata > Aves > Passeriformes > Ptilonorhynchidae > Ptilonorhynchus > Ptilonorhynchus violaceus. The sequence continues at coordinate 1,400,149 of VZRJ01004509.1, forward strand.
CTCATTCCCCAGTCTGTCCATACACCCAGGGTTGACCCACCCCAAGTGCAGAATCTGGCACTTTCCCTTGTTGAACTTCATTGGGTTGGTGATTACCCAGTCTTCTAACTTTTTGAGGTCTCTTTGAAGGGCTTCCCTGCCTTTGAAGGAGTCAACCGCTCCTCCCAGTTTTGTATTGTCTGCAACTTGCTTAGTATACATTCCAGTCCTTTTTTTCTCTTCTGTTTATTGCTGGTTTTCAACTCCAGGAATAATGAGTTACTGTATCTTACACTATGTCTCAGCTACAAAGATAAGGAACCCTAGAAGAATCCAAGGATGTGAATTCACTGTCTATGAATTCCTCAGCCTTATGATACTGTGCTTTAGATAATATCGTTAACACCTCTCATTGATTTGTTTTCTTGTCATCTCTCTAGGAGCCATGTTTAGCAGAGCTCTTGATTTTACTTTTTTTAATTTACACTTATATGTGATATATGTTCTGCATAAATACATAAATACATGTTCTATGTTGGCAATACATGTTACATGTGAATATTTCAGTTGTGTATATGTCTATATGATATATCAAGATATATTACTACAATAGCATGATATATGTTATTATGTACATAGAAGCAAACATCTAACAGACAATATGAGTTTGTTGTATCTCTAGTTTACACTGGAGAAAGTGGTTCACAAAATACACCTTGCAAATGCACTGTTGTTTGGGGTGGTTCCTGCCTTCCTGTGGGCCTGTGCCGACATCCATGTTGAAGGTTCCCTTGTGTGAGAACAGCAGTTCCCAGTGGACATATGTAATTCCTTCAAACTGGGAGCAAATTTCAGCAGACTAATAACATTTTATGGATAATGTTAGAAGCATTCAATCCTACCAATGATATTGCTCTGGGTGCTCCAGCTTTGTGGTACCTATGCTTGAGTCACTGTTGCATGTTTGGAAGCAGTCTGAGTTTGGTTTGTTTTTTTTTTTTTTTTGGTAAAACTTGTGTAAACCAATGTCCACTCTCCGGATTTATATTCTTTCCCAAATTAAAATCAATAGTATAATTAAGATGCACTGTAAACTTTTCATCCTGCATATATACACTGCTTCATATGTTCTGTTGAAGTATGTGCTGAGCTTAAACACTAATGCCAGCAGTGCTCTTAGGCAGATTACAGAAAAATATTTACAGTGTTGGGAAGGATGCATTTACATTCAGTGCGAAGCCTCAGAGGATATTCCTCCTGGAGATCAGCAGGCCTTTAGGTCACTATGAATTACAGTCTTTAAGATCTGGAACAGTGGTAGCCAAAATCTGTGTGTGTTAAAGCCAGCCATGTAGCGAGGAATGAGCTGTCAGCATCTTCTGAGCAAGACAGATCATACACAAAGGGCAGTGTGCATATGAAATAAAGGGCAAGAAAAAAGGTGTGGTAAACAAGGATCCAACAGGCAAAGTGGGAAAGTCTCTGCCTCACCAACAGACAGGGTTCAGCCATAGAGGGCAGAGCTCTTCCTTGAACATGACAAGAAGCTAAGTAACAAAAGGAAAAGCACAACTCCTCAGACTCACCTGAGTTTTTAAAATTGAGACTTTTTAATTGCTTTATAGGAATAAGGTAAGCCTTAACAAAGCATATTCATAGAACTTTCTATTTTTACAAGATACATATCAGAACATAGATTCTGGAAAATATAACAGTCCTGTTAAGGAATAGAGCTCTGTCACACAGTGTGATCTGTCCAAAAATAAAATTAATGCAAATACAAAGGATGACTAATTAGCACTTGAACAATAATGACTAGTAATAATTTGCAAAAATACCTGTTCCTAATCATAATCTGATGACAATCTTCAGATTCAAAAGAGTACATTTAAATGTCATTGACGAAATTCAGATAATGAAAATGTACATGAAATAATCCTATAAACTGTTCACAGACATTCGATGACTAGAAGCAGAATTTTAAATTAGATCAGTAAATGATGTGTTCTATTTGTTCAACTCTATTTATTATTGATTTAATATGGATCATTATTAAAGTTGTTAAACTTTTTTTTAATTTAGAAAAATTATTTTGCTGCCTTAACATGCACTATAGGAATTTTAATATTTTTAATAATGTGATTAAAATTTTTCTCAAAAAAATCATAGAGCCAGTTAATCAATCTTTCTCCTATTTCTTAGCATGTCCACAAACATGATCTATTTGATTTGAATGCAACATGAAAGATAATTTTCAAAGTTTGAGTAGTAATAACAATAACAGAATCTAATTATTTAATTATTGCACGTGGACAGCATCAAAGTTTAAAATCCAGGGATTTTTATTGCTGCTTAGTCACTCATAATTGTTTTTGGGGATTGTTTTCAGATATTTCTCTTATGGTTTGCTCCTGATTTCTAGATAATACCAATTAGTGTTACTGGACTACAGGCATTTATTAGACTTCCTCTTGGCAGATTTTGGCACTCAAAGACGTTGAACAAAACATTGTACAAGAACTTGCAAAAACAGGATTAGTAGATATGTCCATAACTGTGGCATGTGGTTCTCTTTAAAACCCACCAGAGGAAAAATTGGAAGAAAATGTCTGTGGGTTTGTTTTTTGTGTTGTAGGGTGTTGGGAACTGCGTGTGTGTGTGTTTCTGAAAGACACGGGCAGCAATTTCAAAACTCTTTCTCATGTAAACAACCTGCCAGTGAGGTTTTAACAGGAATTTGCCTACATCTACTAAATATATGCTGAACCACTTTAAACCCACTGATTGGTTTTTTTTAAGAACTGGACAAATTTTATCAATAGTGTGTGTATTTCAACATATTTGAGCTAAACTAATCCAGTACTTCCTTGGGAAACCATGAAATTCACTAAATATACATGATGTCAGAGAATATGTTCCTACATTCATCATAAAATAAAGAGAAGAATTGAAGAGGAGGATCAGAGGAAATGCATACAATCTCCAGGACAAGTTATTTCATGGTTCACTACCTTTGTAATTATTGGTGATGGTTGGTAATTGTAGGTATTCTTTGTTTATTTATAGATATATTTGGTCTGGTGTTTGAAATCTATTTCATTCTTGACTTACAAGTATTTAATTGTATTTCATAGAGTAATTTAATGCAGCACAAAAATATTTTCATTTCTATATCCTAGCTTTTCTGACTTTAAGTTTTGTTGAATACTCATACTCATATACCACAGAAATGAAGAAGTGCCTAAGTTATCCTTACTATACACTATTTTATTTTGTATACTTTCATCAAGTTCTGTCTTCTAAATTTACAGTGCAGATCTTTTTATTTCTGTCGTGGAATTCCGTCATGTCACTAATTTTTATGCTTGCCTCTGAATCCTTCAATCTCTTGTTCTTTTATTTTTTTCTGTTGAAATAAATTATGCTTTTAATAATACCTATAATATGCAAAATTCTCAGCAGACTGATTATAAACTGATTATAAGATTATAAGCTATCATGTACTTCTATTTTAAAAATTGTATTTGGAGACCTATTAGAACATTGTACTTCTTTTTTAGTTCTTTGTCCTTTTTGCTTTGAGTTCTTTCTTATTACTTGTCTTAAACTGAATTTGAAAATTGGAAAACAAAGGCCTTGGAAAACTTGAAAAGCTCTTTAGTTTTCATTATCGTGCACATGAATGGTTGGTATAGAATCCCAAAAGATGTTCCCATGGCTTTTTTCCTTTCTTTTTTCTTCTTTTAATCAAATGATAATATGATTCCTATATGAATACAGCAGCTGACTGTTGTGACTTATGTTCATATATTTTCGGATGCTAACCAGTCAGGGTTTTTTTTAACTAATCTGCTTTACTATTAATAGAGTATCTATGTAGGTACTTTTGGAAATTTATTCTTGAAATAAAGTACGTCTGACATATAAAAATTACATTATCTGTTTGAGCAATCCTTAAAGTCCACGGACAGTTCCCATCTACATGGATGCTAGTGGAGTGAAAATCTCGAAGAGTGGAATTTATGTTAGTTGGAAAGCAGCTAATGAAAAAGTAAGCCGTGATGCCCATCACATGAAAAATAAAATTAAAAGAAAATGCGAATATTCAAATATGTGGAAGGCATTAAAACCATGAAAAGAAGCATGATAATTAAGTGGAATTAATTGATTTGTGGGAATAGATTTTGAAAAAGACTTGTAGAAAGTGGTGGGTGTAGAGGCCAAACAATTCAATAGCCCCAACCCCCAAAATATTCTGAAGTCTTTACAGCTGCTGGTGAGAAAAGATTAGTCACTGAGAACTAGCTGAGTTGGAAAAGCAGAATTAAATGTCAGAAATCACCTTTTTAAAAACATGAGGGGAAAAAAATGTAATTAAACGCCACAAATCTGTCTCACTCATGCCTTTTGCCTTCAGTAAACATTGTTCTCATTGAAAGCTCCCATTAGATGTATACATACAAGTTGATTCTTTGCTTTGCATATAATCAGGATTTTCTTCGATGGAAGATTTCTGTTCTTGTCACAACACTAAATAAGTGGAATTTAGTGCTTCTGGTCTTTTTGCCAAATATGCTGTTTAGAAATCTGACAAACAGCATTTGTATTCATTGTTTATTCTGTGAAACCAGTAAAGTTTCCCGAGTGTGTTGAATTCAAAAAAAGTTCTAACATGTTCCCAGGACATATAGAGGTCCAGTCACTTTAGTGTATCTTTTTATTTTCTTATTCAACTTGTTACTGTACTTAGGAATTTCAAACACAGTTCAGGACCATCTCATTACAGTAGTCAACAAAGAAGAGTCTTCTCCAAATAGACCACAGCATAATACGAGAAGAAGGCATAGTTCTATAAATATCTTTAATTTACATATGCCAAGCAGATCTTCCAAAGGAAGCAATTGCACATGGCAATCCTGTGTAATGTGTTCTAGGACGATCCTGCTTGAGCAGGAAGGTTGGAGCTGATGATCCAATGTGGTGCCTTCCGAACTTATCCATTCTGTGATTCCCTACTTCCAGACACCAGTTTCTGTCTCTGTGCAACCCCAGCCTTTGGATGTCAAGAGTATTTGAATGATTGCACAGTGGGATGAATCAAGGAACTGGTTTAATTTAAAGGTAACCAAGGAGGAGGAAAATGTTCAAAGTTCAACACCAAGTTCTGTTTATTCTCCATGGGAAGCAAAATCAAATTAATCATAGCAAAGTGCAACTACACTTATTCCCAGCATGTTTCATAAACTTGGTCTTAAAGATCCTAGGATGAAGTTAATGATGTTTTGAAAGGTAAACTATTCAATTTCTTATTGATTTTGCAATTGGTAGGGGGTTCTTATGTCTGATTTAAATTTTGTTTCTGCATTATTAGCTTTTTATTCTTGCCCTATTTACTATGTACCTGTATACCAGATGATTTCCTTTCACCTCCTTTCTCGTGTTTAGTAAAGACTTGTATTTGCTCTCCTCTGTCTCTTTCCAAGTCTAAGCAGTCCAAATATGTTGATACCTTCCATTTTGCCTGTATTTTTTTCTAGCCTTTGAGTACAGATTTCCACAGAACTTTTTCTTGAAAAAAATGTCCAAAGCTGTACATGATTCCAGCTGAGAACACACTGATTTTGAGAAAAAGGGCAATAAAATCAGAGAGCAGAACAGGAAGCCTGTGGTCATTTTTATTGCTGAAGAATAATCCTTTCCTTGTTTTGTGTAAATCCGTTTACTAGCTGTAAGTTCTTACCTCTTCTTTTCTTCCACTTTCTTGAATGTTTGATAGATGCCTGTTATAATATATCATACTTTGTGTTGAGAATCAAGCCAAATTAAATTTATAAAACTTAAGTGCTCATGTTGGAAAGCTTTCAGCTCCATAATATGGATCCGAGTCTGTCTCTTTACAATTATATGAAAATATATGATTCAGTAAATGCTCATTGCAAAGGAAAGTTGAAGTAGAGGATAGTTGAAAAGCCATTTTTGTTTTGTTGGTAATGTTAGCAATGTACAGCACAGGAAACAGCTAGAAAAAAGTTTTACAGTTTATTTCTCATTTTACCTCTCTTTTGTACCCATTTGTTTTCCATTATGCTATAAAATGGTGTTAACGCAGCATAAAACTCTGTTAATGCAGCATAAAATGCTATTATGAAATACAGTGCCTGAGATTCTGGAAAGAAAATTAAACCCCAAATATACCCTCTATACCTGCTTTAAATTCAGTCATAAAATAATAATAATATGAAATTGTTGTTGAGATATTTCTTATAACCATTCCGATATTCTGCTTTTTGCACTAAAAAATAAATAAGCCAAGGTAAAATTCAATTTGAGTAGTTTCACTGGTGAATTTTTTCTATTTATATATTTTTCAAAACTGTTTTTTTAGGTACAGGTATTGCAAGTGTTAGGATTGAAATGGAAAACTAAACTGTTTTGTCAGCTAAGTGTTCCAAGGCTTAAAAAAAAAAAAAACAAACAAAACTTGGCATAGATATCTGAACAATACAATTAACTGTAGTATCTGAGCACTGTGCCAGACCCAAAAGGCCCACACAGAAGACTAGTGTGAAAACATGTACAGTGCAGTTCAGAAAATAGGAACTTGTCTCTATGAATTCCCAACCATATTATTTTAAGAAATCGTTTCAAAGTCATCGGGAGACACCAGCATTAGGAGAGTTTACAGAGATCTTTGAAATACCAAGGGTGTATTTACAGAAAGATAGCCCTGGGAAATGGAGCATTAATCTAAGAGACAGAGACCTCCTCATAGTCAGGGAAGTCCTGGACACAGTGTGAGCAATGAACCAACTGCTGTATAAATGCAAAGGAACTCAGTGGCGCGTGAATGATGCGTGAATTGCACTCACCATGCGTTTGATGTTAAATTCACTGTGTAAATATAGTGCACTGGATTTGCTAACTGTCTGTTATCTCTGCAGTTAATTAGCTGATCACCTATGTAATTTCAAAACTTGAAAATAACCACAGAATGTAAAGTGCAGTATCTGATTCTGGAAAAACAATAACAGGCAGCTAATTATAGCTCTTGGAGAAAATCACCTTAGTGACAAATCTGAAGACTTGTTTTAAAAAAAATAATTAGCCATGAACATGAATGATGTCTTTTTAGCTGAGGCCCAGATTCAGTATTCAATCCAATCATGAAAGACAAGTGAGCTGCATTTTCTCAGTTGCTCAGTCTTTGGGATCCTGTCTTGGTTGCCCTTCAGAATCCATTTTTTCTATTTTTAGTATGGAATGACTTTTGCAGTTCCTGCCATGTTGCAAGTTTTTCCTGACCCCTTTGACATTTCCAAATGGCTTTGTACACAGTCTGCTCTTCTTTTGCCACAAATCTCAGGGGAATCTTGCTCACAAACTTGAACTCAACTTCCATCACTGTGATAATCTGTTTTCCGTTATGCCACCCTCTACCACTGAAAAATACAGCAGCAACCTGCTATTTGCACCTTAGAAATCCATAAAACATTTATGTTTTTCCTCCAGAAATCCCATTTTACTTGTCATGATGAAAAAACTCGAAACAACATAAGATTTCATATTAGTGCAGCACTAGCCTGAGTACAATTTCTGATCATGAAAATGGTCGATATTGCCTCTGTCTTTCTTCTGCTCTTCCATCTTTCTGTATACATATCTGTTGTCTCAAGTCGGCTGCATATGTCTCTTCTCATGTGTATGTGTGCTTGTATGATAAACAGCCACTGCTCCCATTCTGCAGTGGGACAAGCCCTGTGTGCTGCCACAGCCTGCAACAGGGATTTCTTATTTCTTTCCTCATCTAGAAAAGTTTTGTTACACAACAAGGCTATCATTGTTAGAAGTTTTAGTCACTAGGGAGAGTTTGTGTGTTGAATGGATTAATTTACTTTCAGATTAGTCTCAGTGTAGGAATGAATAGAAGTATCCCATGTCAATACCATGGCTAGATATTTTGAAATGTCAAACCACAGCCTGAGGCTGTTAGAGCAAATAATAAATAATATTGTCGTGTCCCCTGAAATAAAAGCTGGGAGGGTTGAAGAATTGAGAGACCCTGATAATGGAAAAATATACTGGTGGGATAATTCTACATAGGTATTATAAAATGAGAGTTTCTCATGTATATTTTCTGAAATACTATGAGAAAAAAGCTCATCTGATTGGTCCACAGTTCTCTCCACCCTCCCTCTTTAGTAATTGGCTGTAAAGTTTCTCCCCGCCTTCTTCCCCTTCCCCAAGCCCCGTGGTGATTGGTTACTGGCCCCCCGAGCGCGCGGTTTAAAAACCTGGTATCTTCCTTGTTGGAGCTCTCTTTCGCCTCCTGTTCCCTTCATAGCTGGATGGAATAAACTCCCTGGACTGCGGAATGCAGTGCGTGAGAGCCTTCCTGCCTCTTTGTTTCCGGACTTGTGGCTGGCTATCCCGGGTGTGAGTATTTCTCCATGCTAACAACTGCACGGCGATATCCCTCGCTGGCTAGGTGAATTTTACCCCCAGAACGGCTTCTTCTCAAAGGAGGTTTTGGGATTAAACCGCGAAGGGAATCTGCTCAGGAGAAACCCCTCGGCAAGCCATTATAATATATCTGCTTTGCCTGAAGTAGCATATTGTATACAATTTTGATGACTTTCCAGTACTTGGTAACACAGAAGGCAAAGATTGTGAATATTCGGTAATATTTCTAAGTATGAAAAAAATTTGAATAGTAATTTAGTTACTAATAGATTTTTGAAGATTTGATTATTTATTGTTTTTCCTCTGGATTCTCCTTAAGAAAAAGTTGTTGAAAATTGATTTTTAAACTTATGAGATGCCTAAAGCAATTTATGAAATAATTTAAGTATCACATTAAAGAGAAATGTAGTTTTAACTTCATCCTATGTAGTTTTGCATTTCTTCATTTTAAACAAGGAACAATGTATCATGGAAGGATTAATAGTTAATTATCATCATATTATATTATGATATGATATATTTTTTATATATATGAACTCATAATCTTCAACAATCATTCCAGCAGTGAGAAACTGAGAATTCAATACTACAGAAAAAACATGGAGATCAAATTTTCAGTGTCAAACTTCAGCCCTTAGGCTGGAAATGGGTAAATGAAGAGGGAAATTTGGCTAGCTTTGAGTGCTCTGATACAAATACTGAGCTTCCCAGTCTGTCTTTCTATACTGATTTTACAGTGCAATAACTCAATACGTATTATTTTTGCCTTTCAGCTGTTACTGACAAACAAGTTACTGAGGCTCCAGAGACAGAAAAAGCTTTTAATTAACCTCTCTGACTGGACATCTGGTATCTAGGCAGCTATAACTCACAGCATTTAGTTACGTTTTGCAAAAGGTTAAGGCAACACTCCCAAGTGGTAAGGTATTGAAACAGCATATTGCTTTACTTTTAATCTTTCCATCCTGATTATTGATGCGGATGCTTTGTCTCTCAGGAGATATCAGACACCCCAGATTTTCAACTGTGAAAGTGTAGGTGTCATCTGCTACTTCTATTTGATTTTATCACTAATAGAACTGCCATGGGTGCTGACAATTATTGGTAAGTTCACTACTTCATCTTTATTTCATTTCTCTATGTTATCTCACCTAACTCTCAATATCTGATAGTTTGAGCAAGGTCCTGATGCTGAGGAGGACAGATGTTCCTTCTAGCTCCACTGACTTCCATGGAAATAAAAGACATTCCTTGTGTCTGCCAGAAACTGCTACAAATCTAGCAAGAAAGAGCATCCTGTATCCCTAGGATCTTCAATCTGAGACCTAAAGTAGAGTTCGTACCTTCTTTTAGAAAGCCAGAATAAAAGGGGAGATTTTAGTCTTCAAAAAACTTCAACAGGAAATTTCACATCAACTATGATTTAAAACACTATGTTCCTTTGATGTTCTTTGAAATTGGCATCCAAAATAATGACTTTAGGCTAAGTAAAGATTGAGAGTGGTACATTATCTAAGACAGATTTTGATACTTTGCAAAGAAAAAAAATTAATTTGCATCAACCTGTAGAGAAAAAGTAGACAACTGAGGATGTTGAGATGTCATCTTTTGTGTCATTGCATGCCACAGAACTTGAATAGGGTTATCAAGTTATATTGTGCTGATGTTTGTCAAATTGTCAATTTTGTGTGAGTTCACAGGGATCAATGTAGTATTACAGAGCATATTTATAGTTTGAGAGTTCATGAATAGAATTTCAAAGCACGACCAGTAGAGTGTAGCAATATGAGATTCAAAGCGACGTGGAGACCCCAGGCAGGTGCAAAGGAGGGATGTTTGTTGGAAAAATCCAGGCTTTTTAAGCCATTAGTCTGTTATTAGTTTACATACTTTTAAGCACAACAAACTAAGTTCAACCAACCGCCATATACCATGATGTGAACACAGGATGGTTATATAACTTGTTTTCTTGGCTCTAATTCAGCCAAGTCTCTTTCCCACAGTCCTTTTTCTACTTAGGCTAAGTAATAGGCTGAGCCATGATTTTACAAGGCCTTCCTTTACAGAGCTTTACTTATAGGTGACTGTAGAGAACACTTTATAAACAAAGATTACCATAGCTTCAGTAATGTTTTTTTTTTTTTGTGAAATAGTGAAACAAAGAGGTGGATATTAATATAAACGAAATCTTCAATTTCTCTTTGTATCCCAAATGAACAAATGGTAAAGCACATGTAGATGAACACATTAAACACCTGATCCTCAAAACATCTAACTTTCAAGTGAAATTAAAGGCATCTTAGGTAACACATTACATTGTTCATTTCCTTTTTCATGTTTTCAAATGAGAAGAGATCTACCATCAAGCCTGTGATTCAACTGAAATCATTTAACACAGAACAATTTCTTCTCCTTACATTATACTCATAGCTATTCAGGTTTGAGCTGTGTAGCATTTTACTATATTTGTGTAAAAAAACCCGTTCCCAAATTCAGCTCTGACACTGTATTTTTTACTGGTTTTTTTTTCATGAAAAGCTCTTAATTAAGTGTTGGATATATCTGTTCTCTGTTACTCCTGACTTGCTCTCTCCGATACGAGGAGGAAGAGGCATTATGAGATTTGTTGTAAGTGATGGGTCTTTTCTACAGGAAGTAGTTTCTGGAAATCATTGCTAAAGTGGATAAATTGAGTTCAGTTACTGAAAGAATTAAAAATTAATTAAAACATCAAGGTCCCTCTGAATAATCCATAATATCTTGGATACTACTTATCAAAAAAAAGTAGATAGTGGACAATAATTAATAAACAGAAGAGTAACATTATTAATAAATACATATAGGTCAGATGTGCAAGAAGAGATAACTCATCTAAGGAAACAGGCCAACCTTGTATTGACATGCTTTGAAACCAAACCTTGTTTTCTTCACTCATTTATTTTGATTCCTTATGAATGCCTATCAATTTATCAGTATGAAATTTTTCTGTTTCAGGAACTATTTCTATTCAGTGAACTAGATGTTACGGGGCTTTGTTCTCTCATAAAATTGCCTTAGGTTTCTCTCCCACAACAGAACTTTTAATAAAGCAATTTCAGTCAAGCTCACCATGGCCTCAGGCAACCAGCTGATCAGTGTGGCTTTTTGGGTATAGGGTGGGCTCCAGAAATATCTGCACTTTGGAGGGCAGGAATGAAAAAGTGAAATCCCAGCCCAGCTGCCTGGCCAGTCTGGTATCTACAAAGTGCTGGCAGGTATGTCTGGCACCTGCCTTCCACTAGTTCTTCTATGCCTGTGCTGTGAGGCCAGAAAATCTTGGCCTGGGGCTTATGCTTGTTTTAATCCATTGCTGTTTTTCTGTAACTCTGTAGTTGCTGCTTCTGATTGCTAAAACCAGTTTATATGGTTGCACAACCTTGAGTCACAAGCCAGAGGGTATGGGCCAGGTCTCCACATGCCAAGAGGAGAGAAAGCAATTATAAAGATGGCTCCTTAAGTGGATAAGGTCACTAAACATTACAGTTCTCTGGCACTGGAAGAAAAAAAATCCTTTCCTAAGTGACATGGTTCTGATGGATTTTTAAGCAAGATGTGGAAAAACATGCTAGCTGGGAAATGCTGTATGTTAGAAGTGATATGACAATGTTTAAATGGAGAAGAGGAGATGTGCGAATTAGTTAGATACAGCTGAAATACCCAGAAACAGATCAGAAAAAGTATGACTTGTTTATGTAGAACACTGATCAAATGACACCAGCCATAGATGGACAAATATTACTTTCTTTCCCTGTGATATTGACCAGATTTTCAAAACACAGAGTTAGGTTTAAGAGTATTCAAAACCTATGATGAAGACCTCATTTTCAAAAAACTCAAGTTTTCATGTAGATACTAAAGAAAATGTTCTTTTGTTTTATTATTATAATTTTTGTGATAATATAGTCGCATGCTTGCAGCTACTGTGTTGTCTTGGAGTGACGTGAAAAAACAACTTGTAATTGGTAATAGCGTTTCTTGCCTTAGCAGCTCATGTTAAAATTCATTATACTGAAATTCTCTTCTTGAATGTGTAGGCTTTTTGTGAATATAATTTAATTAACTTCTTAATACTTGATGTTTTCATCGTTTTGTTTTCAGTATTTATTTTCACATGCTTCCCTTTGAAGGCATCATTCTCATCATAGTGAGACCATATTCTTGTTAGCAAAGACTGCTGGATGCCCATGACTGATGCACAGAGAGCAGATTGCATATTTACAAAGGTGTTAGAGCTGAGCAGCCCGTGCTGCATTTAATATTGTCCCTTACCAGTGAGTTAATAATATCTGTTATGAAACACAAGGCAAGCCTTTGTTCAGCACTGACACTGATAAATATGGTTTTCAGTGGTTTTGGTCATTTCCTCATTTGGTTTCTACTCCTTAGAGTAAAAACCAGTTAAAATTATTGCCAGCCTTTCCTTCTGATGATATTGGCTCATTGTTTGTTTGCCACCACCATTTGGTCAGGATGGAACTACTGGGAAAAATAACCTCCCTGAAAATGCAAAGTGCTGCCAGCTTTGAAGAGAAATGACACACGGTGGATATTTGCTGTTCAGTGTTTGCATTTCCAGGGTCTTTTAGAAAGGACAATTTTTTCAGCTGTTGTTCATATAGCTGGCATATTTGCTGGATGTGAACCGCAGTGTTATCAAACATGTCTAATGCAGCCAGTGACATTCAAAAATCTGATGAATCCATGACCTGATTCTGCAAAGTGTCTGCATGAAATAAAGTCCACTGATATTAAACAGGGGTAAAGCTGGCTGTGTTTTTGCCAGGGTCATTCGGTATTGTAGGTTTCTCTAATATTATTGTTTTAACACGGCCACAGGACTTTCAATATCCATCCGGTGTTTTTCAAACTTTTTTTGTTGTTTTCCAGTGATTACGCACTTGATACACAAAATAGCTGGAGATATTTCCAGAAAGGTAGTTTTGAATAAGGCCTCTTTTGATGTCCAGATGAAATATACCTGCCTGGCACATTTTGTATATAGGATCTATTGAAACAAGTAAAATTGCAGATTGTTCTGTATGGCTTTTTTTCATTGTTAAAGTAAGAGCAGCAATTGCTACATATTGACTACTAAAAAATAATTAAACATTTTTAAAATAACAGATTTTTTATTTTACTTTGGTAAATAAATTCTTTTTAGGAATAAATTAATACTCTTAGATTATATCCTTATATATTCTCTTCTATTGAAGTATTTTACCTGCTTTCAGTGTCAGTTGCCATTAATTGTTTCAATACTACAAAAAAGGAATGAATCAAGGCATAGTGTTGCCAGAATTTTATTATGAGTCTTAGATCACTTGGTAGTCTTCTTTAAGTATCAGCCCCTGGACTTCCTCGCTACAAGAAGACTAGTTTGATAATTAAAAATAAAAAATAATAACTAAAAAAATCCGCATTATTTTTGGTGGGCAAAAGCTGGAAATATACAACTATGAGCTTAAAGAACAGATGGCAAATAAAAGACATACAAGGGTATATAAATAAATACATCCGTAAATCTACAATTTTATGTTGCATCAAAACACTTTGGGGGTCTGATTTGTAGTGTTATGAACTGAAAACCTATGGCAAATATAATAGGAATAACAAATAATAATCTTACGCTTTAATGATTTTTTTTTATTTTGACCAGAATTTTTATGTCAGTTTGTTTACAAATAGTTAGGCCTTTAAGAAACCAGCATTGTGAAGTGGGAACTTACTGATGAGTTTGAAGGACAGAAAGAAATACCTTTAAAAAATAAAAGCTACCAACTTTTATGTTGCTTGCAAAACTGTTGTTGAACCAGCATATTCCACAAACAGGTCAAGATACTATTTTATTTTGCTGTCATGTTCACACTATCGGAAGACCAAGGTCCCTGAGGTACCAGAGGCTCCCTTGTGTACTGTGATCCTCCTCCGTACTACCTGGCATTTCCTCTGCTATGTGGTTGCTTGTTGCTTGGCCAAACAAAAGAATGGCCACTTCTCAGCTACAAATGTTTGTTCATCCTGCTTGCCTTCTGAGGTTCAAAAAATATCCCAACATCTTTACAGTTCTGAGTTTCAGTCATGAAAGATGTCAGATAGCATCAAAGTATGACCTGTAGACTTCTGGGCATCCAAAACCCCTCAGTAGCTGGTCAGCAGGGTTTTCAGTTAGGTTTTCAGTAAAAACTTGCTATTAAAATTTCATACATGGTACGAAGGTCAGCTTTTCCAAAACATTTAAAAATCTTAACGAATTTAAACTGCATTCCTTAGGGATCTCCGTGAGTGATACCATTTGGGGGAGCTGTTTCACTGCAGCTCTGTGAGCTGCAGCTCGTCCTAGTCCCATCATGAGCACAGCAACAGAGGGAGAGGGCAGGGCGGGAACCCGTCTATGACAAAAGGTAAGAGTTAACCTTGACAAATTAACAGAAAAGAACATATTATCTTTAGAAAATAGTAGACAGGGGGGAAAAAAACCCCAACAGATTTGCACAATCAAAAGAATGTGAAACTTAGCTGTGCACTTCAAAATTCCTGTGAGACTTGTATGTGTTCTGGAGCTAACTGAGAATGGAAGATGAACCACAGAGTTCTAGCTCTTCTAGAGAGCAAAGATCAAAGGAAAGGCAGAACACTAATATATGTAAATGGATTAAGAATTAAAAACTACTTTTCCATCTGTCCAGTTTCTCCAGCTTTATATGCTTGGGTAAATAAATCAAACTAATTTTAGATTCAAGTCTCCTGCCTTTTAGTGCGTGTTCATAGACTAGGAAATATTTCAGTAACAGAAACCTTTTGTGCAGTGTGATGTGGGAAGCTCCATTTCAGTGGAGGTGGGTATTTTTTTCTCGCTTCTCTGTCTGAAATTGCAGTCAGAAAAAAATCTTTCTTGATCATGTTTCTAAATTTCTGCTCACTGCAACACTGGTATTTAAGTTCTGTACCATCACATATTAATGAATAGTTGTTATATTCCTTCTCAGTGTTCCTTTTGCTGGGCCAAAATATTTCATTTATTCTTATCTTGAAAGATATGACTTTCATTCCCTCTGATGATCCATGCAAACCTCTCTTATTTTTTTCTTTTTTACTTGAATTGCATGCCATTATCATTATTACTACACTCATCATTGAGGAAGCCTTGTTTTGGTGGAGTTTTTTTTTCTCTATGATATGCCAGTCTCTTGTAAAACAAGTAGTGCTGTCCAATTTTTTTGTTAAAAGTGGGCATTGAAAAAAATGTATTTGATATGTCTCATTATTTAAAATGGTAACTTTACTGAGAATCTCATTTGATGACAGTATTCTCTCTGAAGGTTAATGGTTGTTATCAGTAGCTTCTCATCCACTGCAATTATTTTCTGTCTTTTCCAACTCTACTAGTTTTTCATGTCACAAACCAATTATGCAGTGAAGTACAGTTAGATGAGATTTCTTGTATTTCTCTGATTTAGGAACTTTAGTGGACAGATTATCTTTGTTAAGACCTACCTTTAATGTCTAACCCCATTTGCTTTAAGTTCCATATCCATACTTGCCCTTGACATAAAATTTGTTATAATGCCTTGCATGTTATTGAGTTCATATCAACAGTTCTGATGTTTGGATCAAATAATTTACTTCTGAATTATGGTGGGTTTGTTTTTGATTTTCTTTTTTTTCTTTAACTTGCTTTTATTATGTGCTAGAGTTACTATTCACTAGATATTAAAAACAAAACCCGGGTTTTTGTCTTTGTATGAATGTTTGCTGCATTAGGGTTGTGGTTGGACTCAATGATCCTAAGGGTCTTTTCCACCTAAACGACTCTATAATTCTGTACTGATTTCTTGTGTCAGATATGGAACAACATGTGGGAGGAGATCCTTGGTCCCAGCCAATTTGGGATCATTAACTGTTTTAGTTTTCCTTCCAGTTTTATTGGGGTGGATTCTGTTTTCCTACTGTCCTTAAGTTCACTTTCTCTTTGTCCCCAGATAAACAACTGCATCACTGTAAAAATTTATACATTAATTTTTTTTTCAGAGCCATGTCAGTTTCATCTTTACTCTTTACCCAGAACCTTCTTCATAGGAATTTTATTTTAAAAGGGTTTTTTTCCTTCTGTATACCCGAAGGATCTTTATTTGTTTTAATAACCTTTGCAAGTCTGACTCACCTGCCTCTTAACTTCCTGTGTCCTGATACATAAAGCATAATTTTCCTTGCTAATCAGGTTGTTTTTCTGTTTACATATAAATTCTTCCTGAAGCATCTGTTGATTCAGTTAGGACCTTATTTTCCAAAAGACTTTTTTATACTCTTTTTTCTATCATTTCCCCTGTGTAGATTGCTGACAATTTTAGTGTCTTGGACTTTAAGGAATACCAGACCTCTATCATATCTGGGGTCCTCAGATGTACTTCTTTCACTAGCTTTTTGATATTCAGCCTTTTGAAACAGAGAAATTAGGATTCAGAATATAGCTGAGACTTCTAAGTATAACATAATGAATAATAAGTGGTGACAGACAAAATAAAAGCTAATTGACTTTACTCTTCAGATGTTCTTTTCCTGTAATAACTACAGGCAAAAGTTTGAAATTGAATTCAATATGAAAGGCAAAGTCAGTTCTTCTACAGATTATTATTTTTATATCTTCGACTTGCAAAGTTATAAGCAGATAATGTCCACTTCAAAATTTTCTATTGCACCTGTTCATATAAGAAAAAAAGCCCTTGATTGTCTGTTACCGTCCGTGGGGTGTGTCTGTGTGTACTTCTGAATAATCAAAGATTTCATTATAAATTTGATGGTTTTCACTACAAAGTTAGTACAGTCAAATGCCCTGAACTGTAATATGTCTCTACTGAGGCAGTTGCCAAAACCAGATAATCCTTGAGGAGTGGCAGAGAGGAATCACAAAGCTAAACAGTACATCCTTTAAGTGATTAAAAAGAGAACCCAAATAGCTCCAAATGGGATCTGGACCTATTTCTTTGGTCACGTGGATGGTTAAAAGTGGAGTAAATCCATTTTTTCTTGATGAATATCCAAATGGACAAAGAAAAAAGACACTTCAGCTGTTTTATGGAGACATACATAAATTCTCTTTGTGGATTATTTTGGCAGGATACAGAAATCTGGGAATATTCTCACTGCTTCTCATTCTGTATCAGTGTGAACAGGCAACCTTCTGTCTTGTTTTACTCACCCTTTTATTGTCCTGGATGTTAAAAAAATTATGGCCTTTTTGAAATTATGAAGCAGTCAAACCTATAATAGAGCAAACGTGTTTTTGTTTAATAGTGAAATCAGACTTAAGTTCATAATCATGTGCTGGCAGAAACATCTGTAGATGTTACTCATTGGCCCATTGGATGTATTTGTCCTTTCTTCTCTATGATTCCAATTAGAAGGTTTATAAATCAACATTTTTTACTTTTTTTCTTTATGATTTCAGGGAAAAAGTTTGTTAACAAGCAAACTTTCAGTTTGCAGAAAAGCTGATGGTCAAATCTCAAATGCAGTCTGATATGTTTTCCTGTCTAAATCTGCAAAGCAGCTGTAGAAGTAACTTGGCTTGGGTAATGCCTACAAAGTATTTACATGATTATGTAAAGCACTTTAAATCAAAATTTACAAGTAATCAGAAGATGTAAAAAAAAAATGCAGTTAAGAAGTTCAGCATAACATCCTTCTCCAATTTCCCCTCATTAACTACTTCATTTTTATGCATTCTGAACAGTTCCTGATCTTAAGTCAAAATGTGTCCATGATCACATCCAAAATGAACTCTCTCACAGTCTACATAATACTTTGCTAGATTAATTGCTCAGTTTGTATGAGTCAGGAACATCTTCCAATCAAAGCAATTTTAGGAATAAGATTATTTTGTTTTTACCATGATTAATTCCAATAAGTTTAAGTGAAATGAGTATCCTTTGCTTTTCACTGTAAATGTTGAAGGGTATTGGATCCATAGCCTTATTTCAGTCTTAAAGTGAAACAATTTGCATAAACATTAATAAATTTGCATAACTCATTTTCCCATGACAATCTGTCAAGTAATTTGAAAAGAGTCGTAAATGATGACAATCAGTTTCATAATTGCAATTTATGTTAATAACCTCTTATGGCTCTAACTTTTCTCTGCATTATGGGCATATTCAAATCTTGTACTCGCAAAGTAGTAATGTTTCTATTGTCCTAGTTTAATCAAAAGTAGACACTCAAAGAGAACAGAATAGGTACAAAATTATAATTTTGATAATTAAAAATCCGTAATTTCCAACCTTGAGAAATTTCAAATGCCTACAAATAACTTAAGCTATCCTGCCGAATTTGTGCTAACCCTATAGAAGATGAACCACATAATTTCTCTTCTTAATTTCCTGTTTGTAGATTTGTTTATATTTTTGAAGATAATTTTGTATAGGTGTTTAAAATTGTATATTTTATTCTATACATTTTGAAATTATGAGCACAAATCTCCTATTTTAATAGGAAAAGTTGAATAATAAAAATATCCTTGAATATTACTTTTAAATGAGATTTTATTTCCTTTAAACTGTACAAAACATAATAGAAAATGAGTCTGGAGTTAGAGTGGTCACATGTTGTTATGCTATCCCAGAAGCTGAGGATTATTGTGTGTCAGGACAGAGCACCTTTCTGTTTGATTCAGTAAAAATTAAAGTGAAATTCATGAGATTGCAATTAAAGGGGTTATTCTGTTAATTTTTTAAACAAATGGTATAAATCTGAAATGGGAATATATGGTATCACATTTTATTAATGATTCGTAATCTAAAAATTGTTGTATGAAACATCATTAAATGAATAGTTGAGACTGATGAAAAGATTTGGTGTGGCTGTTGTATCAAGAATGGAGCAAAACAAGAGGCAAAGTACAACTCAGGAGACGGTGAAAATGACATTATTTATTAATATACTGACCTCTTTATACCTTAGTACACCTGAATGTCATATGGTCATTGGTCCCTTGGCCATCCACCTCTCAGGATGATTGGCCAAATGCTGCAGTGCCTTATCCAAAATATTTCTCTAGACATATCATAACAATACTACATAACAACTCACAGGTGCATGATAAGAAGTCCCGTTAGAGAAACATCTCGCTGTTTTCATAGCTTCTATGGGAAAGGACAGCTTCTCACAGAATCCAAGAAGCTGGAAAATTTCTCTGCTAAAAGCTTTTCAGTATCCATAATTTGGAGTTTCTACTCCTACTGAAATCACTGGGATTTGTTTTTTCATTTGACATCAGAAGAAATAAATTAGGTTGTTGATGCCTAGTTACATTTACTTGTGATTTCTTGAGTTACAAAGCATTCTTTGATCTATACCATATAGCAATTATAAAACGCCCCAAGGAGAACTAGTAATTCATCAGAACAAAACAGAGGAATTATGGAAAATTTCAAAGTGTACAGAGGTAAAATTTAGTCTTGCCAAACCTCCCTCTTCCCATATGATGCCTCTGTGTACCTTCTATACCTTTTTTATAAACCTGGAAATCATGAAACTAAGTTGGTGGCAAAACTGAAGCACACCAGAAATTGCCTGTAGTTAAACTGTTTCTTTTCGTTAGTAACACCTAGTTAAGGTGAACTTGGATAGTAACCTGACCAAACAGTCACCTTTGGAGAACAGAACGCCTGTTGCTATTGATTTTTTTTTTTTTCTGAGGAAAGGAAATTTTAACTGTATCACAGATAAGTAGGAATGTTTCTGATGAATTTGAAGTCTCTGAATAATTTGAAAATGAGCTGTATAAACATGTCCTGAACAAACTGGGAATAACTCACCTTCTATTTTCCAAGTAGACAGTCTCTTCATTGAAAACTCAGAAAACCCAGCAAAAGAGATTTGGGTATCTGTCACTGTTGTTTTGACATTGAAATAATAATTGTCAAAGCTTAAACTGAGCTCACTGGATGTGTTACATTTTTACCATATCTGCACACTAATGAAAATAGGAGAAATTAATTTCCATTAATTTTTATTTCATTATGGGCTTTTTTATCTTATATATTTAGTCTTATGCAAATGTGGATCAGCAAATTATGTTCCTGTGGAATAAAATCTACAAATTCCAAGATTTTAAAAGAGCTGAATTAAGAACTGCGTTTAAAGTATTTTTGAGCCTTTTACCAAGTGTATTGGTGTAAATTTCAAGGTTTGGAAGCAGAGGGCCTCCAGCGTTGGCCTCTGCGGGAAGATGGCTGGGGCTGCCCCAAGCTGGAGTCAGTCAGTGCCAGCTGTCCCTGCAAGAGACCCACCACAGGAGAGATAGCTGAGTCCATCATCCATGTATGGGGCATCTGTGGGAAAATGCATGTAAGAAAGGGCAGAAAATACCACACAGGCAGAGTAGAAGGAAATAAAAAGAGAGAAACAACAGGGGCGTACATCAAAGGCAAAAGAGCAGGAAAAATTTCTCCATGGCAGAGAAGATATTCCCAGACAGCCTTTAGAAGAGGCCATGGTGGAGCAGGCAGTTCCCTGCAGTCTGTGGAGAAGAAAAATTTTTCCCAGTTGTGCTGGGGACGGGAGTAGCCCTGAGGCTGGGTGGGAGTTTGGCTGTTGTTCAAAACTAAGCCGCCATGATTTAGACTATTGTTGTCTACAAACACTTTATTAAGAGGTCTCACTAATTACAGTATCACTAAGATTCTTTTTCTGGAGTTAAAGACACCCATATATAGTTAATATTAAATGTATAATTTGTAGAACAGTAGCCCTTAGACATAAAGGATAAAGCGACGTAACTGTTGTCCTGCTTTCTTGGTCTTCAGGCATCTGTGTTTTCTTTGCTTCAGTCAGTTGCAATGTTCTTTGAACACAGATGTCATAGTAATTTTTTCCATAATTTATCAGAGGAACACATGGTACTATGAAGATTTTCAGTAAATATAATAGACTATGTAATGTCCTGCTTGAAACCAATAGCCCACATGTCAGTTTAAGGAAATTGTCTAAATGAGTATTTCTAAATTTCAGTGAGAAATTTTTCCTTGTAATAACGATTGAGTTGGATTTGGGGCTTTTTTCGGAAATAAAAAAGGCCTTGTGACAGGATGTAATATCAGTTTGTAAAAACTTATTCTTAATCTCCTTTGAAATCGTTTATAACTTCAGCTTCCTCTCAGTCTCATTTGATTTTCAAAACTGGTGAAATTCACTTATTATTCCTTTGATAGTTTTGTATAAGAATAAATTGGTGAATTTTCAAGCATTACATTTAAGGAAATATGATTTTCAACTTTCCTACTCTTCTGCTATACTTTTCCACTGTAAAATACTCATGTCTTCCTTCCACAGAACACTTTCATATATCCTTTTTGAGTAATATTTGTATGCTTCACTGCTCTTCTTTCCATCCTTTCTTTTTCTCTCCACCTCATGTAAATGACTTAGCGGATTTTGGGATACTTGGAGAACAGAACTTCGTCAAAAATAATTCCTTCTTCATTAAGATAAAGCTGGAAGTCTGCCACAGAACTGCCAGAGATAGAGGTTTCAATTTTCTGGTAGGTTGAAGCACAAAAGAGAAGAAAATAAAATGCATTCTAAAATCCACCTTTTCTTTTCAACTGAATTAATTATAATTTAAGGTATCTGTTGTCTTGTGAATGCTGCACTACAGAAGTCTCAGTGGGACTACTAAACCTTGTCTAACTTGTTGGTTTGCTATGTCTCTTCTTATTAATCAAATTGATTTTGGTCTTTCTGTGAGACTGAAAAGATGCTGGATGTCGCCTTCTTATTTGCTTATTTGCTACCGAGAACGTGTGATGCATTCAGGCTAGTTGCTCTTTGGTATAGTAAAGTTAATGTGCTGATAGGAAACTGAAGAATTGCTTCCTTGTTGCTTCCATTAGTTGCTCAACTTCAATGCGTAGTTATGGGAAAGAGTCTGCATCATTAGTCAACCCAAACTGCAATAGTTTACACAGATGCATTTGGAGTTTGTAAGCTGAAGCTAAATAGAGACTGTAGACCTCACTTGATGTGTTTTCAAAAGTACATTCATTTGATGAAAGCACTAAAGTTCAAAATTATAATGATCTGATTAAAAGTACTCAGCTAAGACTTTTCATTACGAATTTACTTCAGGGAGTGACTGACTCTGAGAGCAGACCAATGTGCAGTAGAATTTGAGTAGTTAAGTCTAAATTCTGCTTTCCCTCCATGGACATCTAGGATGCTTCTACCTGTACAACAGGTATGGATTTACAAGAAGAAAACTGAGATTGGCAAGAAATTAATTTCAAGTCACTCATCATTTGTTCACTTATTTTTCTGAATCTTTGTCTAGGAAACAACTATTGCTAACTTTACACATATGAAAACCCATACCGTTAACAATAAGAATATTTGAAATTCATAAAGCTAAGCAGTTACACTCTCCCACTGTGTAATATTTTCTAATGTATAAGCAGAATACTCAATAGAAGGCAAAATTGAAATAACAAATGTTGTTATATGTGTATTTTAATTATTATCTGAAATAATTAATCATTTTGCATTTTTTATTGTTGTAACTCGAAAATATTTAGGTAGAATAAATACCTGGTATGAAAGCCAGCATGGATCATACGAAGCCACTTCCAGACAAGTTAAAGAGAAAATAATTTCTAAGGCTAGATTATTTATACAGAAATACTCTCTTAATACTCTCTTACTGAACCATATTACCTGTGTTGTTGGGAAGTTGGGGACTGTATCTATTGCAATAATATTTTCAGAAACTAATGTATTTTCCTGTTCTTTGTTAAATTTATTTAACAGATTTTGCATCATAAGATTTACCAATACTTCTTTTATGTGGAGATCCAAGTTGCATAACTGCACACATCAAACAAGGTGTGCAAAGCCCACAGTGTTTTCTTTAGATAGTTTGTTCTCAATGTGTATAACATTTGTCTCCTAATTGTCTCCTCAGACAGGCAAAGCTGCCTATCAACCTGTTTTCTGTACAGTATGTTTTGTCTTTAGCTACTCTGACTTGAATAAATTTTACTTTGTCTATGGATTACAGCTATGTTTTATTCCATATTTATGGATTCGCTCTTCTATTAAGGTATTGTTAAGGTCCAGTTATCAAAATAATTCAGAAATTTCTCTGCCCAAATTAAGGTGCAAATGAGACCATATGCCAGTGTCAATAGTACGGATTTTATTTCATAGTGGATAAGAGAGAGAGAGAAAAAGGAAGAGAAAGAGATAGGAAAAGAGGTGAGGGGACAGAAAAAGACTAAAGAAAATATCACCACTCCATGGATCCCAATCGATGTTCCATTGATCCTCTCCATCAGGTGGTGAAGGTCGCCCACAAAATGTAGAATTCCATGGGTTAATATACATTCAGACTAGGTAGGAAAATCAAGGCACAACCCCCCCCCCCCCCCCCCCGAGGGGGGGGGTAGGGAGCAAGTTTGCCATTGTTTTTTGCAGCAGACTCTCTATCTTGTTGGATCACTTTGCATCACGTGTAGTCCTGTGGTGTACGGACTCAGGAATGAGTCTGGGGGGCAGTTCGGGGCATCTGGGATGGATTAAGACGCCTCCTCATCTGCCTCTCATGTGAATGTCCAGTGGTTGTGGCATTCCTGGGGTTGGGGGTTCCATAGAGGAGCCAGTTTGTATAAGGGAGGATGGGTTCCCCATCCCTGAGCAGAGGTTGTGACACACTGAAACCTGCTCCCCCCACCTCGGCTAGGGGGGAAATCTGTGCAAAGCTGCTCCCAGCAAACGGGTCTGTGGGCTATGGCCTCCCCCACTCCCAGCCAGGGTTCTCATTCTTTTCCTCCAGCCTTGTTTTGCTTCTCCACAGGCCTGAGATGATTGAATCATGTGTTTCCCTTTATCTAATCTCAGCACCTTAACTCTCGGTCCGAAGTTCCAATCAGGCATCTTCAGGGGGGTTTCTTTGGTTGTAGCTTCTTCATACAGTTTTTGTTATAATGAGCAAAACTTTATATCAATGTTTGAGGCACGAACTATTTCAGTCTCTGACAGGTATGCACAGAGGAAGGCGTACACACGTATGCAGAATATGGATATTTCTTTGCATTAAGTTAAATATATACTGTATAATGTTGCTGGGTTTTTAGGTACCTGCATGCATTTGTAGGGAAAAGAGAGTTGGAACGACTAACCATGAAATCGTTGAACCTTCAGATCAAGGGAACAATTACATTAGTCCAGACAGGGAATTTACTTGGTTTCCCTATTCCAATAAATCCCTGCGCTTAGTGGAAGGGATGAGATCACACAGCAATACTGCATGCAAAGCCACGCGTTTGCCTAGCACAAACTTATAGATTACAGAGTTTGATTTATGACAGTCTATTAAAAGCAAGAAAAACTGAAGAACTATCTGCCATTATCAAAAGAGGATCTTCGTTTTGTGCTGGAGAAGAATTATTCAAGGTGCAAAAAGCATACAAAAGGCACAAAATAAAATTAAGAAAAAAAGAAAACTTAGAAGGAGAAAGAAATTAAAAATTCTACTACAGAAATTAGTGGAAGATCATAAAATATCGTGGCTGAGAAGGGATCCACAGAGATCATCGAAGACCAGCTCCTGGTCCTGCACAGGACAGTGCCAAGAATGGGACCATATGCCAGAGGGTAGAAAGTTCTAGAAAAGGTCAGATCAAAAATGCCAAGAAAGCGGATTTAATGGGTTGCGGTTTAAATTAAAAAGTAAAGAGTTATATCCTCTCATTCATTCAACCTGCCATAGACCATAGATTGTGATCTATGATTATGACTCTGGAATTTGAGGGATACCACAGGACAACAAAGATTTTACTTTTCTTAAACTTATGGAAGATCCTTGTTAAAACATTGACAGTGCGTCGTTGCTCGAAGGAAGATTATATGGCAGAGAAGGATAGCTAGGTTCAGGTATGGATGCATTCTGAAAGCAGTCACAGCAATTTTGACAGGAAGAAAGGCCTCTTTATTGTTCATTTTTGAAGTATCAGAGCATTTTCATCGCTTTGGATACATGCTTCTGATTATATTTTGAACTAAATGCACCAGTGATCTACATTTCCTCATTAAGATCCAAAGCTTAAGAATTACTGAGAAAGTATTAACAATAAGCCTCCATATGGAAGTATAAATAATTCACACGTTGTGTGTTTTGTTCCATCTCGTAGGGAATATAAACTTGGCAACAATCAAGGTGAATGTCATCATTAATTATGGTTAAAATGCTGAAGTAGAGATACTTTTCCTGACAAAGCAGTGCACATAGCCAAACTTTAAAAGAAGTTTATAAAGGGATTGAATGGAAATTAAAATTATAACACTTATGTAGTTAGTTATGTAGTTACTGAACACTCAATCAGACATAAAAACACAGTTACTGCAAACGCTAGAGATAATTTTTATGTGCCATGATACTTTTGCAGGATTCAAAGAGGCATCTGTGCAAGCATCATGCATTTTAAAGTCATGAGTAGTATCACTTCCAGAATGTGTGGTGAAAATATTTGTTCACAATTATGTCTCTGTCCTCACTCTCCATGCTCAGCCAGCCAGATTTTGCTAGAAGATCCTAAGTGTTTAAAAGGAACTCAGAACATTTAAAAATATTTTCAAACCATGCAAAGACATTCTGTAGTGCATTTTAACTCTGCTCTAGGTTATAAAGCCTTAATTCTGCACTCAAGAAATGGCAAAGTTTTTTCTTCTATTTGTTTGCTTTTCGTGGCATTTGCATTTTGGGGTTCCTTTCCTTGGTTTTTGCATTTTGGAGTTCCTTTCCTTTCCTTTCCTTTCCTTTCCTTTCCTTTCCTTTCCTTTCCTTTCCTTTCCTTTCCTTTCCTTTCCTTTCCTTTCCTTTCCTTTCCTTTCCTTTCCTTTCCTTTCCTTTCCTTTCCTTTCCTTTCCTTTCCTTTCCTTTCCTTTCCTTTCCTTTCCTTTCCTTTCCTTTCCTTTCCTTTCCTTTCCTTTCCTTTCCTTTCCTTTCCTTTCCTTTCCTTTCCTTTCCTTTCCTTTCCTTTCCTTTCCTTTCCTTTCCTTCAGTTTTGCTGTGTTTGCATAGCAGTTGCCAGTCACTTCCCTGTCTTGTTATATACGGTCCCTTGACTAAAGTATAATTACAGGATAATAGTTTCAGGCAATCTATATCTGATCATTTTTCTCCTCTCTGCACGTAGGTTATGTAACCATGCTGCAGTAGCTCCAGTGTTTTTCACAACAGCAAGGGAAGGGCTTTGTTTTTCACCTGGTCTGTTCCATACTGCTGAAGTGACTTTGTCACCAGGCAGATGCTGCATTGTTATGGGAACTGCGCTACTGAAGCACACAAAGACATGAAGCACATCTGTGAGCATCTTAGGCCTGGGTGCTCTAAGTGCCTATGAAGCCTTGAAGAATCCCGATATCTGATTAGGACAGCCATTGGATTCCTCCCCCACCCCATCTCCAAAGCCTTGGACCTTAGTAAAACTGAATCCTGAAAGTGCCATAAGGACGATAAGACACACACTCAGGTAGACAGATAAAATTATCATAGTATTCATGCTAAGCTTATATATCAACAAACCCACAGCCATAAGAGTCCAAGCAGATGTTTTTCTTTTTTCTTCCTTTTTTTTTTTTCCTGAGCTCCGGAAAGAAGTAAACCCAAACAAATGCAATTTTAATGGATTTTTGTTTTCAACTTTTCTTCTACAAATTCAGATAACCTAAAGACTATAAATCCCTTCTGAGAGTTTTTATGGGTTTTTTATTCTTTTTCTTTTATTTTTTTTTCTTCAGGATTTCTTTTTCAAAACGTGCCTTTTGCTTTTTTCTGCAGAGGATAATGAAAAAAGTCTGAGCTATGTACTCGTGACTTCAATGGAACAAAGTTTGCAAAAACCAGTAAAGACTCATGATCCTCTCCTGTAGTGTTTTAACCATTCACGCAACATCTCTGAACACATAATTTTGCTTTTCCTGCTAGCTTTGTTCAACAGAAATGACCAGTTGAAGTATTTCCATTACTAAAATCAAGCAGTGACACTGAGATTATGCACTGTATTTCAAGATTTCTTACTCACTTTGATGTACTGAAGAGTTCAGAATTACGTAAAGTAGGCAGGAACAAGAGAAATGGACAAAAGTAGCTTCTGGCATGGCTATTCATTATTAAAATTCAGAGCTTGTGATACAACTTTTCTGTAAGATAGCTTTGAATCAGAGTAAAAGCATCTTCCTGAGAATTTCTTTTTGTACAGGAAGCTCAGTGTCTTTTTCTCCAATTTCCCAGTCATTATCTCCTTTATCAAGACTCGAGATATCAAAGGATCATTGTATAGGAAAATTTAAAAACTGTGGTTTCAGATAATACTGAAAGCACATCTTCAATCATTACTTGAATAAAAGTTCTTTTGTGCTATGATCAAAAGTCCTGTGCACTCATCATATGAAACACCCTAATCAGAGAACTTCTGTTGTAATTTATTTTGAAGTCACATCTCTATAATATTTTTGATGGAAAATATGTTAGATACTTTAAGGCATTTTACAGTACCTTTTCTGCATGATTTACAGATTTCTCACAATGATGGTTTTGTTAGATAAGACAGAATGTTAAAGAGCCATCTTTTTATCTACAAGATTAAAAGCACCACATCAAAAAATTTTAACATTCTGAAGTTAGGTGATTACACAAGTCATTCAACAATCATTTATCACATGGCTTTGATATGTTGTATTACTATGTTGCCTTTTTCCATTTTTAGTTTCAACATTTAGCATATTTTTATATTATCATCTATATATGAAGTACAGTATGATCAAACTTTTGCAGAAGAAACAGTATTGTGAAATGGTCTATTGTATGACTCATACTCTGTTCCATGGAAATCAATGCCAAAGAGAACTGCAAGTTTTTATTCCCTTTTATCCTTACATAATGGTTTAAAAATTCTTGCTAAACAAGGATAGAACCACTGTGGCATGAAAGCAATTAATAACAGATATTTAGAGAATCTGCATTTTGTCCTAGCACAGATGAAGTATGGAGATTTCTCCTCATAGTTACCATGTCGTGCACAAGTAATCATTTTGACTTCTTCTTAGTTTTTCCATTTGTAACTGAGAGCACAAGTGTCATACAGTATGGCAAAATCTTTCCCTGGGCATTATTAAACAGCAGTTTACTCACCAAAATGAAGTCCAGAAAATATTCTTGAGAGAAAAGAAATTTGGGCTGGTATTTTCTTTTCACTTTAGGAGGCTAACTGCTAGAAAAAGTGCATGCTAAGCATTTTCTTCAGATTAAAAAAGACTATGTGTTTCTTCTCAGACTCTCTTCCTTGTGTTTTTGCCTTAGGGCACCCAAATCCTCCATGACACCTCAAACTTCGCAGGAGTCCACTTTACCTGCAAAAGGCATTTTTACCCCTTAACACTTTCTCATTCTCACAATAATTTAGCGTTGCAAATGACAACTATTGTGTATGCTATAACACAATCTGAGCTTGTAGGTTGTAAAATAAAGTGAAGGTAGGTACTCAGACCTTGTTTGAAATAGATGCACATGCTGCAAAACAGCACACTTCAGAAAAATAAAGATGATAAAAAATAGAAATATGTTGCTCTATTCAGAAATAACTTTATGTGCAGTCTTCTCCGCTTAAATGGATGTTTTAGGTTTCTAATATCACAAACATTTATTTTATTTGATCTTATGGAACTAGCTGATAGTTTTCAATTCAACTACAACACTTCTATCTATTCATTGCAGCATTTGGTTGCAAAAAGAAATTTCCTTTACTGTGGAAAATGTCTGTAGTATATCAGTCACAGCATATCTCACTGTGCAGCACCATATGCTTTCAAAAAGTTGCTAAAAATGTGCATTAATCATTGCCCTGTCAAAACAATTAAGGGACTACCCAGAAATCCCATTTAAATAAATAGTCTCTGGCAATATCTAATATGCAGAGTCAATGTAAGTCATCAATCCTGCTGTATTATCCAGTCAAATCTTCTAGTCAGAGGACTTAATCTACAACGGTTATCAAAAATCAAAATTTTTGAAGCAGAGAGCACAGGTATGGCACTGAAAATTTCATGCTGGATCTTGGTTCACAATAATTTTGTGAAGCAAAATAATCTTGCTGATCTTTGACATTATACAGCTGCCTTGTATGTAGAAAGCTGTCACTTTTGGCACTTACTGCAAATGTTACAGAATTTACTAAAGATGTTTAAGTATTTAATGTATATCATTGATTTATTGAAAGATAAAATTAATAACTTGTATTATGGAACCAGGTGTTAATTATTTTATACATCTAAACATTAATTATTTTATAGATCTATAATAAAAATAAGGCTAATAAAAAAGAAACCTTTGAACAGCAGTTTTCAGATGAGAAATCTGCTCTTTTTGCTTAGAAAAAACTCAATGTGATTCAGACTGACGGAGAATCAACTCTGTACACTTCTGAATAATGTTCTTAGGCTTGATTGAATCCCCCTAAAAGCAGGAGAAACTTTGATGGTAGCAGTTATGGTTTAGGTTTTTTAATTAGTACACATCTAAGGTGTTCAGCTTGTCAAGTAAAAAATGCCGATATGCATAAAGCAATAAATTTCTGTCCAAGATATTCTCTTTGCAAAAATTAAAATAAAATAAAATAAAATAAAATAAAATAAATAAGGTTTTAATGAAGAACTACTGAAAAGGAAACACAAAATGCTGTGGGACCTGAGACCAGTTTCTAGGGATCAGAACTAACATGCCACCATAACTGAGGCTGTCTGCAGAGAAAATACATGTACTTCAGAAATATACTGATGATTTCTTGTAGGTGAGGTTTTTAATAGTAATGCAGAATTTTAACAAAGAACGTAGAATTTCAGATGGATAGGGAATTTCTTTTTCATCCTTGTGGTGAAATTACATTCTTTCCAGAATTTTTGTGTAAATATGGTGTCTTTGATGTCAGTCAGAAGTGCAGCTTGAATTCACATGGAATTTTTACTTTGGGGGCTGTTTGCTTCCATAATGACTTGCATGGAGCAGTTAAATAGCAAGACTGATCTACTAAGTCAGGGAGTTTAAGTGGCTCACACATGCTGTGCTACCAGACGGAAGACATTGGCTCCACCATGTTACTAAGGCTGAGCAAGACAGAGAGAAATGTAGTGCTTTTTCATTTGTGACAGGGGAAAAAAATGCTCTCCAAAATTTTCAGCTCATATGCAGCCTCATTATACATTACTTTTTTCCTCTTTTCTTTGTCCATACAATAAACTGGTTTGTATGGTATTTCTGCTAACTGTGGTCTTGTGCAAGGGAAAGAATGTGGGCTTCCAGTATTGATATTGATTTCAGTTGGGATTCTTTATATGTCTTTTTTTTGTTGTTTTCATGTTTTGTTTTGTTTTGTTTTGTTTTGTTTTGTTTTCTGATGAAAAACAGTTTGGAGTTTTTTAAGAAACTAACAAAAGAAATACATGAGAAGAAAATTGAGTAGCAGGAAAAAAAATCCATATGGCTAAAATTGTAATAATGATACGTTCCCGTTAAGAGCTTTATATAGTGTGTTGGATTATATTATATGGACTGGAACGATCGAGAAAGCTGCACTAGAGCATTTATTAACAAAAATTAACAAAAATTTATATAACAAAAATATAAAACAAATTATGTGAGTGCAGTCAGACTCCTAAATACTGAAATGATAGTATTTATATTTATACAATTTTGCTCACAATCCCTGTATAAGTTATATATTGAATACATATGTAAGGCTGTTTGACATCAGATTTAAAAGCTAATTAAATTTAATTAAATTTAATTCTAATTTAGAGAAGATGACGTCTTAGTCCTTGTGGGAAGAGCTAGAAAAATTTCCAAGATGATTTTTGTGATTTTGATTAAAAGTTATCATCAACAAACATACTAGTATATTTTCAGTACTTTCAGGGCTTAATCCCCTTTATCTTCATACACCATCTTCATTCTCATATTTTTGAAGTACCTATACTATGGGATTATCATTTCCTACTTGTTTATATCTTTCAGGCAGAAGACATAAAATGGCCTTACCCTGGTGGCACACTGGTGAAGAATATTAAAAACGATTCCTATGATCGGAGATGTCAGAAAAAACAACCTGTTCATTGATTTACCAATGAAAGTCAAATAAAATATTTTCAAACTCTATAGATGAAAGTGGAAGATTGCTAGAAAATTACAAGATTGCAAGAATTCCTCATGACAGGCCAGTGACAAAAAATATTTTGCTCATTGAATAAAATGTGAAGGATAAATTCATAAAATCAGGATAAAACTATAAAGAAAATACACAACCAATATCACCTGTGTGTAAATACAGTTGATTACATTAATTGTCCAGAAAACAGAAGAAATTAAAAATTCACTTTAATTTCTAGAGAACTCAAGTCCTTCAGAGCACTAAGAAGTCTCTCTCCTCCAAAAACCTTATTTGTATGATGCAGAAATCCATAGGCCAGGTCATAGGATCCTCCCACTAAATCTGATAAAAGATTCCAGATTGGATTTTTGGAATGCCCCTCCTTTGCAAAGCACCTATCTCAAATGCAGAGGGATAGCTGATCTCTGAGTGCAGGAAGATGAGTATCTATGACTCTGATGCCATATTTCAAGTTAAAAAAAAGAAAAAAGCATGACTGGCTCTAAACAGAGAAACTGCATTGAAGGATCAATAAGTGCTGCTATAGTAGATAATCAATGCTAAAAATTGTGCACCTCTGGTTACTGAAGACTGATGATTCAGGAACACTAAGAATCTCAAGAAGAATGACTTGTGCACAACCCATTTTATTTATTCAAATTGATTTTACTCAGACCCAAACAATAATTCAATAGTAAAATTTAAGCATAGAGAATGTGATGTCTGTAGGTTCTTTCCAGACCTATTTCCATATAATTATGTGGGAAGATCTCAAATGGTTTGATCCTCCAAAGTTCTCTCTCATATAAAAATACTGAAAAAAAACATTGGAGAAATTTGTTTTGGCCATTACAGGTGTGTTCTTTTGTCATTGGTAAGTCATACTGCAATAGAATTTCATAAATAAACTATAGTTAAGACTACAACTGTCATGCATTTCTGGGGACAGATCACTCACCAATTACCATCTAGCAAAACAGACTTGACTCAGGAAAATTAGTTCAATTTATAACCCATCAAATCACAGTAGTATAATAAGAAATAAAACCAAATCTTAAAAACACCTTCCTCCACCACTCACTTTTTCCTGAGCTCAACTTTACTCCCAGTTTTCTCTTCCTCCTCCCCCCAGGGTCTCAGTGTGGTGAGAAATGGTGTCTGTGGTCAGTCCATCACACATTGTCTCTACTGCTTCTTTCTCCTCAGGAAGAGGGCTCCTCTGCTCCAGCATGTGTCCCTCTGTGAACAGTCCTCCATGAACTTCTCCAACGTGAGTCCTTACCACAGGCTGCAATTCTTCATGAACTCCAACACGGATTCCTTCCACAGGGGCTTAAGTACCGCCAGCAAACCTGCTCCAGCATGACTTTCTTTTTTCACAGGGCCATGGGCCATGAGAACACAGTGGAAACTTCTGGCAGCTTTTCACAGAAGCCACCCCTTTAGCCCCTCTGATACCAGAACCCTCCCACACAAGAACAACGCAAATGTTAGAAATGTATCATTATTTGGGGAAAAAAAACCCCAAACAACCCCTCTTCATATAATACCAATATTTAAAATGTATTTGAGAATGGGGAGAGAGAGGACTGCCTGGGTCTTCAAGATAAACTGCATATGAATGCCTTGATTATACAGAAAACGTTCGGTGTATTTTGCACATAGGCACTGCTTTACAATTTATAGGGACAACTCAAACGCATGAAGTTATTAATTGTCATGTTATCAGGTAGGCTGTAGCACTATACAGATAATAATACTGCAACAGCTTAAACAACATGCTGAATGGGGTGGGAATATTAACTTACCTGTTATACTATAAATTCAGGAAGTGTTCCATGCAGAAAAGTGACTTTCAATTTGAAGGCGGCCCTTTAAAGATGTAAAGCTTGTTGTATTTTTTATTTTTCATATCAGGACCTCATCTACTTATGTGCCAAGTCTTGATTAACAGTCAGTTTCATTTATGAAAGTAAATAACATCAGAACCACCTTAAAGATACCAATAGTTGTTACATATCAACGTTTTAGTATAGTAACTTTCCATCTTTTGGACAACATTTCGTTTAGTTTTGTTACTGTCCTGAAAACTTAGAAACTTTAAGAGTACTAAGATGTCAAGAAAAAATGTAAAGTCCACCAATATGTATACTCTTTGATTAAGTGTACCTTTAGCTTGTATTTAATTTTATCTTTCTACAAAATAAATGTGTGATTAATTCCTTTTTATTTAAAATAAAAAGTCATAATCTCTCTAACATTTCAGTGTTATCAAAGAGCTTGTAGTTAGAAGGATTAAAAACTAAGGACTTTTCATGAATACTAATAAAAGACATTGGAGTGATAAGAAATACCCATCACTTGTCAGATTATTGCTGAGGTACACAAAATAGCTTTCATAAGAAAGAAATCTCAGGGATGTGTATAAAGGAAAATCTGTTTGGAAGCTTTGATAATCCAAAATGCTATCCAGCATTGAACAACCTCCAGATGAAATTTTAACACTTTGGAGCTATGGTTGTACTGACAATGTAGATTAGACCAGTAGGAACAGAGCTCTAGAACAAAGCAGGGGTGCTGAGAAGTTGATTCATTCACAGTGTAGGTGTTTTAGGGATTTGCTTTTACTTCCAAGTAGCTTTAATTTTCTCATATGAACTAAATGTCCATTTGCAGTTGGAGAGCAAATTCTAGGAGTTAGTTTCATATGAAAGCAATCTAGTCCAGTTGCCTTGAGATCATTTCAACAAGTAAATCAAGTATGAAGGGAGAGCTGGGACATTCATTCCTGATCCAGACTAAACCCGTAGTGTAAATGAAGCCCCAAAGCCTTTTGAAGAATTTCTTTTTATGGTATCTTAAAGGATTGGGGCAGGAAGGGAGAAATTTGTCACTGATGAGAAGTCGATATATAGGGGTTTGGGCACTTGCCTGTCAGTGAAAAAAACTGTTGTGGTTTGACACTGAGTGTTCTTTGAGGATACCACTGGGATTCAGTAGGATATGTTTAGGTACTAGTTCATCCAATACCTCCTGCTTCAAGTTTAAGTTTTAGAAGTATTAGACTGAAATTTCTTGGAGCCCAATTGGAGTCACTGATTTCCCTCCACTTACTATGCTTTTGTAGTGTTTTCTTTATAACCCTTTCTTTTGCCCCACTGAGCTCCAGGGAACTGACAGTAAAGAGCAGCTTAATTCCCCTTTCATTTAAGGTAGGTTAGCTCACTTTGTTTTTTAACTTATGTTTGAAAAAACCTTTGATAATTTTTCACTTCTTCTCTACTCAGATCATAGATATTTTTTTATTGGTGGATAAAAGAGAATGTCTTCTCAGCTGGAAATACGGAAGATGGAGAAACTTGTGAGCTACTGAGTTCTGTCTTTGAAATAAAAAGGACACAAGAAGAAAAACTATTGTGTGGCTGTGTCTGCCTTGCTTTAACTTCTACATAGACCAAGAATTTAATGCGTACCCTTTTGAGCTAAGTAGGAAGTTATTTGAAATACTTCCTGTGGATAACTTACAACGTGGTATAGTAAAACCTTTGGAATAATTTTCTCTGGATTATGCTTGTGCATTTCTTTGGTGAACTAAGTATCACAAGCAATGGTTATACCAGGTGAAGCCCTACTGTTGATAATGCATAGTGGCTTTTATATAAATTATATTTATATATAAGTGGGGAACAAAGCCCTTTGAATGCTGAACATTGTTTAAATGTTGCCGATAAATACTCACTATCCAGCTAAACTAGGAGCTGAGATGTTCCGGTTTTCAGGCCAATGACCCAACTTTAATGTGTTAATAGGTTTATGCTGATTTATTACTCACCTCCTCAGAAATAACAGTAGTCTGTATATGTAGAAATGTTATCAGAGCTTTCACTTTTTAAATGCACAATGTGCATCATCTGTGCAAGAGAACTTCCATTTTATGAAGTGCATTTGACATAAATGACCTAAACCATAATGTTCTGTTTTTAGAGGCTGAAGGTGGGTTGGCTCTTACCTTCTTAATGATTATATGCTTTGCTATAAGTAGTGAAACCTTAGCCAGGCTATTTCTGGTTTATCTGAATATTTCATATAAAAACTCAGATTTAGTTCCTAGTCTTGACGTTACTGCTGAAAGCATTTTGTTTGAGCAAGCTTTTAGGCTGGCTGATATGGAGAAAGTAATGGGGAAATAAACAGAAAGACACATAGGAAGACACAAAGTGAAAACTAGTGCTCTAAAACAATCTCTGAATCAATACTTCGTGACAACTATCTGCCCCCACTTTTCTTACTATTTATGGCAAATACACTGAAATTTCCTCTGAAATGCTTCTAACCAAAAAATAAGGACTGCAAAATCATGCTGAAATGAATTTCCTTGGTATTTTCCCAGTGGCCTTAACAACTACTGTAAATATGTATATTGAATTTTTCTTAAAAAAGGTATATTAATCTTGGACCTCAGTTCAATCTGTTAGTGCAACTTGTAGCTTTGTATATGTGCCAAAAATATTACAGCAGTTCAAAATTACACTTATGTAATGACCCAGACAGTGACAGGTGGATGACATTAGTGAGTTCACTAGCTAGAGCAGATGTTCCCTGTCAACTCACCACTTAATAGAATAATTTATATGTACACAGGTTTTGAGCTTTCAAACTGATTATACAGTAGGTATATGCTGGTAAATCCTATTGTGATACAGGTATAGTATCTCTGGATATTACAGTGATTAACAATTACACAGTGATATCCATTATTGTAGTTTTCTCTGAGAAGAAATGTTCTTAGTGAATAGGGTTCTTTTATTTTATTTTTTTTTTAAATGAAAATGCTGAAATGCTTTTCTTTCAATATAAAAAAATAGATAAACCATAACTTTTTTTTTAACTAGATCTCTAGGTAAAAATGTGCTCCTGTTATTTTGCTCAGAAATCTTACCCCGCTTATAGTAAATTAATAAAATATCTATCCCTCCACAGGAAAATCTGCTGTTTTGTGCAGTTTGAGAATTCCAGCACGCTCAGATAGAGAACAACAGCTGCAGGAAGCAGGCATGCCTGCTTTGGCCTATGGTCCAGGCACCCGAAAGCAGTGAGAATCAAACCCAGAGATTTCCAAGTCTGAGACATTCCTGATGTAACATGGCAGCCGCTCGCAGAGCCCCTGCTATCCTGCAGATGGCTGAGGCAGCCGTATCCACTGACAGCAGCCAGGTCCTAGCTCGGATCTTTTCCCTGCTGTGGAGGACTATGCCACCACGGGCAGCCATGCTAACTTTGTATAAAGGCATTGGGCTTGTGCTGGCCTACTGATTCTTGCAGACTGCTCTCGTGAAAAGCTGCATTAATGGCTATTCTATAAATCTTGTCTCTGGACTGTAAGCAGAAAATGAAAAGAATTTAGCATTCTCAGTTATTTGTGGTAATTGCTTTTTTCCTAAGAACAGAAATACCCATCTTGCTGCATACATGGATTTTAGTCTGTTTGGTTAATGTCAGTTCACGTGATGTGCAGCCTGTTTTTCTTAAAGTTTTTGAAACAGAAAAAAATTGCCACTTTTTTTAAACTGGAAAGACTGTGATAACTTTCCCTGATTCAGAACTGTTTACAGATATTTTGTGTGTCTATATGTGACTGAAATAAATGTGGCGATTTTCTTAATCTGGAGTACATGAAACTATAAATATAGTTTTAGACTGGCACTAGAGTATCATAAGAAAACAGCAGATGCTACATCATCATATACCCAGAGAGACTGAGTCTTGCAACATCCCTAGGAAGTTTATACAGATAAATCTACAGGGCTCCATAATAAATAGCGCTCATTTAACACTTGAAAAATATTCAATAAAATGTTGTTTGATTCTTACTGCAAATGACATTGAAGATATAAAAACATTAAAAGTGAAATCAGTGACTTCTATAATATCAAAGATAATTGTTAAGGGAAAAAAAACTAACCCTCAGTCTTTATATATGCTGGCAAAAGCAACAGAAAAAAATCATAGTCATTCTCCATCTTCCATTTTGAGCTCTGCAGAGGCTTTTGCTTCCAAGAAGAGTGTCCCAGCTGCAGCTTTTGCAGAGGCAGAGCCATCAGAACCCTGCAGAGGTCTGTGGAAGCAACTGACAAAGAGTGCCCAAGCCACCTGAAGGTAATGACTCTGGCATTGTGTCACCTTCTATGAGCTGACTGACCAAAACAAAATGCACAAACACTGCACAAGTCAAAGTCAATAGCAATAGTTTCCACGTTTTAAGTAATCTTGAGTTATCCAGGAGACTGATTTTGATTTGCTCTCACAATTTTTCAGGGTATGACCCTGTCCTCCCAGCTGTGGCTCCTCAGGAACAGCTTTATTCCAACAATTATTCAGGGACTTGTTACTCCTCTCTGGAAGGCTTGACCTAATTACTTAGGTAACTTCAGGTTAGAATTATTCCAGTGTGTGACCACCATTTCAGTGGATTCCTTCCAGATGACAACAATGACCGCGTTGTAAACATTGTTTAGAAAAGTTGCAATACCTATGTGTTAGGTAGTAGGTGAGTGACAAAATTGCTTTGAGGATGGACCGTAGAAAGGGTGCACTGTTTGACTCACAAGCAAGTAACCACGAGCTCCCTGCAGCTCTCTGTGGAATAGCTCCAAACAAGTAAGAGCTTCTTTAGAGTACATAAGGACTTAAGAGATGAAAAAGTTTCACAGATGAGGACTTAACTGCATCCACCATGATAAAGTGGTTCACTATTGATTGTTGATCACAGGAGACAAGGAAAAGGCATGGCAATCAATATCTAGAAGCTCTGGATATTTGAATGGGAAAGCTCAAATGCTTATGCATATCCCAGAGACTGGGGAGTTTCATACAGTCTTCTTGACAGAGGTTTTTAAGATGTTGCAAGGCTGATCAGAACATATAACAATTTAGTGTCTAGATTTCAGTTGTACTGCCTTTTTTAAATGTTCAAAGACTTAATATTTGGCCATGAAGTTAATGACAGCCTTTGAAGTAGGAACAACTACTCCTTTGAAAAATTGGTCTTACTCATTGCAAATTCATAAGTTTGTATTCTGTTCACTTAGGTCTTCAAGACAAAATAATTTTTTCCAAAGCATGTCTCCTCTTTACATGTATAGTTATTGTCATGCCACATTGTAGTGATCCTTTGTCAGAGGCTGGCTTCTGTCAAATGATTTGGATCTATCCCCAGTGTTCCCCCTATGAATGACTGGCCTTGTTCATGTAATGTGGCAATTGAAGACACCCCTGCCTCAGTGTGTGCCCTATGGATTTTGCACACCATTTCTGCACTAGTGTGCAATACCTTTTATTTTCCCCACTCAGGTTTTTCCTCACTGAAGAGAAGGATGTGATCACTGTAGTTGTTTCTTGAGGGCAAAGTCTTTCATAGGAAGTGACTGCAATGTTAAAAATTTCTCATGTTTGATTCTGGCAACATTTGACTTCTGTGTGCAATAAATCTGGAATTCAGCAGTAGGAGACAACAAAACACACAAAAGTGCCTCATTACTGAGTTTGGGTTTGTTGTAAAAGATATACCTCAGGATGTGTAAATCCCTGGATAAATTGTTAAGTCTCAAGGTTTTACATTATACCACTTCAGTAGATTCTCGTTTTGTACAGTTTTATGTTGGAATGTTTACGGGGAAAAAATACAGCATGAAATTAGACATTGGTTAATATTAATCTGTAGATTTTCATGATAAACAAAATTTTCAGATCACCTGTAGTCATGGAAGTTGAAAATTAGTTTTGGATACATGGGTGCCTGGCACGTACAGTGAAGAGTGACTGAAGTAAATGATAGTTCCTTTTTACATTACTTCCTGTCATCTTTCCTCATTGAAGAGCAAAAGGTTGTTGTGGTCCTTAATAAGAAGTGGAACATTTTATTTTAAAATTGAATACTACAGTTTCACATTACCCTGCCATTCTAAATGTTTATTACTATACAGTTTTTCATCTCCATTTGAATTTAAAAGTGCAATCTCTCAGCTGTTCATTGAGGTCTTCTGCTGCTGCCAGCTTATTATATATAATCTCTTTCATTTATGTCATCTTCATAACTAATAGCATACATTTGGAATCCCTCAGGAAATTTAGGGAGACAATGTCAGAGTATAAACTCTTAAACATTGTCTGCAAAATGAACCACAGGTTTTTCATCAGACCTAAATAATAATTTGTCCCTTATGGATATAATGAAGAAAGATTGGCAAAATCGACTTCTGAGCATATTCTGTTTGTTAGCTGAACAGTTGGACCACACCAACTTGATAAAGTCACGGTTTAATAAAATCACACCAGCTGTAGTAAATTATTTGGGAGATACACAAAACAGCAAACTGGACAATAAATGGAAACTTACTCTAAATTTGGACTCTTCAGTTGTGGTTTCTCCTGAACTGTGATAAATGCACAACAAGTTCATGTCTATTTTACATTCACATAAAGCTTAGTTTGGGATCTGGTTCCAGTTAAGTAGAGGTATTTTTACCAGCTTTGCAGTCTTTTGATAGACAATCCATAGAGAAATATTAGTGATGTCATAATTTCCCTTTTTATTTCCCTAAATATAGCTGCAAATTATCTGTATGTATTGAATTTTAAGAAAAAAAAAGGTGATTTCTATTTCACTTCCTGATGGAAGTGAACACAACCTTTGGCAAATATGATTTCTGTCTATTTTAAGGTGTCTTCGGTCTTTATGGTTACTAAAGCTATCTACTGTTTGGGCTTCCTAAAGTCAGCAGTTTAAGAGTCTTCGTTTTATAACCACCATTTGTCAAATTGATCATTCCTAAACAGACAAACAGCTGGTACTAGCTTATCCCAGAAGCAGATTGCCAAAACTGCTGATGCACACACAAACCATTGCTGAAGCCTCTGCTGTTGGTGTTTGCATTTTTGTGTGGTGTTTGTCACCCACAGCGCGTCACCGAGAGGCCCCAGGTGACACCAGGGTGGGTTAAGCAGGACACTGCAGAGATGTGGGAAGATAAAGCCTCTGCTTCAAAGTCATAGAAACACAGAATTGTTATGGTTGGAAAAGGCTTCTAACATCATTGACTCCAACCACTAACCCAGCATTGCCAAGTCCACCTCTAAACTGTGTCCCCAGGTGCCATATGTGGATGTCCTTTAAATGCCCTCAGTGATGGTGATGCCACCCCTTCCCTGGGCAGCCTGTTCCAGTGTGTGACCACCATTTCAGTGAAAAAAATGTCCACCCCTGCTGCCCTCTTGCTAAAGGTGGTCACTGGGGCACCGCTCCTCTCCCTCAGGTCAGAGATCACTTGCATCAGCTTTTTGCAGACCATCCTGCCTGGAGCTCTCCACCAAGTAGTTCTCTTCTGACATAGTTTGTAAAAGTGCAATATAAATTTGGAAATAAATAGTTTCACCTAAGTGTGTCAGGATAGAGGTCATCCTCGAGCAATGGCTTCTGAAGTGAGGTTACAGAAGTCACGGCCTGACAAAAGGGAGCAGGTCAGCTTAGAAATCTGTTGTCAACTATAAAGCAGTCACAGATTGTGATGCAGACTGCCATTATGGTGGTTTAGCCCGAGGCAGATCTCTCCCATGATTTGGAGACAAAATAATACATATTCAAGCATCTCCTTTTTGCAGAACTGCAGAACCTCCAAGTAGAAGCTGAAACAACAAGGAAGCGTTAGAAAATCTGCCAGATCAGCTCAAGCAGCAGCAGAGCAAGAATCAGGGGAGGCTAAAGAGCAGGAGATGGTCACAGCACAAGCTGCACCCGTCGTGCACCTGACACGCTCATCAAAGGCCCAGCACACGACAACCACACTTCCATCACATGGCAATAATGTGACAGTCACACACCCATCATGTGCCTATCAGGTGCCCATCATGTGCTCATGGTGCACCAAGCAGACACCGATCACGTGCCTGAGACATGGCAGTCATGCCCCCAGCACACGACAATTGAGCCCATCAGATACCTGGGAATCCCACACCCAGCACATCTGTTGGGTGCCAACAGCAGCGACAGTCGATGCAACAAACAGAGGAGTGAATTGACGGCTGCTGCAAAGTGGGGCAGACAAATGCCAAGCACAACAGGTATTATAACACTGAAATTACTTTTCGTAAAAGAATCTTCACATTGGATTTCAGTAGTATTGGGACAGAATGGATGAGCAAACAAAGTAGCATGCTTCAGGCTGGAAATGCAATTCCATGTTTTCATCAATGACTGACAAGATAAAATTGTGGATACTCCCTCAGTTTTACACTCCTGTTTAACTGAGATTCTCTGTTGTCGAAATCATCTAGTGTACAGGACTAAAAGAGACCAATATGTAGAGCAACTAAGTTACAGCTGAGCCCACTGATGTGATCTGCACTAATTTGCTAAAACATTTTTTTGGTAGGGACAGATCACAGTATTCATGCGATGAATATCTGCTTTATTTAAATAAGAAAAAATACCAGTAGAAAAATGTTTGTAAAAACACAGGGATTGTGTGTCTAATAATTTTAAGAAGAACATACACAGAAAGCCCAACTGGGAGACGGGTAACATTTATGAAGAACAGGAGAAATTACATTAGGATTGATTTGGCAAATTTTGGGGTATATGAATTGAATTGGACTCTACAAAATTCCTATGAACCTGAAGGTCCTGATTTACTTACTGTGGTTTCTAACAGAACAGAGAGAAATTGGTTTCTTTGACTGTTTTAAGATGGCACTTGCTTACAATAGTGACCATCATTTGTTGATGACAAAGTTGTAGTTTACCTTACATCCAATGACTATCATGTATATGTCTTCTTTTTGTGTGCTGGCAGAGCTTAGCTCTGGTACATCTAACAAACACTGAATCCTGGCCCAAGAAAATGCACACAGAAATCACAGCCCGACTTCTATAAAAATAAAATAGCTGCCTCAAACCTCTGCATTTGGTAGAACAAAAATATGAGGGGTGAGTTTTTGTACGTGCAGAAATTAGAAAAGAGAGCATTTATTGTTTAACACTGGCTCTATCCCCCATTGAAATACAGAGAAAAGCTGGAATGACAAAAACAATATTTTATGAAAAAAGAGGTCTTTTCAGAATTTACTTATGGAGGATACTGGTGCAAAATGCTGAATCATTTTATATATTTGAGGCTGATATCTCTGCCTTGGTTCATAATAGTGTTTTGGAACAGATAAGTTGTCCCTGTTCTATAAAATGTATTTATGGTGTTTCATAAGCACCTGTGTACCATCTAATGTAATTTGCAGATCATGTTTGCTGCTTTTGCCTTTTAGATAACATTCAGAAAAAGCTTTTTACTCAATTTGGAGTATCATGTTTGCTTGGTACACACTGCCTGAGCTCGGTAAAAAGCCACCACAACAAGCTAAAAAACAAAATCACCTTTCCTAGCCTGCCTGCTAATTTCTAGACTAAATGTGATTAAATTGACTATTTCTCCCATCCACATTTATCCAAAATATAGCTCATTAGTGTAGCACTTATTCTGCACTTTTTTACCAATGCACTTTATCCTGGCCTGAATTTATTCTTTTCCTAAATTGGCCAGGGTAGACCACCCTACTTGACATCCACTCCATCTTCAGGAGGACCTGGTGTTGAAACGTGTGAGGAGCATTTCTGTTCAGAGCTCAGCATATGGTGGATTAAATCGTAAGGACATCCCTCCCAGGTGCGTGACCTTCATCGGGAGCGGTGGCTGCCAGCAGAACTCAACTTGTCGCAGCTCATTTTCCGAGGGCTGGGGCATAACTCCTGCACACCCATCGGCAGAATAATGGGAGAGGCTCACCTCAGGAGCTGGAAGGCTTGTGAAAGATGGTGAGAAAGGAAAGAAAAGGGCCAGCACTTGTGAGACAGCAGTTATAGAATATGTGAAAACTGGCAGGGAACAACTTAGAAGCAGAAGTTCTTGAATTACCATCAAAGCAGAGTTTTGCTAAGTAAAATACATCAATGTTGAGTGTCCTAGCTTTGAGGGAGACAAGCATT
This sequence comes from Ptilonorhynchus violaceus, assembly GCA_013397565.1. Classification (NCBI taxonomy): domain Eukaryota; kingdom Metazoa; phylum Chordata; class Aves; order Passeriformes; family Ptilonorhynchidae; genus Ptilonorhynchus; species Ptilonorhynchus violaceus. Next base: position 1,443,847 of record VZRJ01004509.1, read on the forward strand.
ATTTTATGTAGTATATCTGAAGTTGTCTTTCAAAAGTTAGGTTCCTATCTCTCTTGGTGTGTCCTTTTAATATAAATTACATGTCACATATAATTAAATATGTTTCTAGGGTAGTTTTTGACTATTAAGTTGCCTCATAGCTTGGGAAATACAAACAAAATTGGTCAAGTTATTTGCTCTTAATTTTATTTTCATCCCCAAGGAGCCTGTTCTGGTAGTCTGTATAACAAGCTTTGAAAAAAGGTCTTTTTCACCAGGCAAATTTTAGAGTTCATTATTGTGATTCATTTCACTTGGTTTATATTTTTTTTTGTCTTTGTTGTTGTTTCTATTCCTTTTTTTTTTTTTTACACTTGATAATCTTAGAGGACTCCATCGCTTTTAACCGAGCTTTATTTTATTTTGGGCATCCATGTATTGTGGAGATGTTTTATTCATGTCTGAATTACTTTCCTTCCCAAAATGTCATAAAACAGTGCAGGCACTTCAAGCTTCGTGTGTTCACTGTACTACAAATTGAATTTTCTTCCAGCTATAATTATTACAAGCTGGGTGTTTTTCCTCCTCCTAATTTATCTAGGAGAAAAGGCAGGCTGGCTTTATGAAGACATAAGATGACACATAGTTTAACTACATGTGTATATGCTTTGTTTATCTCCCAGGTTCACAATACAGAGGATCTACCACTGGACAGACTTCCTGCATACTTGTTTGATATTCTTGTTTTTCCATCCTTTAAGAAACACTTAACATTTTGGAGAAATGTTGTGAGGCTAAGGATGATTTGACATTAAGAGGAAGAGTTGCTTCTGCTCTTGAAAAGTTGAAAAGCCTGTCCTGACTCTTGAAATAAGTCGTGCAGTGGGAGGGAAAAGCATAGGAAAGATTATGCTCTATACGCTGCTGATCAGTATGTGTAGTCAGGGTGCTAAGACAAGATTCTACTCATATAAAACTAATTTTGTGGAAGCAGGCTTGGACCTTCCTGGTTTGCACTGATTTTTTATTGGTAAACTTTTTTTTTCCTGCTTTCTGTTGTATATTGGAGAGCATATTGTGCTTGTCTGGAGACAAATGAGGAAGTTGTTCTCTCAATAGTTTTCTTCAAATTTGTATATGAATCATCCAGGTAATCTACAAAACAAAATTAAAGCTGTGAAAATGAGAGTATGTTTTTTATAGTTGAAAGAAGGTAAAGAGAATTTTAGCCATATACCGTTTTGAAAAGATTCTTAATGTTTTCTCTAGAGCTACTATAACTAAATACTGTTGCAGAGTAAGGCACTGTAGACAGGCTGCTGGACTGAGAAAATCAGAGAGAATATGCCATTATTTAGATAAATATGTAGGGTACATTATCTGGGTCGATACTCTGACTGGCAGGCATAGTGGGATTACTGGCAATGGCAATATCCCAAGCTGTGAGCTGCTGCTATATATAATATGACTTTTCTCTTTGCAAGCATGCATTCAGTCTGCTTCTAGATTGTAGTTATTAGAATTGTATAACTCTTTGAGGCTTTCTGTGTGAAGTCCTAAAGAAATGTGAAATGCTGTTATTGAAGCAAAGCCAGAATTATTTTCTTCTCTAGGGTACTAACCGTAGGACTTCCCCAGCTGGACGGACATTTACGTGTTTAAATGTATGGCATTTTTTAGGGCAATTCAGAAGAGCATACTGTAACGAAAAATGTTATAGGAGGGACACCAATTGGTGAGAAAAAGTAGAAAATTAGCTGTCATTCCAATTATAAGATCCTATTTTCAGTTAGCTTAGTATTTTTTTAGGTTTTAAATATTTATACTTTTTTTGGCTACAAATCTGTTTCAAGCTGAATAGTCTTAAAAATATCCGTGAAAATAGTTTTACTGTTTCACTGTTTCAGGAAGGTTAGAGAAAACTATTGTCTTGCCAACATGAAAGAGAAATCTAAAGTTTTTAGGTTCCTAAGTCTCTTGACAACCTCCCATCCTGTAAAACAGGGATTTGAAAGATGTCAAAGAGGGAGTGGAACAGTCAAGTTAACGAAATGCCTTCAACTGGCATTGAAGTTTGCCCCAACTCAGCTGGGTTTTAAGACTTTGAAAATATTATTTTGTAAATATTCCCCGCAGACTTTGAAAGACTTAAGCAAGTTTGCTCTCTAATTAGGTACTGCATCTTCAGTCAGCGTGTCTCAGCCAGGGCCCTTGGGGCACTCTGGTCATTGCCATGCCCGTGCCTTTGTGTTGTTATCAAACTGCCTCTGGAGCCAAGAGCAGAGATCTGTGCATTCTCTCCTGTTGGCACATGGTGAGGGTGAAAACCTACCCCTGTTATCTGCTACGCTGTGCTGAGGAACATCAGGTTGTTGTTACACAGCCCCGTTCAGTCATCATTAAGCACAGAGTCAGAAGTTGTTTGTCCCATAATCCCTAAAAGAAAAACATCTATACTTAGGACATTGCACAAAGAAAAGCGACATAAAAAAGTGTTAACAACAGCAGATCAAATGCATAAAATGAGGAAATGTGATTATAAAAATAACATCAAGTCTGAGTTAGCCTGGATAATCTTAAATTGCCCCTCACACATGAATGTTTTATGATACCATTTTAATTACTTATTTTCAAACTGTCATTTCATAAGATTTCTGTTTCTTTCAGCATATGTATGAAATAATGCTTGGAGATAAATTGTAGTGATATAAGAAATGAGACAAAAATCTGTCATTCTTCTATCTCATTTACTGCAGATATTAGACAGTACTTAGTAAATGTGTACCAGTGGGATGATAAACCAATTAAGGTAGATACAGTTCTACATTGTAAATTATCTCCTGTTTTAAACTGGAAAATAGAAGGTACTATTAGCTGCTATTTATGCAAAAAAATCTACTTATTAGAAACAGACAAGTTATAATTCTTGGCATATAGACCTAGGAATTGACTCAGCTGAATGATCATTGTATTTTTTATTTTATTTTTCTAAATTCAGTTTCTTCATTAATTATTAAAGACAATTAAAGTTATGCCCACTGGGAAACAGATTATGGTTATGTGAACAAACATTAAATCCAGATTGTTTACAGATCAGCACTTAGGCACTTGTCTGCTGTCAAGTATGTTGCAAGTTTGGTTTCCTTTGCACTAAAAGTAACAAATGGGAAAAGAAATAAGCACTAGAAATGAGGTGCAATTTTTAGATTGGAACATTAAAAAGGCTATTGGGGGAAGTAGCTGTCAGCATGGGAATTCTAGTTCAGACATCATTTGCAAAGTCAATGTTGCATGTCTAGATGTTATGAAAATTGGGCCCATTTTGCTGTAAATATCTAAAGTTGCACAAATTAAAATCAGAACCATACCATTGTGACTATAAGGGTAATATACCCCATGAAAAGCAATATGTACACTTGTGCACCCCTGAACCACACAACCTGCATTTAAAGTGGAATAAACCAATACTGAAGGGAATAGTCAGTGCATAACCAGTGCACATGGAAATACTCATTTGTTAATGATCCTTACAAAAAGTGAGAAAAGAACAATAAGAGAAATAAGCTACAGCATATTATAAGGTGTAAGAAAGGTTAGTGGATGCAGTGATCACTGCACTTATTCAGTGAAGCACGATGTGCTCTTAATGCACAATGAATAATTTTACAAGAACAATTTTTTAAAAGTCAAGTGGGTGTTTTTGACCATCTAAATTTGCTGAATCAAGTGGGTAGGTGATGCTGAAGTATTTGAGACAGCTGACCCAGACTGGCCAAAGGGCTATTCCATACCACAGAACAGCACACTTAGTGTGTAAACTGGGGGGAGCTGGCTGGGAGTGGCTGATCGCTGCTCAAGGACAGGCTGGGCATTTGCCAGTGACTGGTGAGCAGTTTTATTGTGCATTGTTTGTTTTTTCTTGGGTTTTAGTCCTCTCTCTTTTTGTTATCTCCTTTTTTTGTTAATATAATTATTATTATTTGTAAATTATTAATTATTATTAATAACTTTTATTTCAGTTATTAAATTGTTCTTAGCTCAACACGTGAGCTTTACTTTTTTATGCTTCTTCTTCCCATTTGATCAGGAGTGGGGGTGCACATGGGGCAAGAAAGTCATTCCATGGTACTTAGTTGCTGACTTGGGCATGCTCTAATAAATAAATAAAAGAATGGCACTTCGTGACGTTTCATGGCAAATAATTCTATCCTGAAAAGATTTGCGTTTTCATGACGTCTCTATTTTGCCAAAGGAAGTTGTAATTAAGAAACTTGAAAAATCAAATACCTTACTTAAAAATCTGCTCCTACAAAACGGGAAGAAAAAGCTTGAACACAACAGAAAGTAGAAAAGACACAATGCATTCTCAGATTTTCTGCATCTTTCCCAGGGCATTTTTATTTCAAGTATACTCAAAAAGAAAATATAAAGTTGGGAGGTGAAACTTTTAAAATTCAAAACAGTTCTAGAGATGATACGGACCTACTAAGTGTCGCAAGTCTCATTTCTCCAGCACCCTTGGTTTCAGCCTAATCCAAAATGGTACGAACAGACTATTTTGCTGACACGTTGGCAGAAAGTGATGAAGAGTTCCTAGGAGAGTAGATAGAAGTTTTGAAAAACTTCTGGAAATGTGTGTGACAGTGACAAATGACAGTGACAGTGACAGTATTAGATACCCCTAGACTTTTTATAATTTCTGGTCCGACAGTTTCACTTATTCTAGCTTCTATTTTAAACTTTTATTTTCCAGGATAAAATGCCTGATGTGCAAGGAATTTGGTAATAAGAGGTAAATAAACCAAAAAATTTCTCTAAATGAAAACCTTCTGCTCTAGGAAATGAAAAAGACCTTTATTAAAAGTTAAGATTGAAGGCTGTGCACAATAACTAGCTTGCACAAATCGAGAGAGAAAAGAAAATTTGTCCTGAGCTTGACACCCCAGAGGGGGGAACAGTTCTTGGCTGACAGCAGTAGAAGTGAGTGTAGCTACTCAGAATTGTTACATCTTGAAACTAGGTGCAATTTGGCATAAATCCATCCTGGATCCTCTGTGTAAGTTCATTGAGCATATTACTCCCGTATGGATTAAGCCAATTTGCAAAAATGCGTTAAAAACCTGAGCAATATCTCTGTTAGTGGTACCTGCTGCTGTACTTTAGGCACCCAAACTCCTTCTGGGTGTATGTCAATCTGTTTGTGCACGGATGTATAAAAGGAACATAGGAGAATTAAGATCTTTAGAATGGACAGTAGAACATCAGAGACTTTCTTTACCAATCAGCCACTAAGAACACCCAAAATTATACATATAGATCTATTCTTCAAAAAGCAGGTAACTGAGTCTTCAGCAGAGTAGTACATTTCCATCCAGAATTTGAAATCATGTCCTTCCTTCAATAATTGAGTGTCTTGGAAGAGCTGTCCCCATATATGAGAAGGTACTAATTTTATTTCGTTTAATACAGCACTTTCAGGGTGTGAGCAATCATCCAGGATGGAACTGCAGTTCCCTTGTTACACACTATTACATGTCTGGAAAGGAGCTATCTTGTAATGCCTATCCTAAAAGGTGGCATCTGAAATATAAAAATAGCCTTTGGTTTGAGCAGTAGGTGTAAATGTATGAGTGTCATGATGTAGTGATATTATATAGAGGCTATAACATTAAAAACAGTTATTGCATAATCAATTTATTGATGGCTTGGAAATATTTAAATTTAAAGAAAATATGTTTTTCTTCTGTTTAGAGAAACCACAAGAAAATTGGACAGAAAGATTTCTTTGTACCCTTTGATAAATGAACTTTTTAAAATGTTTTCAAAACTGGGAGAAAACGCAGGAAGTCATTTCAGCCAACCAAAAAGCTGAAAATACTCTATGTGGTTATTTTAGAAGTGTATGCATAAGATGACAAAAAATCTCCTTCTTAGAGAGACAGATGTTTTAGAGGAATTTCGACTTGGGAATATGATACTGGAAAAGATTACGGTCCAAACTAAGTGGGAATTTCAGGTAAGTGAACACAGGACAGACAAGGGTCTCTTTCAGTAGGGAAGGGAGATTCAGGGGAGATAATTTTACAAGATAAGAAGGCATTGTCAGTGTCTGCACTTCAAAAATATCAGCAACCCCTGAGATGATCACAGCTTCTAAAAATGAAGAAGAAAGCAGAGATAAAAAAGAGGTTGCCATGAGAAAACAGGAGACTACAGTGGGACAAGGTGCTTTTTGACCAGTGCTCAATACTGTCTGCATGTGTGCACACCTAGAAGCATCTTAGGTATTGAACTGAAATTCATTTAGTAAGTGAACTTCAAGTTATGAGGATGAAAAATGTATGTATTTTAAAAGCATATATTTAGACTAAAAAAATTTAATTTCTTTTATTACTCACATTTTAATGATAAAAATTGTAGAAACTATAAAGAGAAAAGAATAGAAATTAACCCTACAGTAGTATTCAGACTATTAAAATATTCATATAGGAATAGAGGAATTATCATTAGCCTTCTAAACAAGATTATATAATATGAATATTTCATAAAGTTCGGTGGCATGTTGTATTTTAAACATATATACGAAAAGCCTTTTCTTTCCTGAAAAGCAATAAACAAGGATGAAGTACAGTATTTATAAAGATTCACTCAACTATAAACCAGAAAGAATAGTAAAAAAAAATCCATCTCATAAATTGACTTTTAATTGCTTTTGTTACTGTAGTAAGTGTTGACTTCTGAGGGTGTTTCCAGCAAGGAGATATTTATTTTGGAATTACAAGGAGTAGATTAATTCAGGCCACGTCCCTTGAGGCAAGATGGGTTACTCACCTGTTTAAACACCTTGACAAAACTATCCAAGTTGGAAATTTTAGAAGAATCAATCCTTATTATTTTTCTAGAACAATCTGATTCTGGCACAAAAATACCATATTTTGTTTGCAAACAATGGTGCCCAAATAAAGTAGTGCTCTACTGCACAGCGTCTCCTGGAATCCTCACAGCATAACATCCAAGGGGTACAGTTCAGTTATGTCTCTATAGTTACTAAAACGTTAGTTTCTTCACAGTGCCAGTCTTTATGGTGATTACATGCAAGTTTATAGAGAGAGCTTTGGGACTGGAAAGCCCTTTCTGTTCATAAATAGAATTTAATTCTGTAATGACCAATGATCCTCTGCTTCACAGTCTTTGCTTGTGTTCTGGATCAGGGCTCTTTGGCATTTTGCTTCAGCTTTTGGGTGGAAATTCAGGTCAGTTCCACCTGGGTTGACATTTTGCAAGTATTTATATATAAGGCTATGTTTAATTCTTATTTAAGAAAAAGAGAAGTTTAAGAAAATTTCTTTTTATTGAACATTATATGGAACTTGTCTATTCAAAATTGTAATCAGTTATACCACACTTGACTTACTGTCCTTTGTAGATGATCTTGAGCATGCCTGGATAGCCTTGATGGGATGCAGACCAATGAGGCAGACAAGATGCTTTCCAGAATGTTGCTAGCCCATACTTCATGAGCATCTCTTTAGCACTGCAGAGTTTTAAAAGAAAGCACTACAAATTCAAATACTGAATATATAAACCCTACATGCAATGGCTGAATTCTGTCCTCCCAAAAATAAATTCGAGCTGTCACAGATGCAATTACAATGTAAAGGTAGGAACATCAGTGGTGGAAGAAATAACTAAGGGGTTGTCCTTCAGCCTAAGAGACTTAGGAGTAAAAAGGATACAAGTACTGTATCCTTTAGATAGAATATCCTTTATTAGAGAGAAATACGAATTTCTCTCTAATATTTAATGACATGTTTAAGCAGGAGCAAAAGATTTCTTCTCATATTTATAAAACCAAGCAAATAATAAGTATTCAAACTATTTTTTGTTTATTCATAGTAAACCAAATTACCTGCCACTGTATGATTTGGAAAATGTGTTACAAATAAAATGTTTGCACTAAGCCATCCACATCTTGAAAATTGACTTTCAACTTATTTTTTTTTATTTCTTAAAAAACAGTCATTCTGGATTATAAAATGTAACAACTTGATAATTTTTAAAAATAATAACAACTCCATCTAATTAAAAGTGAGATAGAAGCTTGTGTTAGATCCAGATCTAGTCGGGAACGAAATAAACCTTCACAGTGGACTTGCTGTGCTCGGAACCTAAACCACTTGATTCAACAACAGGCAAAACTTAGGATCATCTTTTGCTTGCTATCTCATACTTATCATCTGTCCTGATAATACCTGATATGTAACATATAAATGTTGTCATGGTTTAGATACAAGGTATCACATAAACTCAAACACATTTAGGACTTCCCTATAATTGATTATAAAGATTTTTACATAAAGTTTTTTTTTTTTGTTATGGATATTTTATCAGTTTCACAGACAATGGTAAACTTTATTCTGAAAGGTTTACTTTCCATGACTTTTCTCTAGAACTATCTCTTAAACTGTCCTACGTGTATTATCATTTTTTTTATTGTGCTACAATATGGACAAATCTTACCTGAAATACTGAAATTGGAGAATTTTTGTTCTTTAAGCATACACTGAAACAAACATACTTTCTCTGCTGGATTCAGTCTTTTTCGATACAAATAATTGCTCAGGATTTTGATTTACAGTCTATTATAATAATATCTAGTGGGCTTGCATATCAACATTTTTATACTTATGCAATCAGCAATGTTCCCTGAGATACTGTAAGGAAGTCCAATTAATTTCCGATCTCTGTGGTTACAATCTCTGGCCAAGATAATTTTCTTTCTGGCACAAGAAAGTGTCTATATCTGTTCCAGGGCTGATTAACCTGTATAATATGCGGTAGAAATAAGAAAATTTCTCTGTATCCAGCTGGTTATTAATGAAGAACAAATCCTCTTATGCTGTCAACAACACTTTGCTATGATCAAAGTCAAGTTGGTGATTGACCATCTGTCTCTGTGCATATGTATTTCACATAGTTCATGCCTTACTGACCCATCAGATCTTACCTTGAATCAGAATAATTAACCACATCAAGATAATTTGGCCTAGTCAAACTACCAAGATTTTACTGTTGACCTCAATACTACCAGGAGCTCTGTTGGTTTCAAAATTTTCTGTTACCTTGCATCACTGTTAATTTTTATTTTGAGTATGTAAAAGATTATATTTATTAAGGTTTTTAAGAAGCCGTCATAACTTTGCAATGTAAAATTTATGTTTTACATTATGCATTGAGGGTTGTTTTCAAGCTGCTGACTAACAGTGTGTTATAAACTATTAGAGCAGTTTCACTGTGGTTTCACTTCATTACAGAAAAGATTTTCTCCAGCTAGGGGTTTTCAACCATTTCTTTGAAGTATGCAATAAGAAATGGACCTTTCTTATAGAGATAAGAAAGTGCTTTATTTGCTTAAAACTTTGGTCCAATAGCATTGAATAGATTATAGAAATAGATGTAGTGTCAGGCTCTCAGTGATGCTCACACAACGCAACATTAAAGCTTGGATTTTCTTACAACCACCATCTCACCTGTTTTACACAGTATGATCTCTCAAAACTTTGAAGAGCTTAAGTCAGGAAATCGGTATTATCAGTATTTGTTTATCAGTATTATCCCAACTAGTCAACAAAATAATTCTTATTTTTATGAAAGTAAAAGCTAAGAGAATTATGGATAAGAGCAGTAGGGGATTTTGTGTTTCATATGTTGAATGGCAAACAGCTATAAGTAAATAGGCTCAGAATTAATGAGACTGATTTTTGCACACTATGTTAATTGAAGCTAGGACTACTGTGCTTGGATATTTTCTCAATCAACATGTCACTATTTATAAAATATCGATAAGTTGATATTTACTTGTAGCCTAAAATACTCCATCTAAACTAAGCAGAATTATAAAGTAGTAAATATCAATTATATTTCCCCTTTTTTCCCAAAGGTAATTTAAAGTTTGATTAAAACATATAATACAGAAATTGCAGAAAAGAGGAAAGATGCAATCTTTTCTCCATGCCCACAGTAGTCAAGACCAGTTTTATTGTACTTAAATTCTGTGAGGAGTATTCAAGTTAAATACTAAAAAGCACTTTCTTATGATAAAGGTGCTGAAACAGTAGAATAGACTACTTGAGTTCACCACCATGGGTGATCTTTGAGAAAAGGCTAGGCAGATTTTCGGCTTGATAGAATCAGCTGGGTAAGACTGAACCTGAACCTGCCTTTCTCTGAGAACATCAACATTTAGAACTGCACCCAGATCCAGCTGTCTAATATCCAGATGTTGGGGAGAGGGAACATCTCAATAATGAAGTTTTTTCTTCCATTTTAGAGAAAAGGAACAAAACTGATTTCTAACTCTCTTCTAGAGTCAGACTTCCTTTAAAAATACAGTTCTGTGTATATAAAAATCAATATCTTATTAAGCAACTAAAGTTTAAAGGAGAATCAGAAGCAGGCTAAAAAAAACAAGAAAAGGCTTTTGTTGCAGGTCTCGATCCACTTGTCCTATAGATAAGTTAAAAAACTCGTTGTGCCTTTAAAGTTGAGTGAGTTTTTGGTAAGATGAAAAAAGAGCAAGCAGCCCCAGGGAATGGGAAATATGACTCCATTTGGAAGAGCTGCTCTCTATGAGAAAAAAAGAGGGCAGCTGTTGACCATGTTTTTTCTGATCTGTAACTAGCTGAGAATTTTCATCTCAGGGCTGTCAGAATGCTACCTTCAAGCAGCTCTAAATTTCTTCAGAAGTTATAAGGAAAAAAAGTCAGCAGAGATGAAAATATTTTTTTTACTCCATGAAAAAAAAATCATTTGGCATAGACTTTTTCATGTTTATTTTATCTCAAGGATCTATCAAAGGCTAGTCAAATTAGTTTTATGATAATTCAAGCAAGACACCAACATTTACTTTCACATTTAATCACAAACTGTTTGACCTTGGGCAACCTTCCACACATCAGAGGAGAGGGTTCAGAGAGACATTACAGGAAGGGATTGGCTCTAATAAAGACTTTTCACTGCACAGTCCAGCATGAGGCAGCCCGGCTGTCAGCAGAGCGATATGACAGCAATCAGATCAAACACGTAATCTGGTTAATGAGGCATATCTCAGGAACTTGCCGAGAAACTAAGTGTGTGAGTGATATGGGTACTTTGTCATGGATTAATAGAATATTAATCAAGGCAAAGTTCATTTTCATATACTGGTGACAGAAGGATTAGGCAGCATGGGAGTGTTAAATCTTTAAGTACCTTTGAGAGTGCGGGGTCTATCTTCTTTATTTTTGTTTCAAGTAAAATGAATAAATCTAAATATCCTGTAGTCAATGTTTATCATTTTGAATTGTTTCCTCAGCTATCTTAGGGAAACTTGGTTAAAGAGCATCACAAATCTTCTGTCAAACTTTCCAAAGGAACACCTGCACTGTGTAATACTAAGTCAATTTCCTTCCCCCTTCACATTTTTACCTCTTCAAGGAGGGGTCCTCTAATACTTTTCTGTGGTTTTGAAACAGCAATGTCTAGTTGCTAAACCTTGATCAACAGTTAATGAGCTCAGTCTGTTGTTTCAGTAGTGGTTGAACCATCTCAAGAAAATTGTGTTAACTGGTTTTAAAAATTGTAAAAATATCTTTGATAATAAAGTACTTTTTGAACAAAAAAATATTGTATAAATATAGTAAGGTTATTTTAGTTCATGGAAGGTATCTAGGTAATTTTTAAAAGTCGTATAAAAATTTCTGCCACTGTAATAATTGTGTTTTCCATTTATTCATTCCATTCCATTAGAAATCTATAATGAAACAAAGCATGCAAGTGTCATAAGCTGGTTTGTTGTTTTGGATTTTTGCTGATAAACATAGTGAAGTTGAAATTCCAGGGACAGTGGGACTTCCAAAGCTGAGAAGAAATGCATTCACTGAAAGCATTAGAATTTTGAATACAATTAAAATACATTAAAGACAAGCTACTGGTATTTTTAGGGCCCAGATTTTTTTTGCTCGGATAGGGGACTGTATTCTTTTAAGACACCAAAGCTCCCCACACAAGAACTTGGCACAGATCCTAAAGTTAGGACAGGCAAGCAGAATAGTATTTGCAAGCAGCATCAAGGAAATGGTAAATATATGAATATAGTGTCATCTGCTACTTCACGACATGGATATGGACTATTGGAGGTGCCCAACAAAAGAAAAGAAGGTGTGTTTCCTTATTCATAGAAAGCATACTGACTACATGATGAATTCCTATTGATATTTAAATTTGGGCCTGAGGAAAACAATACCCTTCTTTTATAAATTTTTTTTGCTTTTCTGTTTGTTTTCAGGATAGCGAGAACAATAAGCCAAGACAAATTCCCATCAAATACCTCTCTTGGATCTATTGTTTCCTTATTTTCTCTATTTTTAAAAATCATATTTGTAAAAACAGAACTTACAGCAAATCTAACACAAGCTTTCAGGTCAGTGGCATGCTTTGTGACTTAATCTGTGTATTCATATTTATTCTTTCTCTCCATGTCTCTATTTTGCTGTGTTTCTGCAGATCTTTTCCCATTCGCTATCCTTCTTGATTCAGCTCCCTAAATCAAGATTCAGCTTCAGTTTCTGCTGGAAATATCTACTTGGAGATTTCCTTGCACTAAATATGGAAGCTACAAATCAAGGACATGTCCAGTATATGCATGTAAAAATGTCAGATTCATACATATTCAGCTAAGGTTCAACAGCCAAGAATAGCCAAAGGTTCTAAGAACTTGTACAGATCTCTGAAAACACAGGCTTAGCATCATGAATTGTCCTCCTGCTTTCTTTGCTTACATTTTGAACCATTTTACTATGCACCTGTTTCTTCCTGACTACATTTTGTGACTAGAAAACCAGCAAATTTCTTTTAAACTACTTTAGTAATGAAATAACTAGTAAATGAAAGTTTGCTGGATGTCAGTAATGGCAAAATACGCATTCAAATGGACTTGCTTGGAACTACTTAAGAGATAGCATAAGGAAATTAAGTGTCATCATATTGTGAACTATATAAGTTGGTGAAAATGAAACTACTTTGTAAAATATGGTGGAGATTTCTTAGGGACAGAAAAACATTCCAAAACATACTAGTTTAATTATTCGAGAGATTTTTCCACTTTAAACTAGTTTACTTTAAAATAGTATGGTATTAAACAGAACTGAAACAAAAGGCCAAAAATTAGACTTTTTGAAGAAAAAGCATTTTTAAAGATGTTGCATTATTATCAAATTTCATTTAATTTTTCTGTTTCATTGAAACTTTATTTCAGAATTCTCTTCTTCCTTTAATAGAATTTCTATCCTAACTAATTGCATACAGTAATTTTTGAAGACACTCAGAGCATTTTTATGGGATTTCTGAGAAAAGTTTTTTGAGCTCAGTTACCGATGTTTGACACTGATCAGTATTCCAAGCAGCTGGCTAGATCCAGCTAACCCAAATTCGATTAACAATATTGGTGGGCTTTGTGTTGACAGCTGGTTAGATACCAACAATGTTTTCCAGGTTAATTCAATTTAATCTCATCAGTATTGTTACCTGCTGTTGAAAATACCTTTTGCCACCATAATTTGTTATACTAATTACAGCACTTTGGGGGCTGCTTTGTATTGTTTACTTGTATTCCCAGTGACGGATTCCTTTTCATTTTATTTCTTTCAATGGAATAGATCTAGATGAAGAAGTAAATTATTATTTGTATGTCTTGTGAAGAAAGAGTTATGCTGCCTTGTGGCTCAACCAAGTAGACCTTTATAACAACTTCATGATAAAGCTGAGAGATCAAGGAACAATTTGCAAGTAAAAACGGATGTATGGTCATCTGTTAAGGTTTCTACTAAAAATGCTACAAATGTATGAAATAAATTCTTAGAATACTGTAAGTTATAATATGAATATGTTTGAAGATGACATAAAGATACTATTAAAGTACCTGGCCCAATTGGCAGATTTAAGAATTATCACTGAAATGGAAAGAAATTGGAAAAAAAATTAGAAGAAAATGGCAGAGAACACTCTGTGGATTTTTATAATTTTATTTATTATTCTACTGCATTTTGTTTTGCGACTATTTTCTTATTTTAGGCAAAGAATGCTACCTCTTCTGCCGTGTTTTTCTGTAACTGTTGTCTGATGTCACTGTTGCTCAGATGCCTTTCCAGGATATGTGTTCAGTCTAATCCAGTGACTGACAAACTATCATGCAGATCCTGCAGGTGCATATACGTACGTCACCCTAAATTCTGGAAGCTTTAAGGAAAATAAGATAGCTCTGCCAGTCACACAGAGAGGGCTTGTTTGGTTTTGATTAAGTGCAGAATGAGTAAGGACACAGCACGGAAGAATATGAGAAAAATAAATGCCAATGAGGTAAAACATGTGGATGGCCCTGAGGGATATAAGGGAGGGCCATTACAGAAATTACTTGAGTTAAAGCTGAGTTTTCTGAATAATCATCCTGAATTCATTCTCCCGGATCCTAAAGTTAATACAGCAGCAATTAAAAGGGACAGGTACAGAATTGCTTATGGAGAAGGAGGAAGGATCCAAAATATGTCATTATTTATTTTTGGTCACAGAGTGTTAGCATGGATTTCTACCTAGCCTTATCAGAAATTTTTCTTGGAGAAAACAGGATAGTCCTCTGGCTCCCTACTGTTCACATCTGTGAGTACAGAGAAACCAAACTAATCATACAGATTACCCCTACTCATGCTCTGGGGTTTTTTTTCTTGTGACTATGTACATGGCAGAATAACAAGGTTCAACATCAGCTGTCAGAAACTGCCTAGGGAATTGTTGCTTAAGAGCCAAGAGGAAGGTATTGTATGTGTTACTGATGACTGCTGCCATTGTGAAATCTCCAAACTGGCTGCTCCTCATCACCTGAGACAGCTTCTGACAATTGAAAAGTACAGTGCATGGTTGAAAGAACAAAAATCCACCAGAAAATAAGTAGGTGGCAGTCTTTATTGAAAAGACCTGGCTGTGTTTTTTGAAGGTATTCCTTTTAAGGTGTCTTTCCAGCCAGTAAAAATCCAAGATTGTTTTGGCAGATTTAAATGTCACCTTTGGATTTGGGGAGAAAAATGTTATAGGTATATTAATTCTGGAAGACACACAGTTCTTTGGAAAGAGGAATTGAGACAGGCTCCTTCCAGGCAATCTTATTTCCTATAGTTTAACAGAATTCCAGAAATGGTTCTGAAGAAATGTGACTCTGTGTCTCTCCCTGCATTACATTCTGGCCCATAGATTTGGTGCCCACTTTGGCACCAGACACACTTTGGCTTGATATTGTTGATGAAGGATGCTTTTAAGAATGTAAAGCTTTGTTCAGCATTAAAGGCAGTATGGTGGTTGCCCTGAGCCATGCATTTGGTCTCAACTCTACTGTACCTCTAAGAGAATGTTTAACTTTGGGGTTTTGCTACCAATTGCTGAGCAAAACCAAATGAGATTTTGTTCTTCATAACCCATATGAACCTTATATTGTGACGTGTTCAGCTTTCTGTCAGTCTGATTTCACTGCTTCAGTGGTGGGTGGTTGATGCATTTGAAGGGTTGCTTCCCCAGTGGAGGAAAAGAGAGCACACTCATACTGCCCAAGCAGGGAAGGAAACACGGTAGTCACACTGCCCAGTTTGATGCTAATGGCATCAGCTTTTAAGGTTGGAAGAGAGGAGTCTAGGATGGGTGGAAATTACAAGAGGAAGAGAACGAAAAGCAAGAGAGGCGGGCTGAGTAATTTATCAGAAGAGATGTCTGCTTATTTGGCTATAGACAGTATGACTTTGAGAACCCTGAATGGTTGTGATGGACTACAGAAATATTGGAAAAACAGCTCTGACAGATTAGATAGAGTAAGAGCTGGGACTATGCTACCTAGTGTTCTCATTTATCTTCGTTTCCTCTTCAGCATTTATTTTTTAATGGAAGAGACCAGATTTTATTTTCATGGAAAATTATATTGTGCTAACTTTACATTGCATTTTACCTCACGGTAATATTATGTTACATTATTATATGTCACAATAGCATCCTGAACAACAATAATAAAGAGTCCAGAATTCAAACAATTTGCTGAAGCAACCTCACATTTTCTCAATTGATTCTGACTGATATTCACCTTACACTTCCAAGAAGAGAAGTATTTTGGATCTCAAAATATTAGAATTGCCATACAATGCTTGTGACAGGGGATCATGGTACAGAACCTCATATAGCATGAAGGGAGCTGGTAATACCTGTCCTTGACCCTGGGTTTTAAAATTTTAGCTCATCAATAAAGCTGAACCACTTTGAACAGAGCACTGGCGTATAAGAAACTCAGAGGACAATGAAAGAGACTCTTCATCAATGTATTGTAGATAAATATGTTTATCATAGTATGGATGGGGTGTTTGTGTATTATAGTTGCAATTGCCCTTCTTCTTTAAGGAAATGGCTTTGAAGAAGGCATTTAATTATGTTTTGCAGTCATCCATTGTGTCTCTGGAAAGAACTGTTATTGTCTTTCAGCATCATATTTCATGAAAACGCAGATGACTGTTGTATTGCTGCAGACCAGTTTGTCTCTATCCATTGATCACAGAAAAAAAAAAAGAAAAAAGCATAATAATAATATTATGTCTTTATATACAGCTCAGGAATTTAATTTCTAAATGATTTTTGCATGGCTTTTTTTATCCATTGTAAGGAGAGTATTGAACTGTAATTTTATGAATTTGTTTTATCTTTTCTCTCATAGTTTTCACAAGATTTAGAAGAAACAGCAACTCTGTGAGGGGTAGCATTAGCTGGGACTTTTTGCTGAAGTCTGGGCTCACACAGATATTTTGTTGAGCCCAATGATGTTTGGGTTTATGATGCACAGGTTGAACTGGTTCTCTCTCTGATCCCTGTCTTGCACGATGATCTGCAGTTTGATGAAATACCATGTGGGAGGAACAGACTGCTGCCTTAATCTGTATAATTCTCTTCACGAATTATCTGATACAGTTTCTGTTGAAATGAATGGAAATATTTCAAAGGTAATTGGATCAATGGTTTATTTTCTGGAATTTTCCTGCAACTTTGCTGATGCCATCAGATCTGATAGCATATCCTCTTTTTCTGTAATAGATAACAGAGAAATTTAGTTCTTCCATTCTCACTGGAACTAAGTGGAGTCTTATCTACATTGCTAAACAGGGATCTTTGTGAACTTTGAGTGAACTATAATGAAAATTATTTGCGTGACTTGGATTTCCTACTATTTTTCAGTGAGGAAAAATTAGACTGATTTTGACCTATTATAAAAATACATGCAGTTGCGGTGTTCACCGGTCATCTATTTTATTACTGCTTTAAAATAATGATGGATTAATTTTGTCCATGATAATGTATACTGTCATTTTAATAACATTTCCTGTAAATTTTAATAACTCAATTCAATAATATATGCAGGCTGGGATTTTGAGGGCTGATCTTTGGTTTGAAACTTAAAAATTCCACAGTTCTTTCCCGAACGTAAAAGTTTAATACTTTTTTCCTTTGCCTTTTCCCTACCTCCTTCCCCCATACCCCAATCTGTAATGGTCATTTGCCATGTCTACCAGTTTCCTTATATACTGAGGCAACTTTTACCGCTGAGATACACTGAAAAAAAACCAAGAAGCAACCAAACCACCTAATTTAGAACTGAGCCCATTGTCCTTGTTTTGGCTGGAATAGAGTTAATTTTCTTTCTAGTACCTCGTAGGGTGTTGTGTTTTGGATTTAGGATGAGAATAATGTTGATGAGAATAATGTTGATGAGAGTAATGTTGATAACGCACTGATGTTTTAGCTATTGCTGAGTAGCACTTACACTAAGTCAAGGACTTTTTCCATTTCCATGCTGCCCTGCCAGTGAGGAGGCTGTGAGCGCACAAGAAGCCGGGACGGCTGAACCAAACTGACCAAAGGGACATTCCATACCATATGCTGTCATGTTGAATAAAAGAAATGGAGAGTTGTGGCCTGCTGCTTGGGAACCATCTGGGCATCAGTCAGTGGTTGGTAAGCAACTGCATGGTGCATTTTTTTTTCTGAATATTTTTTTATCAATATTATTATTTCCTCTGCCTTTTCTGTCCTACTGAGGGTGCACTCAACCTACTCAACCAGATTATCAATAAAAATATTAAATAGTACTGGCCCCGATACCAGGCACAGCTAGATGGTTTTGAAACTCTCTTTAGGTATCTGTCTCTATATTGGTACTTGGAATGCTGCTGATCTGCTCCCATCCCTGAAGCTGTTGTATATTGATAGGTAGAGGATGAGAGCTCTAGGAGTGATTCTCAGTAGGATTTGCTACAGCTGTACTGAAAAGAAAGGCTGTTTTAAGTAATTTTCTTCGGTGACCTATAGCAAAATTGTGGCTAATGATAAAACAGAGCTGTGGCTTTGTCAGTTGGACTGGACTTCCTCAAATCAGCATCGTGTGTTAAAGACTGTGTCTGATTTCACCTGGCATGTTACTACCAGAGACTTCAGCTGTGTCCAGCTGTGAGAAAGCCTGTGCTGCCCTTCAGGGTCTGTTTTTTTAGGGTTAAATCAAGACAATATATTTAATGCATTTCATTTCAGCACTTTGTTTTAAGCTTTTCTAATTCTTATGTTTCTATGAATAAATAAAGAGGAAATTATAGGATTTGGGTATTCTGCCAGGCAGTGTTTCCGTAGAATAGCATTATTTTGCAGATTCATTTTCTATAATGGAATGTTTGTGCCACTACCATTATCTGTAAAATAAATCTTTCACAAGTTGGGTACAAATTTACAACACAAGTCTGTACTCATATGCAGTGCTAAATTGCTGTAAAATCAGGTAATATGTGCTAAGTACATATCTTCATCTTGCATAAAATATAAGCTTATGGCATATACTTATCTAAGACAGTTTTTAAATACTGTATTTACTTCTTCAAGGGAGAAATAGTTTGTTTGGGCAGATGTTTCATATATTGATTCTAAAATGAATTGCTGTTGAACTAAGTGGTAACCATTAAACCCTAGCCACACTATGGACTTTGTCTGTGGTGTTGTGCATGTTATTTTTATTTTAAATTACAGAGGGAATTAATTTCTCTTCTTAGAACTCACTGTGCTAAGTCTTAGTTTTCACTGTAAAAAAAATTAGTCCGTGAAATGTGAATTCAAAGGATATTACTCTGGTTTAGAGGTATCCCAGCCTGGCCTAATCAGTAGGATTCTCATTATCAGTTTCATTCATGTCTGTGTAGGTACTAATTGTGCAGTCTTTGTTCTGCACATGGTACATTTTCTTTCACTCAGAATGCCAAACCTAGGAGTCCAAAATTGATTTTCTCCTCTCAGACAACAACATTATTATTTCAATCAAATGCCTGTTTTTGATTAGTTGTCTCTAACTTTGCAGTCTCATAAGGAGTGATGTGTGTGTTCATGTGGGATACCAGAATGAGATTCTAGGCACAGGGAACTCACTGCATCATTTTGTTTTTGACAGACTTTAATGTGATGGTTGTACTGGTTGTTGTGAAGAGCCTGGTGTGTGTTCTGCTGTGTGCTTAGCTCTCTCACAGAAAAACGTGAGATTTTTCTCCCCCAAGTGATTTTTGAGGTGTGGCAATAGCTGGGCACTCTAGGAAATGATGTTCAGGAAGTGACCATCTAACCCTGTGAAAACCAGGTGACTTTCAGAGCTCCTGCATCGGATGTTCAGAAATCAAGGCTTTAGTCTTTTTGACTTTAATCATCAATAGTGCTAAGCCAAATTTTTCCACAGCAGAAAGAGTTACTGAGTTGGGAAGTTTACTGATCTCTGTGTTTATCCACGGTAGAAGTTCTATTACTTGCTATAATATCATAATTGTACCCTGGAAGGCATAAATATTTTCAGTTTATGTTATCAGTGCAGCCTATTGATTTAAGTCTTTTTCTGGGCTTGTTAATGGAAAATTCAGAGAAACAGCAGTTCCCCTTTATTTCTTCCTTACTATTCGTTATAGGATCATTTGGAGATATATGAAATACTGTTTTCTAAGGTGATTCTTGTAAGTTGTGGCAGTAATTTTTTTCACGAATAGGTGGAGAGCAGCAATGAAGGGAAGGATATCTAAACAACTGGCATTTGCTTTTGGCAAAAGAGAAGAGTGGCATAAAAATTGATTGATTAAACTTAAAGAAAAGGCAGCAAGATTTAGAAGCAATAAATATGCAACTAAATACACTTGTAGATAAGTTGTAATAAGACAAAATGGAAAGACAGGACAGTCAGCTATACACAGTGACAGAGGTAAGTTTTTAAATGATATATCTGTTTTGATTTGTGTCATTACCTACTCTTAGCCCACTCTTTGTTCTCGTAGAGTGTCTTCCAGAGGGCTACAGCCTCACCTTTTTTTTAACCTTATCTGTAGATTTTCCTGATAAAAATACTACTTCCTAGAGTGTCAAAGGCATGGAAAGTCTTTAAAGCTGGTCATAAGCAAAGGGAAACTGAATGTTTTATCTCTGAAACAAAAAGAATTAGACTGAGTTGGGTAGGGAAAGGACATGGAACCGCCTGTTGTTGTTGGAAGTCACTAATGAGTCCGAGTTAGAAGAGAAAATCATCACAGAACAAAAAAGATTGTGAGGGATAAAGAAGGAAATTTAAAATTTGTTTTGAGATATTTTTAGGTATCAGAAATGCAGAATAACTTGGCAAGGACCTGACTCTACATTCTACTCAAGAAAGAAACAATAATATTCAAAATATGGTTTTGGGTACTGAATAGTTTAGTTCCCCTACAAAAAAAAAAATAAAAATTGCAAAGCACAGAGTAAGAGAAAGGAAAGTACATTTTGACCATCATCCAGGTGTCACATAGATAAACTTACAGGAAAGACAGATGTGAATGCAGAAAGCAGGTGAACCAGGAACACAGTTGTCTTTTCAGACCTAAGAATATTAAGACTGCAGCTCAGTCAAAAGAGTCCAAGAGCATTTGAAAAAACAGCTCATTCTAGCTAACTGAATTTTCATAATTTTCTACAGAAGACAAAAAGACACTTCAAGTTGTTTTCTGTAGCCTTAATTAGTCAGGACTTTCCCCCTTTCACTTGTAATTTTCAAATTTGTTTTTTAGAATTAGTTCATCACTCTCTTCCATGATCTAACAATGTCAGTACATCAAGCAATTTATTTTGTTTCATAATGTATTTTATCAAGTACATTATTGCTATTAATTCATAATCATGAATAAATCATTGAACTTTCACAGAGTAGAGAAATATACAACAAATATAAATGAAATTCCAAATTCTTAATAATTTGAAGCATGCAGTTTGAATTTAAATGACTCTTTAAAAAGGTCCCTTTTTTCATTTTTCTCGAGTATTTGGAGATTTCAGAATATTATTTTTCCTGATACTTCAGAACATTAAGTTAAAATCTTTTCATAAAAAGAAAAAAAATCAAAATATATTTCAGATCAATTAAAACTAGCAATTTTAAATATAGGTGTTTTTTTAGTTTTGACTACTCATAATCTGTGTAAACATGTTTTATAAGTTCAATTTATTTTGTAATACCCTTGAGTCTTGTATTTTCCTGAGTAAGAAAAGAGGGAATAGGAAAGTGAAGGGGAAGGAGGAGAGGGAGAAGGAAATAAAAAGAAAATAGTTCAAAGTCTTTGTTTCTCATTACTCTCAGGGAGAAAATGCCATATTTACTGGTTCACTAGTTTGTTCAATTGCTGTAACTTTTATGTTCACTTGTGTTAACTTTCCTAAGTGCTCTGTAATAAACTATATCAGAAAGGCCACTTTTGTGTTCAGGTGTTCTTCTCATTCTGTGACACTTTATAACTCTTTGTCTTTGGTAGTTTATCTAAAATGACTTTCTATCTCTTTGATATCAAACTGCAATTTTTTGGAAACACTGATTAAAAAGGAAAAATCGTTATGTCATTTAACACTGCCTCTTTTTTTGTTCAGTCTGAGTGATCACAAGAAACTATGCTTTTAAATGTTTCAGGTAAGAAAAAAGATTAAAAAGGAATTTTTCGAAGTACTTTACATGTTCTAAGCACAAATTGACTTTCAAAATTTTAAGTATATTCCTTTCTTTCTGTATACACAATATTTCCTAAGAATGTGTTCCTCCAAACCTCTTCCTGAAAAAAACCCCAGACAAAGTTATGCAAATATGGCCTCATTTAATATAAAATATCTGGCTTCTAGCCTAATACAGTATGCAGTGAAATGGTTATCAGGTTGAATTATCATTTTTCAGACCTCAAGGTTAAAAAGAAATATTTTCTCTGACCATATTTCATGACTTGAATCTGCATGAATATAAAATACATTGCAGTGCTACTGCATACATCCATGATTTTGTCATCTCTAAAGTTTAATTATTTTTGTGGACACTGATACATTCTACACTCACTATTTCTTACTTTGCTCCAGGTCGATAGGCCACTTCTTACAACTTGTATAAAAACAGCTTGGATTATGCTACTTTTCAAGATTATTTTATTTACTTGTTTTGTCCTGTGCATAATTCTCGTTGAATTTTGAATTAAAATTTTCCATGAAAGAAATGTTTCTCATTCTTACAGAAATAAACTATTTAAGCACATAATGAGCCATAAGAATAATAGTCAATTCATTGACATAAAATAAAAGTGAATGTCTCATAAGAATCTTGTCTGAACTAAGGAGGTGATCAAGGAGTAGTCAAAGCCCTGATGACTCTTAGCCGAAATGCATAAATAAAATTTACCCACATATAATGGATTCTTACCTTTTAAACTTACTCCAAACCTTCCTTTCTTTAGGTACCTGACAGTTAGGAGTACGAGAAATGGAAACATCACTTATTTTCTGCCCATCTCTCCTGTATATATAAATTTGTAAGAAGACTATTTTCGTGTATTAATTGGTAATCTGGATTGAAAACTACCAGAATATGATCCAAATATTTTAGGGAAGTTTAGGCCTGGTAGATACCTTCACAAAAGAATAGCAGTTGGCTTTTTTGCAGGGGAAGGAAAGGGTCATGATTGTAAATACTGTTGGTTTCAGCTTGTTATTTTTAAGTAAATATTGAGAAGCTAAGGAGTTTAAAAAAAATTTTGGTTTATTTACAGATCTCAGTTTCAATTAATTTTTGAAATGTCTTTCTAAACTCCAATCTGAGAAAGTAAAACACACTATCTATGGAAGGTTGTTTATTTCAACTTTCTTTGTGGGGAATGTGTAAACACTTCAGGAGACCTGACTTTCTAGTGAACATCATTCCTTTGTGACTGACTGCACAAAGGGCAGCATTAGAAATATCTTTTAAAAAAGATGTAAGACAAAAGCAGTGTCAGGGTACATCTGGGTAACTGGTATCTGGGGACTGCATAGACAGGTAATAGACAGGTTTCCTTGGTCACTTGGAGTCAGAGGTTCATGTCCTTTTCTGTTTAGACATCATTGTTTCAAATATAGTAACAATTACATGTTTTTGGAGCTCTTGGTATGGAAAATATATTTAGAAAGCATTTCTGAGCATTTCTGTGGTTTTTTTAAAATATATTACTTTCCAGAGGACATTTTGATATAACATCTTTTGCTGCAAGATGTGCCACATATGCTCTTGTAAGATAAGGGAAACAAAATTAATTAACATCTAAATGATGTCTATATTTTAATGCTAATTATGCTTAATTAATTTATGAATATTTTATCATACATCACCCAGTAGTTTTAATAAACTGACTTTTTATATTTTATTAATATACAAAATACTCCTCAATGTGGTTTTAAAAAAATAGAACTTCAGAGTTAAATTATTTCTTTTACATGCTAGGGTGAACACTGTAGCTGTTCACAGAAATATTAATTACATTAACTGCATTTTTTGTTTGTTACCTTTTCTGGGTTTTTAGGAATCACTTTTTGCTTTCAAAACTATTTTGCATATATTTCGCTGTTTATTAAAGGCAAACAATCTGGTTTCGGATGCCTAGGTCACAGCCTAGAAGACAGTCAGAATTAATGGAGAAAAAAATCAATGGATATTAAGGCAGGTCTCTGATAACCACGTATAAAAGAACAATATTGTCAATACACCTTAATATTGCCTGAAAAACAACAGGTCAGAGCAGAGGGCTTTTCCAGTTTTTCAGTTTTGAACTGAACTGTCAATTTTCAGTTCCTTTCTTTATTCAGGCTCTCCTCCTCACAGGTTCTTTTGCTCAGAGCTATACCTTACTGCTTGCATTTATGTATTTTTTTTTAAATTGTTTGATCTATTAGGTAAAAATTGTTTGGTTTGTGCTTCCCAAACACCTTTAATAAAAAAGTCCAACCCCAACCAAAACAGACACCTTCCATTTTTTCCTATGTACCTGTTCTTAAATGGAAGAGCAGAATATGTTAACAGAACTATATGGACTTGAATTCAATGCATTCAAACATAGTCTTTGGTTGTAAAGAAGATGTCCATTCAAGAAATTTTTTAAATGTGGGATTCTCTCCATTAATGCTAGAATGACTCACCACATGTCACATCACATTAAGAACATAAATTTAACATCCTTTGAAAGACCGGTCTAAATTATCTTGAGATACCTATGCATATGTGGCAGCAAGAGACACAAGACTTCTCTTTATTATTGAGGATAGTACACAATTATTATTTGTCTTAAAAGAAGCATCCCTTCATGCACAAAGGAAACATATTGTCCTATTGTAACCACACAGACAGAGGAGTCCAATTATACTTTTCCTCCTTTACCTTCCCATTTTCAATTCCAATTATGTTTTCTAATTATAGTGCAGACCTCACTTTTATTTTTGAAGTAATCCAATCAGGATTTGTGCTGAAATAGGGTTGATAATATAAGACGTTTTTGTTATTGCTGAGCAGGACTTACACAGAGCCAAGGCCTTTTCTGCTTTCTGTGCTTCCACACTGGTGAGGAGGCTGGGGATGCATGGGAGGTTGGGAGGAGACACAGCCAGGACAGGTGACCCCAAATGACCAAAGGGATGTTCCAGACCATAGGACATAATGTTTACTATACAAAAATGGTGGAAAGAAAAAAGAAGTGGGGACATTTAGAGTAATGGTATTTGTCTTCCCAAGTAACACATTATGTGTGATGGTCTCCTGCTCTCCTGGAGATGGCTGAACACCTGCCTGCCCATGGAAAGCAGTTGTTGTCTATAGTTAAACCATGACAATATGTCACACATTCCTCATAAAAACCTGTATTATTGCTCTATTTTAAATCAACCGATTTCTCTTACCTATTCTAGATTAGCAATGATTTCTGGAATATTCTAAATTATTTAATGAATGCAAATAGTCCCATTCATTCTGAGGAAACCTTTCTATTGTGAGTAGCTGCTTAATCAAAGAGATGCTTGAAGAAGATTTCCGTGTGTGTGTATGTGGGGAACTGATGGGAATATAATAACTTGAGTGATTTTAACAGTAAAGCATCAGAAAAAATTTGTTTCATTCTGGTACCATTAAAATGGTAATTTCTCAGTATTAAGTTAGTTTAAATACAGATTCAGATGCTACATACTCCTCTAAGAGTAGGAAAGGTTGAGTAAGAAAGTATGAAAGTTTAGCAAGGGCCTCTTCGTTTTCACCCACAGAATTTTGCTCATCAGCAATTAAAATCTGATATATTTTGAATGAGAGATGTGAAGACCAAACCCCGTCATGACACGTCTCTGCAGGCCAAGTCATTACCAGTTCACTGACAATTGTTTCAACTAGCTTTTTCATGGAGGGAAGAAATAACAATCTTTCTTGGGAGTTCTTTGGTATTGACAAATCAGTTTCAGGTTCTTGCCTCTAGCACAAATGATACATCTCTGCCCTTCAAAATTATAACTACTATTCCACAGCAATCTTCCTTGTGTCTGGTGCTATTTTCAATCTATTTACATTATGTAATTATGTGGATGACATAATTTTCCATGTTCAAGCTGTGACACCACTGTTATACTCTTGATCTATTGCATTCCATAGTTTATGCCTGCTGAAAGTGTTTTTCAGAGTTATGTTTAATAAAACTAAAAGCAACAGACGAAGACAGACTGCACAAATTTTTATTTTCAAACAGAAATATTTCTTTTTCTGGCTGAATGAACATTTTATTTCAGTTATCAATTTCTTTCAGGGAGGAAAAGCTAAAAAAAAGCGTTCAGAAGTCAAACACCCTTAATCAAAATATAAAATTGCTGAGATATTAATTATTCAGGCAAAAATAATAGCTATAAATTAGCATTTTAAATGGTATTAAAAATACAGAACTGTAGTCACATCTGGAATTTAGTAGAGAGATTGCAGTGTTTTGAGCTGCACCTTCCATTTTGGATATCCAATAAAGTACTGAAGTACTAGGAAATACTTCCATATTACCTTTTTTTGCCTCCACACATTTTTATAAGCACAGTCTGAATAAATAATCACTAAACAATTGTCCTTTTAAACACTGATCCCTTGTAATGCAGAAAAAAAGAAAAAATAATTATTGAAATTCTATGAATTAAATATATTAAAGCAAATGCTGTGCAACATTTTAATAATTTTACATACAAAATTTAAAAATAAGCCATAAACATTTCTACTTACACAAAAAATATTTCAGCATTTCTGGGATACACATATTCTAAGATTTTATAGGCTGCAGTGTGGTTATAGGAACTACCCTATAACTGAAAGTTTTAAGTATGTACTGTGTAGAAATTAGATGATGAAATAGGAAAACAAACAGTGTTTAGGGAATGAAAATTCATATTGAGCTGCAGGAAGATTGTGAAAAAACATGTTAAGTGTTGGTGGATATAAAGCCAGGTCAAAATACTAAAATGTTTCCATAGAGTTTGTGATACCAGTGCAATAATATAATTTATTACACTAATATCAGTCTGTTCTGTAGAAAGACAGCTCATTTATGACATTGGTAATTATAAGAGAAACTAGGTGTTGACTCAGTTGGATTAACCAAAGTTATAAATTTTTAAAGAAAATATTTTATGCTATTAATCCTTGCTATCATTGTCGTTTCTCACACGTATAACACGTATGAAATGGAATGATCTTGTACAAGACAGTTTATAGCTCAAAGGGAAGCATGTATGTCATCAGACAAGTTTCATAGTATATAGCAGCATAGCTGTTGATTAGATGTGTTCAGACTATGCTGTATAAAGAAAGACTTTTTTTTTACTCATCTCAGTGCAGAAAATATGCAATGAATGTAATGTCAGTGATATAAAACATCTCATCTCTACAGTCTTTGTTGGCTGCAATTGAGCATGCTATGGAGAAATAAGATATACAATTCACAAATGTGTAATATATGTTATTACAGGTTGTAGATCTGTTGGGATTTGTGATTTGCCACTGCTTCTCTGTCTTCATAATGTAGACTGGCCCAGGATTTGCTAGTCTTCCCACAGGGACGTTACACTTTCGAAAGTATTAAAGATGGAAAAAACCGCACACATTCACTGACAATCTTTTCCCTCTTTTTACAGCATTGTGTGTTTGCTTTTTGAAGCTGCCAAGAGTGTAATAACTGCTTCATACATTTGTAATTAGAATGTTAGATTCAGCTTGAAAAAAAAAAAAAGCTGCTCATCTGGAAACTCAAAAGTCTTTGGTGAGGAAAAAAAAAGAAGATTGTGGATTTCTGACTGAAATTATGCAGCATTATTTGATGGCAGTGGAGAAGAATTTGCTTTCCTAACAGTGATGAGAGAAAAAAATTCTGAAACTAAAAAGAAGAGGTAGAAGAGTTAAAGCTGTGCATACTCTGAACACGTCCAAATGTTCATAATATTTTTATTTGAAAGAGTAAGTGGAAGTGGGTATTTATATTTTTTTTCAAATTAATTACTTCAGGACACTCAGGCCATATGAATTCTCTTTCTTTCTGTTTTATCATTCAAAAATAAAGGTAGAGAAAAAGTTGAAAAGTTTATGGAAATGCATGAAATACAGAATAAGAGTCCAGAAGAGTCCAGAATAGCAGAACTGTTGGAAGGGTGGTGTTAGGAAATTCTTGGACACATGGCGTGGGATATTCTGTCATTTTGCCTTGGTTATTTCATCTGGGATATTTCAAAAGGGGATGTGGATCAATCTTAACCATGGCTACAGGAACTGCAGAAAAAACAGTCGTGTTATTGGTGGTCTGGATTTGGCTGTGGTGATAAATGGTAAGACTGCTGTCACTAAGGAACCGTGGTGGAGTGACACTAAATTAGCCACAGGAGGAGTTGGTATCACTGGCATGCTTTTAAAAGCTTGCATTTGGGCTTGTGCCTCACACCTTGAATATGTTCTGTGCCAGATAAGAGGAGTCTGTTCCCTGCTCATCACTCTAGAGCTTTTTAGCAAAAGTAGATCACTACAGATATTACTTATAAAAACCTGCCATGCATAAGAGAAATGTATGAGTCAGGAAACATAATTGTTTAATGAGAGACAAGTGTAAAAACTAAAAGTAAAAAGCGAACCAGATTGAAAACTCCAGAAAATACTTGATTTATAGATATCTGCACTATGGAACCTGGTTTCATGTAGATCCCAGTTGTTCCACCAGAATAAAATTAAGATGTCAAAATCTGCACCTGTTTTATTCAGCTAGTGCCAATAAAATATGCAAAAAAAGCCTTAAAAGTATTCAAGAATGAGCAGTAATAAACAGCAAATAAAACTTTATGAAAATTATGCTAAGATTAAGGCCACAGAAGCAGTGTGACTTCATGGGAACAAAACTTTCAGTAAAAGAATAATTTATTTTAATGAAAAGTGCTTTGCATTATCTTTCAGAAAACTAAGAGCTGAAACCTTTCCCCCTGAAAAGGAAAATTATAAGAGGAAAGCTTAAAATTAGAAAAACAAATTTGGGGTTTTCTTGCACTAAGTGGGACTCAGAAAAATGTAAAAGTGAGAAATACACAGGTTCTTAGGAGAAGAGTATGCAAGGAAGCAAGAAAAGGTAAGAGACGAAGAGGGGGAAAGGTTGAGGCAAGAAACTGCTGTTTTACAGCCTAACTATGTTTAACATTCGTGGTAGCAACCATCATCTAAAGTTTTCAAGAAACTACAACAGTTCAAAATTGGTAGCTTCTTCCATACTGATTTCTACAAATATATCACGGTAAATTAAATTTCTTGATTTCTTGATCAAAGTCAAACGAGGTAGCAGTACTGATTGAGTTTATCAGTGATTTTAATGTGTACAGTAAAAGAAATAGCAATCTTTAATTTTGAATAACTTAATTCTACTTTGAAAGAATTTTTTCAAACTTCTGCCTTCACAATTGAGTTGAATTTCTTCTCCAGATACTATTTTTCAGTAACGATTTACTTTATGGTTATAATTTTCTCTATGAGGAAAATGCTTTTCTTTTGACATGAAAAAAGAAATTACAGAATCACAGAATGATTTAGGTTGGAAAAGGCCTCCAAGATCATTGAGTCCAGCCTTTGATTGATCACCACCTTGTCAACTAAACCATAGTGCTAAGTGCCGTGTCCAGTCATTTCTTGAACATGCCTGGGGATGGTGACTCCACCACTTCCCTGGGCAGCCCATTCCAGTGCTTGATAATTCTTTCAGTGGAGAAATTCCTCCTGATGTCCAACACGGACCTTCACTGCCAGAGCTTGACGTCATTTTTTCTTGTCCTGTCAGTAGCTGCCTGGGAGAAGAGGCTGACACCCACCTTGCTACAACCTCCTTTCAGGCAGTTGTAAAGACCAATAAGGTCACGCCTGAGCCTCCTCTTCTCCAGGCCAAACAACCCCAGCTTCCTCAGTCTCACATGACTCACTCTCCAGACCCTTCATCATCTCTGTTGCCCTTCTCTGGACTTGGTCCAGCACCTCAATCTCTTTCTTGTAGTGAGGGGCCCAGTACTGGACACATAATTTGACTGGGCACACACCGGCTCGTGTTTAGCCGGCTGTTGATCAACATGCCTGATCCTTTCTGCTGGGCAGCTGTCACGGTTTGGACAAACTTAGGAGGAAAACTCGAAGAGCCTCCTCTGCAAAGGATAGCATCCTAAAAATCCCTTCCCCCCCATAAGAATTTCTTGGAGGAAAGTGAAAAAAGCCTATTTATTTAACAAAACCCAGCTGCTGGGGGGGGGGTGCACACAGGCACAAGGGGAAGGGAAAGGAAAATAAAAAATGAATAATGTTAGATAATAAACCTCTCATAGTGAAGACAACCTGGATGAATTCAGAGTCTTTTGTTTCCTGGGTGTAGTTTTCTGCTCTGTCTCCCTCCAGCTTAGGATGGTGCAGGCCTCTCTTCCCAGGCCCAGAGTGTGGCCCCAGAGTTGGGTGGTCTGTTGTAAAGTTCTAAAGGAAGAAGGAAAAAAAACCTACCATCCCAGGAGGAAAAAACCTGTCTTCTTTCCGTGCCTCAGGCAGAGGAGGGAAAAAGCCAAAAGTAAGTTTTTAACTCCCTCCAATATGAGTCAAAGCAGTGCCGAAAACTCACAGGAAAAAAAGGTAAAAGTGTTCTGTTTGCATCCAACTGCAGAAAAGTGGCCGGCAGAGTTCTCTCTTGAGAAGCACAACAGCAGCTAGCTGATAAGTAAAAAGAGTGTAAATACCTTCGAAGAAAGTCAAAACACAGCGCCTGGCTTCTCAAGCCAGCTTAAAGACACAGAGTTAATATTTTTTCATCAAGCAGGCAATTGGGATATACAGCATCATAAAGTCACCCCAAGACATCAGCTTTCCAGTTACTCTGCCCCCAGCCTGTAGCACTGCACACTGGGGTTGTTGTGACCCAAGGGCAGGACCTGGCACTTCGCCCTGTTGAACCTCAACAGAATTGGCCATGGCCCATTGATCCAGCCTGTCCAGATCCCTCTGCAGAGCCTTCCCACCCTCCAGCAGAACAACACTCCCACCCAACTCAGTGTCATCCTCAAACTTACTGAGGGTGCACTTGATCCCCTTATCCTGATCATCAGTAAAGATATTGAACAGGAGTTGCCCCAATACTGATCCCAGGTGAACATCAGTAGTGACCAGCCACCAACCTGATGTGGCATCATTCACCATCACTTGCTGTCAGACTAGTTTTATGGCTCTGTCTTGGTGTCACACAGGTTTTGTTCTATTTATCTTTTATATTTGTCTAGTCTAGAAGACTAGAATAAAACCACAATGATCATTATTACTTAGTGGGTGAACTACAACATTGTTATTTCAGTGACACGGTTAGGAGTTATTTGATATCTGAGTTGTTTTTTGGGAAAGTGTAGGCTGCTCTTGTAATTACTACCTAATACTATTTCGACTTTTAGGTCAAAGACAGCATCTAATATATTGCTGTGTAGTCCTCCAAGATTATGAAATATAAATCCTTCATTGCAACACAAGTAAAAATAGTTAATGTTATTTTCTAAAAGTCAAAATATGTGCAAAAACATCTTGAAAAGTTACAATTTTGAGAAATGAAACGTTTATAATGAAGTAAATTTCACAAGCAATGTGTACTTATATGAGTCAGGGTCTTATATGAGGTCTCTTATATGAGACATGTCTGTCTATGACACTCAGCTCCCATTGAAATGGTCAGATATTGAAAGATTCCAATGTGGGATGAGGTAAGAAAAATTAAAAATGTGTCCAAAATTTGGTAAAAATAACTGAAACTATAGAATTTGAATTTCTTTCCCATCTGATGTTGTATTTGGAATTAAATTATTGGCTAATCCAGGTGTACTGTGAAAGTCTGATTTGTCTGATTGTGCAGCTTGTAGAATTTTTATGATAAATGGAAAATTTCATTCTTCTTTACAGAATTTCTATTTTTCATTGGTACAGTGAAACCTGCACGCTTACAGGTCTCAGAAAACAGTCAGGACAAAGAAACCTTTCTGTTCATATGTGGTTATATCCTAAGGCTTATAACTCAATTTTACAATATTTTTCCCCCCTTCTGATTCACGATTTTTTGCATGACCCTTCCTAGAAATCATAATCAAAATAATTCCTGAGTGTGAGTAAAATGACTGTTATTTTATCTATGAAATTGTGAGTTGAAGTGGGAAAGTTCATGTTGTCATAAAGTTTCAAATTTATATCAGAGTCCTAGAGACTTATCTGTAAAAAACACAGTGAAGACATCTTCTTTTTCTAGATGTGTTAAAAAGAGAGAAAAACAACAGTGAATGCTCTTGAATCAAAACCCTTTCACTTAAGCAGGAAACAAATGTGACAGAGACGGTATTGTTTATATGCCATTCCTTTGAACACCTGTCCAACTTTCTCCTCTTTAAATAGAACAAAAATTTATTTGTCTAAACAGAATGGAGGAATAAAAATGGAAATATGAAAGAATTGCAAAAATAAAATTTTACACTAAATATAGCTGATGAAGATATCATAATTTTGCATCTCATATGATAATGAGGAATGAATTAATATATCAGAATGGGTGGAAAGTTTATAAGTTTGATGCACAAACACAGGTTGCAGTGATTTGCTCTACAAAGGATCTCAATGTTGAATAATAAGTGTTTTGCTTCTGCTTCTTGGTTTCATTTTCAATTTCTTTTGCACAGAAATCTGAATGGCTGCTGAGTTCTCACAGCGCTGACTTGTGTATGTGGAGATGTTGGTCCCCAAAGCTTGTTTATATTTGATATTGTTCTTTAACTACTACTCATTTAAATGCCAGCAGGTATTGTAATATATTATAATTACTTGTTTTTATAGCAACAATTACAAAAAAAAATCTTTTTTTTTTTTCCTTTCTTCCTTTTTTTTCCTTCTTCTTCCTCTTCCCTCTTCATTTCCTTTTTTTTTTCACTATAATCATACCCTCTTTGGAGGTCCATCACTACAAAGCACTGTTACAGCAGTCTGTGGTAATCAGGAAAGAGTTCAGTGTAGCTCATTTCTCTTGAATCTTAAAATGTATAATTCCTGGATGTATGTGTCTGTGGAGAACCAGCCAACACCTAATTTCTGGTTGAAATATTTATTTGCTTCTGACGTTGCTTAACATAAAAACTTTTTACTTCCTCAGAGCCCTTCCATGGCTCTCAAACTGTGACCATAGTTTGAGTAAGAGTTGAGATATTTCTCTCTAGAATCTTAGCCTTAGAAAAATTCTGGAAACTCTAAAACAGAAGCATACATACAGAAACATGCTCCATTAATGCATGCAGGTCTACATGGACTAGGGAAAGGGAATTATTATTTTGACTTGCAGATCAAGATGGCTTGCAGAGATAAAACTCTTTTTCCTCCTGTAGAGTGGAGGCAGAATTAGTCAGGACTAACGGATATTACACTTCAGACATAAAGCCGTATTTTGTAACAGAATGTCTTGACATTTTCAGAGCAGAGTTTCTGATGGGGAAGTACAGGCTGGCAGCAAAGTGTGCACACATCCCCAGGTAGGGCACAAAGCACCTTTTAGGCTGTGAGTTTTGTGCTGTGATGAGGTGCTAATTGCGTCTCACTGAAGTACAGATTGATCTGGCACAAGTGTCCTCCTCCAGTGGACTCTAACATAATCTGAAGAGACTCAAGAGCTTGGAAAGAAATGAAAGTGGAGAAATGCATTTCATTAGTTTCTCTTTGCTAGTAGCTTTCCCTTGTGATTTAAGTTTGGGAGCAGCTGCAAAGGGATCGTCTTAGAGTGTATTTGTATGCTTGTTAACATGCTCTCTTGAAGAGGTGTGATCGACTTTTGTAGGGACAAAGAACCTGCAAAGAGAAGTTTAATGATTTGCAGTTAAAGGCTGGGCATGCATTCCCATTCTGTACAATGTCCTAGTGTGAAGAAGATATTCTCATCCCTTTAGCTCAAGTTTGGGGAAATAAAATCTATTGATTGCAACCCAGTCTGTAACTAGCCTGTCTCTTTGGAGATAGTGCAAGCATTGCTATACTATCCTGTGCAGAGACTTTCATTGAAACAGCAGACAAATAGGTTGACTCTTCAGCCCTTTATCATTTCACATTTTGAAATTATATATCTTGAATTTTAAACTGTATTTTTCAATGGATTGCTTTTAATGCCAGTGGCTATGACCTGACTGGACTTTTGATGACAGTTTAGCAAATGTTTTATGGTATGGCTACTGATAATGTGAATAATTTGTTTTTTCATTGTTAGCCACTAATGTGATTTACTAATATAATTTGACTACTTTTTCCTTTTCCTTCTGTCTTTACACCTCACGATATCTTTGTGTTTATTAAGAAGTGGTATTTTAATAAAGTTACTTCAATAGCAAGAATGTTTATATGAATTTTGGGAGCACCATGGGTGTCCAGTATTGAACTGGGCATTTTACAGGAATAAGCTTTGCTGTGAATTTTTTTTCTTTCCAGAGGAATTGGGAAATAGCACTATAAATAATATTAGATTCAGGGCTGCATGCACTGTTTTTTCATACAATAATGCCAGCAGTCTGACCCTGAATGTGCACCAACATTTCAGAAATGAAAAATAATGAAAGCACAAAAGGTGAGAAATTAGGCACCTAGGCAGTCGTTATTTTAGCTACATTGTTTCAGCTCTCTCTAATGTAAATGTTCCAAATGTGAACTGCTACCAATTCCTGAAGAGAGCCAAAAAGTTAATCATTGTAAAGGAAACAGTGCAATGAACTGGTATGGAAAGGAGGAGAAAACAATCCTTCTCTGAAAACAAAAAATCTACACCGTCTTTGAAACCTATTGCTTGCAATAGTCAATGCTGACATTTAATGCTTGTGTTGCTCCTGGATATGCCACTTTTCCTTGTAAAAAGCAGGAAACATAACATTTTATTAACTTTCTGTGACCCATCATTGCTTGATTTTGGCACACAAAGGTGTAACAAAATATACACCAACGGGACTGAGGAAGACAAATCTTTGAAAGACAAATCAGAAAAGAACTTATAACTGCAGCCATATTAGAAGCCCTTTGTGGCAAAGGAAAAAAGTGAGAAAAAAAACCTATGTGAGATCTTAAAGAAATTTCTGATGTTGGAAAAAAAGTGCCCTGCAAAAGGAATATAAGAAGGACTGCTCTCCCCTTTATCTGCAGCTGCCTTTTGCTTACTGGCTTGTGTTGCTTGTTAGGCTACATCATGTGGTCATAATCTTAGCTGCTGTCATGAACACTCCTCTGAAAGAGATGAATTCAGAGCCTTTACAAATTATTACAAAGATTCCTTGCTCTTAATGTTCAGGTTTTTTTGAGTACTCAGCTTAGGTTTGGATTCGTTCTATTGTCTGACATTTACAAAGTTTAAGGACATGAAAATTTAGCATTGCTTCATCTATTGAACTGAATAGAAGACTAGAAAGAGCAAAGCAGGGAAGACATGTTTTTTTCCCCTCTAATTCTGTAGAGATTTCCCCACTGTGGCACAGAACATAAGTTAAGTAATGATTATGGTATTACTTTCTTTTCTAATTCACAGGGCTCTTATGAACACTAGTCATACTTTTCTGCATCTGGCCTTCTCAATGGGTATAAAAGCACCTGCTTTGTGTTGCAGATGGCCTCTGGTGACACAGAAAGGGACAGGTGAAGGGAGAGTTAGTTTTGGGTGTTTTTTAATAGACAGATTCTTCTTGTTGCAGATTCTTACACGGAGTTTTCCTCTGTTGCCTTAAGGAAAATACTTAGCATCCCTTTTTTCTAGGAATCCTCCAGCCACTGTGTGTGTGAACCTGATGTTTGAATCATGGCAGAGAAAGGTCAAACTTGGACACTCTTAAACCATCTCAAAATCAGATTAGGCAACACTTACGACTATACTTTGCCTTGAGTTTTCAATTTTGTTACTTGCGAAACAAGCCCAAGTGTTGTGGAGAAATTCAGGATTTGAAATTTAATGACCATTTTTCAAAGTACCTAATTTTCTGTTGAATATCTACACAAAGTTTGCTGGATTTTCCATGGCTCTGTCAGCAACCTGCAACTGCCACAGAGAGCTGTTGAAAATCTGCTCACATCATTAAGGTATTTGAAAGTGATCTTTAGTATCTTGAATGTCTTGAAATGCTAGAATTACAGACTATAAGAAAGATGCATCATTCCTTACAGAGCACTGTGTTACTCCCTTGGTGTTTTGGAATAATAATGTTAATAGCTGCTGCAGAACCCAGTCATCTGAAAGCAGTGGTTCCGGCATTAATTGTGCTTAAACAAAGAATTTTAGCGTAAACCATCGAGAGTTGTCCTCGGTAAATTACTCTCAGGAGCTATATACCTCTTTAACTCTCTCTGGCTACTGGCAGCCAACTTACTTGCCATCTGCTACTTTCCACGGATGAAGGCTGCTCTCGGTTTCTAGGAAGCTAAATAAGGCTTTTGGTAAAATTGGCTGTAAACTGCAGAAGAGGTCTTCTTAAATGGCTGCACAGAGGAGTCTCTAAAGCATGATCAAAGTTTGGTAAAGAATAGACAGAAATTCTGAAAGGTTAGTAGTGTTAGCCATCCTTAAATCTGAATATTTGTATGTAAAAAAGAAAAATAACTGTCCAAGATTCATAAACACAGTAATTCAGTAATGCTCACTGTCACTTGTTGATGTGCAAATTAATAATCTCACTTTCTCAGTGTTCTGAGTCGCAATGAATTGAGAGGGTACTGAGGTCCCACTGTGACCTTGCCAAACCACCTGAACATCAGATTTTTTTCAATGCAGTATCAAATTATTATTACATGTGACTCAGAAGTATCCACACCTTGGGGCTCAATCTTGACTCAGGTTCTTAGAATGGGATTTTTTAGCTTAAATATAAAGGACAACTAAGAAGAACTGTTCCTATGTTATACCTCGATTCTTCTTTGCCTCTGTGTTATTCTTTTCTGTTCTCCATCACATTTTCTTATAAAGCCTTTATTTCTTATGCTTGCTTCCTTTTGCTTCAGAGCACTGCAATTTTCTCTCCTCTGTCACTTCTGGCAGCTGTCTTTCTTTTGAACACACTTCTGATATTTTTCCATAGTGGTCCGACAGGCTGGCAACAAGGTAAAGAAAAACCTTCTTTGGAGAAACACTAGACACCTCAGCCTTTGTTTATTGATGCAGAACTGAGGAACTCTTAACAGATGTCAGACTGAATCCAATAGTAAAATGTGCAGTAAAATCTGCTTCCCAGGCAAAAAAGTCCCTAGATGTACAGACTCATCTGAAGGTTAGTTTTATGTGGATTTGATGGAAGGAAATTCAATTATAATCATCAAATAATACACATCTGACAATCATCAATCTGTTGGCAGATGTTTCTCTTTGAAATTTTTGTAAAGTATTATGAACCATTAACCAATACCTATAAGAGGCACAAAAATTTATGAAATTAGTTTATGTCAATTTAAAATTAATTATTTAAATTGTTTCCTAATTTCCGTCTTTGATACAAACTCAGATGTTGCCCAAGGCATATTTAAGTCTGGATGCCTACCTCAGAAAACTTTTGAAAACTTTTGAATTATTTTTTGACAAAATTGCCTAGTGTTTAAAAAGTTTTTAACAGATTAAAACCCCTGAAAATACTGATCATTTGGCAAAGTGAGGTGTACATTTTCACTGTATATTATCACAGAATATTTTGAGTTGGAAGGGCCAACAGGGACCATTGAGTTCAGCTCTTGAGTGAATGGCCCGTATGGGGTCAAACCCATAACCTTGGTGTTATTAGCACCATGCTCTAACCAGCAATATATGGCAATTTAAAACAAAACTCACGATAATTTGAAGAAATGCACTTATACATGTTTTTTTTCCTCTATGTTTCTGTTTCTAGAGAACATGTTACCTTGTTGGTACGTTTGAAGGAAATGAAGAGTTAAGCTTTACCTCAGAAGAAAATGTTTAAGTCCACAGATGAATATGAAAAAATTTTTGGGAATTTTTCCTGTATGACCACGAATATTTTTTTTTCATGGCTGCTAGTGAAAACAGTAGACTTTCAAGTATGCCAAGTGACTATTCTTGAGAATTGTCCTTCTCTCACTGAACAAGATGGGGAGCGTTTCTTCCAAAGACAGATTAGGAAATGAATGAATTGCATGCATATGCTGGCAGAATTGAAGGAAATATAAGGGCTTGAAAAATTAGGTTCCCATCCATAGCCACTTCAGCATGTGCTTAACTTTGCTAAATGTGTAACTCCATTCAATGTTATAAAACATTTGCATTCTCTGGACTTCATTGGCTATTTGTTTTTATTTCCTGCATGAAGAAACATTGTCAGCTACTTCGTATTTCCCCTAAAATCTGACATGAAAATCTATCCTATTTGAAGGTCACTAGTAGAACTTGTACAAGATTCTGGACTCTCAACAATAAACAGAATAAATACCCTTAAAATGATTTATGCATCTTAAGGTCTCATGGCATTGACCAATAGGCTGCATGAAGGCACACAAAAATGATTTATGTCCCTTAAATTCCCCCAGCAAGAGAATGAGAAGGAAAAATGGAAAATTCAGGCACTTCCCCTTGAGTATAAGTGTGACTAGGGCAGGAAGGAACATGGTCAACTTTGAAAATGTTTTTGTTTTAAATTGGTGAAAGAATTTCTTTTTCACTTTCCTATGGACACATGCTTTAAGTATGAGTCTTTAAGTTATCTCTGGTAACCAAACTTCTACTCCATAGCTATCATAAACACCAGTGAAGGTTTGCAGGTAAAAGAAAGTAACTCTATATCAACTATTTCCTTCTCAGCTTCATCTAAAACACAGCAATAATCTTTCTTCGAGAAATATTTGTGCAGTCTTACATTTCTGGAGTTGTCTCCAAAGTACTTACAATTTAGAACTGAATATAACAATTCTTGGAATCTGTCCAGCATATTGTTATGTTTTAATCTAGAGCCACATTAGAATACACTAGTAAAAAGTAAAGCTATGAATATAGCTAAGTATTTAAATACAGTCCATTAGGAATCGAAACAATACTTTAAATTATCCATTTTTAGTTGTTTTATGAGCTTGTGATTATTCCTGGAATTCTTTGAATAATCTTTCTGCTTGCTGCTAACAACTTTTCCATAATTTTCTTTTTTATATATATTATTATATGTTTTACTTCCACACTTTTTCAGTTTCCAGAGGGATACTAGCAAGAGAATCTAACCTGTCAGTTATCACAAGAGAGGCCTCTCATAAACGATGTAATCTATTTTGAGAATTTGAAAATAGGTCTTTTGGAATACAGGAAATAATGCTGCTGAACTGTAGTCCAGTTTTCACCTTTGCATCCTGCTCCACACTGTTCAAATGAAAGTCAAAGCACTGACACAGAGCAATGTCAGGTCCTCGCAGCTCAGGGGACATTACTGTAACTTGTGGTCTAAATCAGGAAATGAATTAAATCTCTCTAGGGTTTCCATGTTACATTACAGATACAGAAATAGGTGAGCATCAAGCTGTGTATCAAACTTAACCTGCACTTTGAAGTCTCATTTAGGATAAGATACTCTATTTCAGTCATCCATCTTTTTCCTGTAAGACTTGCTTGTTCAAAGTGTGGTATACAAAGATTGGTGATTATTCTAGATGGTTTGTATCTGCATTCAAGTCTCAGCTCCATAATTCAGACACATTCCCAGAATTAATGTTTTTTTTAAAATGTCCTTAACTATCATTTTGGGGAAATTCAAATGTGTTTTCAGAGATAGCTGAAAATTCACACAAATATCTCAATGATCAGAGATCAGAGAGTCAGTGTTAAGGTCAGCACTTTTTACTTGGATATTTAGACACTTATGTAGGGTTATTGATTTCAGTGGAGCTTTGCAAATGAGCACCAAATGTGGATCTGGCATTGACTCTTTCCTTTAATCAGTATTTCTAACAGATGATCTGTTAACAGAGTATTATTAAACATTAGTCTTTTCAAGTACTCATTACCTTTCTACCAGAAAGAGAACTTTTCGTAGCACAATGAATAATACACCTGCTTTTAGCAGTAATTGCTTTGGTGCTGTGTGCATATAAGAATGAGGTGTACCAGCCTGCCTGAATATAAATGGCGTGAGATGCATGGGGCACCTGCTATATTTTGGAGTTGTAATTAATAACCAGAAAGCTATTGCTGAATATTAGGTTGAGCAAGGTGAGTATTAAACTAGGTCCATGACTGATAGCAGACAACCACTGAAATGAAACTCAAGCAAGACTGCCATTAAAAATATATCTGAAATAGAAATAGTCCGCATTGTTTGATTAACCTAATTTTTACGGTTTATAAGTTACCTAAACATTGTTTGCACAGTTGATGTAAACTAGAAATGCGAGGCACCTTAACAGCAAGTGAAGCCTGCAAAACATCACCCTGGGTGTGACTGAATTGGCTGATGGATTTTGTCCTGAGATTTTTTTTTTTCTTTCTTTCCCTAGGGGTATTCTACAAGACACTAGTAACTACTTCAGGCAGGGTTACAGAACAAGACGAATGAATTGCCAGATTTAGTTTGGAAAATCCTATATAGCAATCAGTCCCTCTTCCTTTTCAATACCACCTGAAGCTTTGAGTTTCAGAGCATGGATCATTCTGACTTTAGTGACTAGGAAGAATGTGATGCTGACCTATCCCAGATTACTTCTTCTGAAATAGCCGGTGTTCATTTTTGGATCCAGTTCCTGTAGAAAAATAATCTTTAGCTTTCAAGAAACATCAATACCTTTGGTCTTAAAAACACAGGTATGGCATATACATAGATATACTGAGTTCAGATTTCTTGGTTTGTTGACAACCTGTGTATATGAATTTCCTTAATAACTTTACTAATTAGTTTAAGTAAACTTTCCTGTACTCCTGTATTGAAATCTTGAAATCTCGTCATTTGAGCAAGATAAATATATGCACCAGTAAGAGGAGGACCATGGAGGGTTACATTGGAGATCAGCTGCAGCTATAATTGTTATAACCCTGATAAAGCCAATTGTCTGATAGCTGTTAGCAATTAGCAAATATTACCAGAAAAAGTCCTACAATTACCTCCTGTTTCACCCAGTATTTGTCTTCACGAATTTTTAACTAAGCAGCACTCAAGCACAGCACGATTGCTTGTGGTGAGATGTCATAATTTGTTCCACGACTACAGATTTCCCTTTACCTCTCAACCTGATAACCCTGAAGAAGAATAAAAATGATGTCTTGCACTGTTTTGCATTACATCAACAGAGTAAAGTATTTGATTGCCCATAACGTATGCTTCAAACACTGGTCTATTTTCTGGAAGGTGAATGCCTGGATTTCTTCTTACAATGGCTTTGCTGTGGGTAAAGTTAGGTGAGCCACTTTTAAACTGCGTAATAGTTTGGTGCTACATGCGAGTACCCCGCCATTTTCTCTCCACTCCTAGCTATATCCTCCACCACTTAAACACATTAACTCCCTAGCCTAGAAAAAAAATTATCAAAATAATATTTTTAAGTTCCAATGAGTTGGAAGGTTTTATCAGCCTGCAGGTGGGTGTGGTGAATGGTGACACCTGAACATATACAAAAAATGGGACTGAAACCACTGGCCAAGAAGTGGAGAAAGTCTAAAAAATTGTGGCCAACTACTCTTGAAACATTAGATATGCTGAGTAGCCTCCCACAATTTCATCCTGAGAGGAGACAAGCTCAAACTTCTGCTGTACTATGTGACATGGAAAAACAATATTCAGGGAGGTTTGAGTAAGAGTGTTTGCAACCCTTTGACTATACATTAATGGAACTAAAAACCAGCATCAGTATCAAAATTATGAATATCTCTCTGTGTAACAAAGAAGTATTGTAGCAGTTGTTAGTCTACCTTGCTAATCATATAATATCAGAAAAGTATTTTTCCTCTGCTACAGAGAAAAAAAGAATATATGCTTCTGTTACGCATAAAAAGGAATACATGCTTTAAAAACATCCAGCCTTCACAGGATTTATCTATTTTTAATTGCAATTTTGGAAATTTGCATAAAATGGACACAATTTTTATAAAAGTTTCAATACAATTCCTCACTAATTTCCTCTCACCTGTTTTTCTTTGCTATTAAGAGCATAATTCAAAGTTGAATTTAGTTTCCTTTCGATTTTTTTTCCTTAGAAAAAGCTTTTTTTCCTATTTAACTGAAATTCTAAATTTGGAGCCCATGACATTATGCAGTTGTGTCGGCAATAAATAAAGCAAGCAGTTTGCTCAGTTAGATCTTCTCTGCTCATATGTGCCTTTCCTTCCAACGTCTGTAGCCGGATCCCAGATTTCTCCCTTGGGTACTTCACTGATATGTCTAACATTAGATGAGATACAGGTAGAGCTTTGTATTCGACCTGTGCTTTGATTAACAGTTACAGCTATTAAGATTATATCTTTGAGATATATCTGTCACTTTTCCCTTAATGACATCCTCTGGCAATAATTTAAAACAAAGAAACTAAAGTTGTGTTCATATATACATACACCCATGGATCAATTGGCTTGAAAACACTTACAGTATCATTTTTATAATCGTGCTGTTGCAGAATGTAGAAGAGCTATTAAACTCTGATGTGGATTGAAATGTACATCTCATCGAGAAAAGAAATTTGTTTATTTTTATAGTGCAAATAAAATTCATGTTTTGGAAACAAAACACAGAAAATAATCAACAGTCCAGCAGCTTCCTGAGCATATAAAAAAAAGACTCGAGCAAAAACATTTAAATCTTCCAGTATGTTGACAGAGGCTGGATGTAACCTTGGCAAACAACAGGAGACAAAAGAAGATATCCAGTATTTAACCAGGGTCACAGGTATTTTCTGAGATTCACTAGATTCTTACGTAGTTCTTGTTTCTTCTGCTTGGTCCTTACAGTAGAGTCGTGCCTAAGGGTATGTTCCTGTGGTCACTAAACGGTACAGATGGGAAGTTAAACGTCTCAAAAAGGAAGTCAGAGCAGGAAACCACTATATGATAAAGAAAAAAGAAGTACTGAAAATAGGGATATGCATAAAATGCCAGCTTCTTTTCCAGATTTGGGGACCTCTCAGTGTTCATGTCCACAAGCACTCTTTGCAGTTAATTTACTGAACCATTTCAAAACATATAGGTAAAAAAAATGAAGAAATATGGAATAAAGCAATATTGGCAGATGGTATTTCTGCCAATTGGCAGAAGATCTCCATTTTATGCAGGAACACACTGTGAATCCTCTGCCCAGCCTGAAGAATTTTCAGTGCATTTCTTCCAGCAATGAGCTCTTGTTCATTGTTCTGCTTAAATATTCATTGATCCCAGAAAAGCAAGAGTCTGCTCTGCACTGGGTCTGGGCTGCCTTGGGAAGGGAACAGCTCCTAGAGGCAAGGATTGCATAAATCATTGGTCTATCATTAATAAGTGAATGTCTCAGTTCTTGGACTAGTCCACTGGGCTTGTGTTTGCTTGATCTCCTCCTGTTAATTTTTAGGTCTTCCTTAAAATATTGTGACACTACCACACCGTCTCCCTTGATTTGTTTTTTTCTCCTGATTTTTTTTCCTAAGTAGCCCACAAACTACTGGTAAGGCCATTCTTCTGGGCTGTTAGTCCCTTGTATCTCCTAGATATCTGCTTCCCACCATAAAAAAACTTTATAATCAGCCCAGAGTTACTAGATCAGTTACCCAGAAAATGATATTTTATGTCACTGGGCTGATAAAAATCAAAATACTTGTTTCCCCTCTAAAAATATCCTAATCACAAACCTACAGGATAAATTAGTGTAGGAATCTTTCTCTCCTTGCTGATGATTTCCACTGTGCTGAAGGAAGCAATACATTGCATCATTCTGAAAAAGCAGAGGATAAGAAAAAGGTATTTTATTTCAGTTTGGGGCACAAAATCAGGGATGGTTAGGTACTCAGCACTGAGGTTTTAACTTCAGCTTATCATTGAGTATAGCTTAAATAGAAGATAGTAAATCTTTACTAGTTCCTTTAGTATTCAGATTTTATGACTGCTCATCATGAAAAGCTCTTCTGATGCAAATTTTTTTGTGATTAATGTATCCATGGAAATCTGATTGTAGCTTAGCATCCAAAAATGTCCAGTTATTTTTTGGGTTTTTTTTAAGAAATGCAGGCCACAGAAAAGAAAGCTGAAAGGTAAGGACAAATCTAGATGAGAAAAAAGATGAGCAGAAGCCAGTTAAGGAGAAATTA
The DNA here is from genome assembly GCA_013397565.1 of Ptilonorhynchus violaceus. Lineage (NCBI taxonomy): Eukaryota > Metazoa > Chordata > Aves > Passeriformes > Ptilonorhynchidae > Ptilonorhynchus > Ptilonorhynchus violaceus. The sequence continues at coordinate 1,488,026 of VZRJ01004509.1, forward strand.
CAATAATTGCATTCAACAAAATCTAATTAAGAGTGCAAGTAAAGATGCTGTTCATGGATTCATGTGATGATAATGCAATAACAATCTACTTGTGATATGTAGCCTTGTTACTTTATAAAATCTGAATTAAGTTCACTGAACCTGTTTAAGCCAGAGCAATATTAGCTGAGTCCACTATCTAATCAATTGTTTCATAATAAATGGGCCCCCTGTTTACAGTAATATTTTAATTCAAATTTATCTTCACAATCTAAAAAAGTGTTTAATTGCTTTAATGATATTAGCTGTCTCAGCCTTTATTACAACACTGGACATAATTACCCTCTTTAAAGGTAATTTATAGACCTCATTAACACTCTTGCCTCTCTGCTGTGATTAAAAATCTCCTAAGAATTGAAATCTCTCTGAACAGTAAGAGAATTATTGTGATTTATTGTTTGCCATTGCTGAAATGAGTACAAAGCTGATTTATTATAGCTGATCCCTGCTAAAGTGACTAGAATTGGACTGGGGAAGGGGAAATCGGGAGCTCTTGGTGAAGCAGTTTACTTCTCTCCGTCACAGAGTTGCAGTTTGATGTGGGTCCTGTCATTTGCTTCCACAGGACCGTAAAGAAATCTCTGGCAAATAAAAGCTACAGCAATAACTAGCTTGAAAAAAATCTCACCTTTGCTAAATAGAGAGCAATTATATTTCTTTATTGCAAATTAAATCCTCTGACATAGCTTAAAGGACTCAACAAGGTGATATTAGCATGGTTTGCACATACAAAATATTTGCAGCCGTAGGAGACATTGGACTTACTGGTGGGACAGAAGTAGTTTGTTGCTTACATATAATTTATGTTTTGCCTGTTTGTAGAAGAGAATTTATAAATTTCATTTATTCAAAAATGTATGGAAACACTACAAAGAAGCTGATTGAAGAGGTCAAAACCATAGCCTTATAAAATCTAGTGTCATCTTTAACTTATCCTCTCAGTCATTATGTAATATTGAACATCTAACAGGATGATGAAATCCCAAACTCAAACAAAAATAAAGCTGAGAAACTTACTATTGATCTACTACATTAGCATACCTGAGGAAACTGCTATCCTGGCTGTTCAGTATACATAGTTTGTAGAGAGAGTAGGGTCAGCAGTTTTCACCACTGATGGTTGGAGATGGCACATACTCTGCTTGGGGCTAATAGAAAGATTTCTTCTGCAAAATGCAGAGCATCCAGAATAAGAGAAATACAGCTACCCTTTGGAACAAGGTCTCTTCCTAAGCCTGAATGCTGCAGATCTGGTATTATACACAAGATATACACATTACGTCCCTTAAAACACTGGGATATTCTGCTTTCCCCATCTATGCAAAATGCATGATTTCAGGGGAGGCTTAAAGCCCTTCAGGAAATACAGGGAAGCACTAAATGGGAAACCTTGTTCCCTACAGGGCATAAACTGCTTTCCACGCTTCACAGAGTTTAGCTGTACATAATAATGAACTCAAAGACTAATTACTTATAAATAACATCAATTGAATCTTGAGCTGTTCAGACAAATAAATGCTATTCAGCTATATTTTTATATGATATTGCATTTATCTTCCTTATGAAAAATCACTGTTTGATATAGTTACGTGGAGCTATTTATGAGACTAAACTAATTGTTTAAAAATTGGTTTTGAGCACATGGTTGTCTGTTTTTTCTCACTCTTACTATGAATATGGATATATTTACTATGCAAAGCAATATATTTTGCAAATGATTTATCCAATGGAAACCAGAATTTCAAAGATGGTAAAAATTAAGATTTTATGATTGCTAATGAAGCACTAATTTGCTGTTGTTGATTAAACTGTAAACCAATTTATATATTGAGTTGCTATGTTTATGGATTTGATAATTTTAATGTAATGTAAATACTGATAGGCTAAAGCATTGTATATCTGTAGGTCACATACATATTTCTAAATAAAATAATCTTACAAGTAAGAGAAAGAGCAGTTCTGGTTCCATTCCATTAAAATTGCACCAATCCAGTTATACTAATTTTGTATTGTTTTGATACCTCATAAGTAAGTTTAAATCTGTTCTAAATGGTGTTACAAAGAGTAATTCCTCTTGACTTGTACTTAATAGAAACTATATTAATATAATAATCTTTCATGAAAAAGTTGAAGAAATGTAGGAAGAGTAAGCATCAAAACCAACACTGAGCTGGTCAAATTTACAGATAATGCAATGTACATGAAACTCTGTCATATGCACCATGTACAGTGGGGGACAAAGTAGATCTACACAGTTAAAACAAAAGGAAAACTGAAATTCCTTCACAAAAACTGTATAATTGTGTTAATGAAATTCTAGAATACTATTTTTTAAATGACCTTATTGTTTGCTGTTTTGATAGTGGAATCTATATGTGCTGGCACAAAAGACATGGTTTTAATATTGGTAGCATTAGTTTACAGTCAACCTTAGTTTTTATACTATGATTTTTCAAGAAAATATATATATTATATACTGCAAAATGTATTAGCTTTTAATTTTTGTAAAAGCTTCTAGCTTTTAAGGCTAGAATAGAACTATGCAGGTGTTTTGTACTTTTCTTCTTTAGTGGTCATCCGTAGTCTGTGAGATTTTCAAATCAGTGAAGCATTTTGGAGGACAGAGAGTTTTAAACTCAGCAGCTGTTAGCAGCTGAAAAGTGTTTTATGAAAAATGCAGTTGTTCAAATGTGAAGTGTGAAATGTGACTTTTGTTGGGATACAAAAGATTATTATTTATTGATTTTCCTTGTACCTCTAAACTTTTCTCCTCATTTTCCTGTATTTGGAAGTTACTATTTACACCTAGAGTACATGCATCATTCTGAGAATATAATTTTCCCTTGAAATAATTTTTGAGGGCAATACAATATACACATAAAGTCAGAGGTCTAGGTTTATCCATTCAAGGCTGCCATTTATAAATGATACCAGATGGGTGGACATAGTACTTCAATAAATAGATTACAGTTGATAGATTATTTGTGTGACTCAGTAGAGCATCAGCAGCAGAGGCTAAATTCTTCAGGAGTATGGAAAGAAAATAATCCAAGTGACAATGGTAAACGTAGTAGATTTTATAAAGTTTTTGCTTGTATCTTGCTACTGAAGGGGAATGTGGTAAAATAATTAGAAGACAAGCACAGGCCTTCTTAAAATCACCTCTCATATGTAATTGCAGTAATTTTATAAATTTCATATCTGAGCTGGTTAGTGGTATGAATAACATAAATGAACTGTGTAATCTAACTGGATTTGTACGTAAAACAACTCCAAATGAGTATTCAACACAATCTTATTTATAACAACAGACACTTTTTGCTGATGCCTGATTTGTATTTATTCTACATGAGGGTTTTTCAATCTACTGAGGCAATGCCTATTACAGTTTGTCACAACCCACTGATAGGGGGTGTGATGCTCTTTATAAATTCTCGTCAGGGAATTCTTGTCTCTGAACAAAGACACTGGACATGTGTCAGGGAACTCTTTGTGTTTTCTTATACAGTCTTTCATAACTTCAGCAACTAGTCCACTCCTTAGACCCAAAAGGTGCTGATTAACAAGTCCTTAAATTCTTTCCAACCTCTTCCACAAAAGGTGTTGGCTAACAAGCCCTTAATTTTGTTCAGTACACTTCAATAAGTTCTCAACTCCCAAAGCAAACTCCTGAAAGGTCGTGGCTCACAAGCCACAACACACAGTCAAAGCTGCTGGCTGAGCATAAGTCTCAAGGCAGAGCAGGAAGCTGGCTCAGTGCTGAGCTGCCCCAACTCAGTGGGACCCTCTTCTCTGATCATGTTTCCTGTGGCAATACTCAGAATGTTTCAGACAAAACATGCTTAGGTCTGGTCCTCTACACAGTTAGACATACATTTTCTACTTCGTCAGTGTGAAACTCTTTTAACACCATGAAATATGCTTAATTTACATGTTATTGAAGACATAGTGCTTGCTGAATAATTAAATACTTTGTGATATATTTTATCTTTTTTTATAGATATAATATCAATATATAACTATATCTATTTATCATATTTGATATTTGATGATATTAGAAATAAAAGTTTAATGTGTATGGAATATTTTTTATGGAAATAAGCATGCTTAAAGTAAAAAGAGGAAAAAAATAGGAATTACATAAACCAAGATAGTCTGGGGAACCAATAAGGACTCTGTGGGAGAAGACTGCAATAACTATTCTGATCATCAAAATCTAATATTTCCAAAATATGGCAATTCAAGTGCTCAGTACTCTAATTACACTGTTTCTCCTACTACAAATCTAATTAATTATTTGCCTTACAATAATACATAGGGAGTGTGCAAACCCAGTGTTACAGCTGTATCCTGCCCTGGAGAGTTTGCCATCTGAAGACAATAACTATTGGGAATAGAAAACATTGAAATTCTCATGTTGTAGCAAGGAATTGAAATACTATTTCCTTGGTATAGCTAAGGTCAGCAATGTCAGTGCAGAAATCAGAAACCAAACTGTGTTTTCCCAAGTTCTCTTTCAGATGTTCTAAGCACACAAAATACATTCATTTTTTATTTGCTGTCCAGACTAACATTTTCAAGTTTAGGATTCTCCTCTTTAAGCACTAGATCCTAGTTCCTTTCTTAAACCCCTATTGATAACTGGTGCTGTTGAACAATTCCACTTTCTCCTGGAGTTAATAGAAGTAATAGCATTCAATACAACAGAAAACTCATGGAGTGTAGGATTCTCAATCTAATTTCAAAAGACCTTCATAAGGTACACATAGTCTATAAAAGATGCCTGCTACATGATGAAGACCTATCTATTTTTGTCATCAATGCAATGTCCAGAATGTCATTTACTGGAAAGACACATCATTTAGGAAAGGAGATAAAAGGGAGACAGATAATTAAAGATTTTTGCAACATTTATACAAATATTACTTTTGCTGGGAATGCAATATTTTCTTTAGCTTTGGATGAATCTAAGAAAATCAAGCTATTTTCAATGTAACTGAGGTCTATCTGAACTCCTCTCTTGATCCTAATTCTGATAATGGGCTCACATTGCCTGTTTTATCTGAAGACATTTGACACTATCGTCAGCTGAAATTTATAATCATATCAGCATCTGAGCATAAAGTAGTTTTCCATTAAAAGTTCTGGTAAACTTTTGAGTAAGAATGAACTTATACAACTTTCATACTTCAAAATGCACAAAGATAGATATATTTATATATTTTTATATATATATATATAAAAAAATGATTTATTTAGAGAAATTACAAATTAAGAGTCTTATTCTGGTCATTTTCAAAAGTATTTAGTCTTACAACTTCCTGTTTCTGCTTTCAGAGTGGGTGTTTTTTATTTGCAGCACTTTTTAACTGCTCTATGTTCCTGCCAGAAGCAGTGCAGATGACATAAGTAGCAGTTTGCATAGGAAGAACAGTTTTAGAAACAGTCACCATTGTTTTCTATCTGTGCTTATTGCTTTTGAGGCTTTTGTACCAGCTCTTGGCTTGAAGCCTACATTTTGATGTGCATTGACAAGTTTGGGGATACTTTTTTTTCTGCTGCAACAGAAAATAGAAGTTAAAGTGCTTATTTGGTCAAAACTGGAATTGCTGTTTGAATAGGCACATCTGAAGTAGGAGAAGAAAATGTCAGATTAAGAAAAAGTGTTGGAGAGGTAGAAAGAAATTAGTCTGGGTATCCTGAGCCTTTTTCTTCCTTTTTATGCGATAGGTATCTTCTATGAACTTTTTTCTTTTTTTGCACTGGAGAAACAGGCAGCGATCAAAAAGATAAAGGCTCACAACTTAAAGGTACACATGGAAAAGGTGATTATGCAAACCATAGGACCTCTTGTAACTGGGAAAACTAAAGAATAGATGAAGATCTGGTTTGGGACCTATTTTTGATAGTAATTTTAATTTCTCAATTTCTCAGTTTACTTGTTTTCACCCTTTTTGTAAAGCGTATTAAGGCCAAGAAAAACGTTATTCGAATATATTCAGATAGCATGCAACCTTGTGAGGCCCTGAATGTGTTTGTTTTATAGTAATTTGTGTGAAAAGCCTTCAAAAATAACAGCCAGGTATGTAGCAAAGTTGAGTTGCTGAAGATAGAAAATACTTTGGGAAGCACTAAAAAGGAATAAACCCCAGAAGCGGGATTCCAAATCTTGCTTCTATAAGCAATAAGTAGTACAAAAGCTTTAAGGAAAGACAATTGTCTCCTTTTAAATTATTAAGCTGATCATTTGTTATAAACTGAAGTGATTCTGGACAGCTTTTGAAGAACTTTTTCTTTATATTTTTTTCAGATTTAAGAACCTATTTACAGAAACAAGAAGAAAAAAAGTCCCAACTAATGAAAAACCCCAAACCAAAACTAAAAGACATTATTGAGAAGATACCAGAGCACCACTCAATATGTTGAAAAAAGCTTACACCTACAAATAACATTCAAGACTAGAGGCTGAATATTTTTTAACGCAAAGTTAAAAGATTTGTTGATTGTTGCTATATGGCAATGATTCCATAGTTTTTGACTATAAGATTTCAAGGGAATATTTCTACCCTGAGTTCAGATATTTCCTGGGGCTTCCTCTGCCGCACAGGTGGGAAAGCATTCTCTGTTTCAAGTCACAGTAGCCAGGGACCACCACTCGCAGTTTCCAAAGATCCAACAAGTACCAGAAACATGTCTAGCTTCTTCAAAATGAAATTTTCATTGTGGTATTATACAGACTTTTATTTGCTTGTAGACTTACACATGGATATACAGTCTTATATGCAAAACATATTCTTTTTTCATGAGTGGATAGTAAATTGCAATGCCATCGGTGTTACTGAATAGTCCATTTAATTTCATTCCTGCTCTACCTTTAAAATTCCTTTTCAGCTATTCTTGAATGTGTCCTATTCCATGCAATGTTTTATAGCTGTCATGAATTTATTCTGACTTTTCTACATTATTGAGGGAATTAATTGGAATATCTACGGTTCTCTAATGAAGCACATCCATTCCTGAGTGATGGAGAGGAAAGTACAATAAATTTTCATTATAGAAAAGTGCCCTAGAGTGTACACAAGCAAAAATAAACCAAAACACAGTTCTACAAGAGGAATTTTCAGTCTGTACTGTTTTCAATGAGCTTTGAATCAGATGCAATGACAAAATCTGCAGCATAATTGCAAGCAGAGTTGGGACTTCAACAAATATGCCACTGCTGTTGTTGTGAGTTATGAGCATGCACTGATATCATAATATACCTATGTGAAGGAGTAAAAAAGAAAGAAAGTTAAGGTGGGAAGAAATTTAATGTAGGAAGAAAATTAGAAATAATAGCAAAACTCCATGAGAGTTTCCTACTGCTAACTATGAGTCTTGAAAGGAGAGGGAACAGGAATACAAATTATTTTGTGACATGATTGGACTCATAATATATGAAATATCTAAGCTCTTATTCGTCATTTATATGCTGAAAGATGGGAAGATTTCCTATTACAAGCAGTGAAGACATGGGTATGAAACTGCTTCAAATGGCTCAAGAACAGATGCAGCCTAGTTAGTTTCTTTGTTGTGAAAAACTAAATGTCTGTTGGCAATTAATCTGTTTAGGCCTTGGCCTGTTTAGGCTCAGGAAAGCTTCTTTAGGTATGCCCTCGGTGTCATCCTCTATAACAAGCTACAGCCTGGCAGGTGGGAACTCCTGGGAACATCGAGTGCTGGGCATGAGATGGCAGAGATAGTCAGTTGCAACAGGAGTTGGGAAAAGAGATGGCAGAAGTCTATGTCCAGGCATTAGTCTGTCAGATATTCTTGACCATTCCTTACCATTTCTGTGATGGTATCTGATATGCTTGACCCTGCATTGTCATTGTCCTCTGGTGAAGAATAGATCTTTTTCAGCTGCAATCTCTGATCTCTGTCCTCAGATCATTCTTTATATGCCCAGTGCTGCTCCCAGAGCAGTGATGGCACTTCTGCACTGACCATAAGTTAAATCCAGCACTTTTTGATTCAGTTCATGTTCCTTCTACAACCGATCATGTACCATGTTGATGAAAAAATTTTACATACAACTTTTCTTTAAAATTTTCACTTTTTTTCCCCTAGTTTTCTTTTGAAATATTACTGCAAAGTTACACCTTGACCTTAACAGCCATCCTTGTGAAATTACTGATTTTTTATTCTTGACATCGACAGGGTATAAATAATTAAATTACTGCCATCACTAAAATCAATATGTATGAAGGAATGGGAACGTGAAAATTCTATGGTCAGAATTCAGACTATTTCTGGCCACAGAGTTTTTATCTTTTTTTTTTTTTCTAGAATTAAATATTATAACATCTAAACTTGAATGTAAAAGGAAAAGGCCGTGAAGGCAAGTATGAAAACCAGATTGCAAGTGGCAATAAAGAAGTTGTCCTTAGTTTGTCCAAATTAATTTTATTAAGTTGTTGTTGAAAACATAATGATGACAAACTGCCAGTGGCACCTCTGATTGCACTAATGACTGTTCTAGCAAAAACATACATCAATGACAATTATTTCAGCTGCCTCCCATTCTTTCCAAGCATCAGACTCCCCACCTTTTTCTTATTTAGACATCAATAACTCCAGCTTTCCTCTGACAGTTCTGTGACAGAAAAACAGCCTAGTGATAACTATTAGCCTTGTGTCACCATAGGTTTATGTCAAATTGAAACATAATCTGACATCATATGAATGTGCATAAATTTCATTGAAATTAATTGTCTCTTCTTTCATAGAATCATTGAATGCTTTGGGCAGAGTGACTGGAGCACTTGCCAGTGAAGACAAAGGTAAAAAAATGGTTGAGTACCTCAGCTTTCTCCATATCCTGGGTAACCAGGTCTCCCATTCCTTCCAGAGAGGACCCCCATTTTGCCAAGTCTTCTTTTATTACTGATGTACTGTAGAAGTTTTTCGTGTTGCCCTTGACTTCCCTGACTAGATTTAATTCTATCAAAGCTTTAACTTTCCTAACATTATCCCTGTCCGCTTGGACAATGTCTCTGTATTCCTCCCAGGATACCTGTGTTTGCCTCCACCCTCTATAGGCTTCCTTTATCTGTTTGAGTTTGTCCAGAAGCTCCTAGTTTATCCACGGAGGCCTGCTGGCACTTTTGCTTGACTTCCTCTTTGTTGGGATGAATGGGTCCTGAGCTTGGAGGTGATCTTTAAATATTAATCTGCTTTCTTGCGCCCCTCTACCTGACAAGATTTTATTCCATGGTAGTTTACTAAGCCGATCCCTCAAAGTCTGCTCACGTGAAGTCTAGGGCAGAGAGCTTGCTGTGCATCCCCCCTGGCTGCCCTGAGGATCTTGAACTCCACTATTTCATGGACACTGCAGCCCAGGCTGCCCTTGAGCTTCACATTTACCACCCGCCCCTTCTTGCTGGTGAGACAAAGATCCAGCATAGCACCTCTTCTCATTGGCTCCTCTATCACTTGGAGAAGGAAGTTAACATCAACACATTTCAGGAACCTCCTGGAGTGCTTGTGCCCTGCTGTGTTGTCTCTCCAACAGATGTCAGGGTGGTTGAACTTCCTCTCAAGGACCAGGGCTTGTGAACATGAGATCATTCCTATCTGGTTATAGAGGGCCTCATCTGCTCCATCTTCCTGGTTAGGCAACACATAGAAGACCCCAATATGGGCACCTGACCCTGTCCTCCATTTAATCCTCACCCATCCGTGTAATCCTAAACTCTCAGTCAGCTCTTCATCCATCCCCAGATGGAGGTCCATGCAGTCCTGCTGTTCACTGATACAGAGAGCAACACTGCTTCCTCATCTTCCCTGCCTGTCCTTCCTAAAGAGCCTGTATCCATCCATTCTAGTCACAGGAGCCATCCCACCATGTCTCCACGATGTCATTAAGAAGACAACTCTGCGGGCATGCGTGTGTCTCTCAGTCCTCTTGTTTACTCCACATGCTGAGTGTGTTTCCATAGAGACATTTGGTTTGGGCCCCTGATGAATCTGTCTTACTGTGTGGAGTGATTGGACTTCCTCTGTGCTGTTCTTCAGGTATTCTCCAGCTGACCTGCAATCCCTCTCCAGGCTCTGGGCATCTCTTGATGTCTCTGGTATCAGAGCTGTAGGAGTGGGATGGATTGAGGTTCCCCTTCCCCAGACACTTTTGTTTAAGGCTTTTTAATACAATAAAGTGTGGATCAAGTCTAAGAAAAGTATACTTAGAGATTGGGATACATACTCTGCACAGTACTGGTGTGAAAGTGTATTTCATCTGAGCTTTTTTCTGCTCAGTTCTTTGACCTAAAAAAGAATTTTTAAAGTATATTTACTTTTCTACCTTTCTGTTGATATCTCAAATAAATATTGAACATCTGTTGGGTGTCAAACATCAACACCTCGCATTATGCAGAATAGGAATCCAAATACTTTGAGAAAGGCTGGAGAATTTTTGTTAGGGCAGAAAAAAACCCCATAGTATGTTCATCTGCAAATGTCACATATAATATTCTTAACAGAATTTCTGTTGCTGCGAGAGATCACTTTAAAAGGATTATTTATTTTATTCTTTCTGTCAATTTTGCTGTTGTTTCAGTAAGGTCAAATAGTTGAAATCTGTTACAACCTCTACACAGGTTTTTTTGCTGTCAAGAAAACCTTGGAGCTGCATACATTAGCAAGTCTAACCTCACTATAAGAAGTCTGCCTTTTTGTGCTTTTTATTATTCCTAAAGCCTTTAGAAATAACACTATGCCAATACCTGATGCACACCTTCAGAAAGAGCAGAAGAGAATATATAGCAGAACAATAACATCATTTATGTGACGTGACATTTTCACCAACTAATTATTCATGCAGTTTTTAAAAAGCAAAGTGAATAACTGCATAATTATTCCTAATTTGGCACACTTTTAATATATTTTTCTGTAATAAGTTACTGCTTGTTTAATAATGTCATGGTTTGCTATGTTATTTACGTGTTAAGTCACCTTAATTGCAGTAAAATCTAAGCAATGTTCTCAAGATACAAAGTTACTAGCAGAAGAAGTACAGACCCTGAAAATGGTAAATAATCATTAGAATGCTCATGTATGAAGAAATAATATAGATGTGATTATCAGAAGTGTAAGGAGCTTAGTATAATGGATAACATTAAGATATAGTCTGTTTAACACCTAAGAGCTAGGAACTTCAGTCATTTCATGTTAGGTGTCTGGTTTTGCTCTGCAGCAGCTGTGAAAACATAATTATCTGATGTCACATTTTTTTGCCTGGAAACTTAGGGGGACATAAGTCTGTGAGTTCATCGTGAATGAGGGGAGAACTTGGGATCTGCCTTCATGGTTTGAAGCAGCCTGCAGGTCAGGGTCTGCCGGTGGCTCTCATCTCACCACACTGCTGTGCTTGCATACATCTGACAACAGAAGGTGATTCCTGTGAAGGGATGTTAGGAAGCATGGCCACCTCATCCTTACTACATACAGGATTTGCATAAAACACAAGCACAGCCACCCATGTCCTGCTCCTCTTCAGCTGTCAGAGACAGGTCACTAGTGCAAGCACACACACGACAACACTCTCCATGTTCTCAAGCACACACGTTATTTGTGCCTCCCACTAGCACTGGCATGGCCCATCTGCCTGCCTGGCTCTCCTGCCTAGCTTCCAGCCCTCCCTAGAAGTCCGCAGTCACCAGCTGGTCCATCTTAATGCCCACAAGTGCCCACGCACGCACACACACACACACACACACACGCACACAGAGAGACACTCATCCCTCTTGCATCACACATTCACAAATTCCCTGGAAGTACTGGCATGGACTCCCTGCCCACCTGATGGGCAGCTACTGTCCTGGACCTGATGCCCAGCTACTTTCTGCGTGGTCCAACTTCAAGTTTGCCCCTGAATACAGGTGCACACCTCAGGATCACAGATGATACCATCACACTCCAACAGCTGGCACATGGGCACACCTGGGGCCATGCTCCAGCCATTGACACCAGGACTCTCTCCCGTCTCACTCCTGATCGTCCCCTCAGTTGCTGGTTATTGGTCTAGAGGCACCTGAATCCCTGCTGTGACTCCAGTAGCTGCCCCCAGTTTTTACTCACACATATAGAGGTCTCACCAGTAGCTGGCACTTATTCCTTGTGGTCTCATACACAGAGAGGGAGGTTATGCAGAGCGATCATTGAGAAAAGAATTAGTAAAATGATAGGACAGACTGTGGTGATCAGGTGCAGATCTCAGACAGATGACTGTACCGACCCTTTTCTGCCTTTCCCTTGCTTTGTTTCTCCATGCACTCACTCCTCCTGTATGCCCCATTCCCTCATCCCTCCCAGTCCGAGTCTGCTCTGGTTTACAGTCTTATCAGTAACAAAGTCCAGGTTAATCCTCCTGGAGGTGGTGCCTGCCTGGACAGCCTGTCGGTTAGAGTGACTGGTGAGGTTTGTTTCTTCTTGTTGTCTCCATGTTTGTTTTGCAATGTCTGTGTCTCTGTATTTTGGTCCTGGTCTCCCCCTTTTCCCCTTTTTTCCCAATGGACATGTTCTCCAACTGTATAATCTCACCAGAATAAACCTTCTCTTACTCTCACACACTGTCATCAATTTATTATGACTCATCAGGTTTGGGTCTTACCACTTCCTCCTTTATCATTTTCCTGTCAGGTCAGTGTCCCTGCATGTTCTCGCCTGTGGCTTCTTCCCTTTATTATTGTTCTTCCTTGCACTGAAGAAAGTCTCTGACCAAACACCCTTAAAGGAGCAGACACTCTCCCTTCACATACCCTTACAATACAGTCTGGAGGAAAAACTGCATCAGGAGGAAGGAGGAGTTGCACTACTAAACCACAGATTGTAAAACAAGGATGTGAATGACCACTCACATCCCCTTAATGGAGCTACCAGGCTGGTGTGCCATGAAAGATGTCTCTTTCTTGATCGCCTGCTCCAGCCTTAGACTCATGGTGAGGTTACTTAGCCAGACCCAGTACCGCAACACAGTTGGAACCCCCCAAAAAATCACTTTGTCCTAGAAGTGAAAGGGATCAGCTCTATAATAAAGTATAGCGGCTGGTTTGCTAATGCTTCCTGATGTGTAGTAGTTGAAATGCTTGTTCAGCAAGGTGTTTAAGACTGTACTTATGTTAGCTGGTCTCCCTAAAAACCCCACTAGGTCTGGGCCTTGGGAACAAATTGGATAGTACTGTTCAACCAAAAAAGTACATTCCTAAATCTCTTTTAAAATATACTTGTGGTTAAATATATTTGTGTTTAAAATGCTTGTGTTTAAGAAGTCTTGAATCACTTGTGTGGTTGAAAATCCAGGAATGCCTTCAAGACTTAGATCATAACCTACTAACTGCAAAATCTGTTACTGATTTTCACTAAGATTTTTTTTTACATAGCAGCTTGCTGGCAAAGATCAAATTAGGGTATTCTGAAGTACTGTAAAAACCATATTTTTAACATGAAAAGAATCTTCTAACACAAACAAGGGTGTACAAAATAAGAAAACTTCCTAAATAGTTCTGTTTCACAGCCATTTATTCAGACTTCATATTTTGCTACAGCTTGACACAAATTTTATTCAGCATAGCTCTGTACAGGTACATTGGTTGGTGTTAAGGTGCTGTGGTTTTTTTCTGCTGTCTCACAGGGATTTTCTCTACTGTTGAGCATTTTGTTTCATTACCTTGGCTATGTGTAGGCAAGAAGTTTATTACTTGTTCCATTCTCCTGCTTTTATCACTTTTTCCTTTGACCTGAGGCATTGAGAGATTTCAGTGACACTTTTCAGTGATGAGATTTAGGAACATTACAATTTTACAGTGCACTGTGTTAAAATATTGAGTTTCTGAGCTACTGATCTGTAAGGGTTATTTCAAAAGAAGATTACTATCTTAAAAATTGCTTTGCATTTTGCCCAATTAATTTTAAAATATTCCATAGTGAAAATTATGCTGACAGGGTCTAGAATCAACAATTCTATTTCAGCTTAGCATACATTCTTTTATGGAATAGCAGAAAATAATTTGGTTGAGGACATTCAGGCCTTTTTCTTACTCAAAATTTGTCTTCCCTCTTGTTCATGAAAAATGGTAACTGAGTTACATCACTGCTTACATTGCAGTAAGTGTAATGTAACACATATGATGTATTGACAATATTTATATGGCAGTATACAATGCAATACAGCATGTTCTAATATTCATTACGTCCTAGTAATAAGTTTTACATAGGCTTATTCTGTAAGCCTCTAATTAAGGTTCACCTGAGAAAAGTACCAGGACATGGTTATATTTAATCTGGATTTAAAGAATTATCTGGGCAGTGAGGTCCTGGAAAAACCTTAAAAATAACACCTTGAAACCTTTTAAGGTGTTTTTTTTTATGTGGTTATGAAATAAATCTATTGCTTGTAGATCAAGGGCCTCAACTGAGTGACTCCCAAGTGCCTCTGCTTGATTCCATTTAAGCAGTAATTTAATTTGAAAGAATATCTGTTCTTGCTGGTCACATTGCCAGTCCTGTGCATCACCGAACAGCCCTGCCTTCAAAAACTGTTACATACTTTGATATATGCAAGGATATATTGTATACTTCTATATAATTTATGGATACTTGATATATATTGCGGTAAGGTAGGAACTTAATTTCTATATACTGTTGCCATTGGGAGATGCTCAGTTTCTCACATATAAGAGAAGTAGATTCGATCATCTTATGCATGCATAAAAACTGGCAGAACTAATAGCATTCCCTTACAAATTTATTTAAACACTGCATCACCTCCTTATTTCTAGCTTCAAGTGTATTTCTATCCGTTCATTGAGACGGCTGTAAAATGTGGAAGTGTATTGTTTGGATACGAGAACCATTCTGAATGAGACACAGTAACAGAAAGCAGGTTTAAAGACATCTAAAAAAGTCTTAAATACACATATTAACCTTTTTTTAAAATGGAAAAAATTAGGAAGCAGGACTTCTAAATGACTTATGCACAGAAAGATTGTTTGCTATAATCAGGTCTGGTTATTCATTCACAAAATTCTTAATTATTTTTCAAAGATATAGGTGAAACCAGCTACCTTTTGGATGCCACTGGCTATACCTGGACTGCCTGGGAAGGATCCCCTCAGGAGGAGGTGAGCTTGCTTTGCTAACAGCAGCTGGAAGACGGGACACAGGCACTGCCAGGGCACTGCCTCCAGACTCTGTAGGACACTGCGGGCTGGGCAGGACACTGCTGCCAAAGCTGCTCACACAGACTGTCCACAGGCTGCCCCTAGGGTATCCGCATGTAACAAAGGTGAGAGAGGAATGAGCCATTAACACAATTGCAACTGCTTGAGATCACCCTTTTACAGTACTATAATTGCATTGCTCTGAGTTGGGAAATTCACACTGTGCTCAAACTTTTACTATAAACAAAATTCAGTTATATTCTAACGAAGAAAACTTTTAAGAGGCTAAATTGACCATATTTAAGCAAGTATGGTCTCTAAAGTGTTGATGTGAAGTCCACTCAAATTAAGCAGAAAACTTCAGAATAAGAGTCATATCTGAGAAGGAAGATAAAATTAGAGGAGACAGAGGCATTTAAGGTAGATTTGAGGAAATAATACACAATTGCAAAGGATAACACCTTTCACTTTGACAAGTACAACTAATGCATCAAAAGATCAGGCCACTTTCTTAGTCTCATCTGGGAAAACCTGTTCTATCAGGCTCATATACTTTCTGTTCATGAGCTAGTTTTTGGTCTTGGTCCTTCAGTAGTCCCCATTATGTGCTGCTTGATATCCAAGCTCTGCACCAAGTATAATCAAACCAGTTTCAAGTCAGAGTAACTCAGGCTAGACCAGAGAATTTCTTTGATGGATGTAAGTGCAAGATAGAGCTTGACTGCGACCTATGCTGAATTTTGTTCCTTTTACTTGTGGTAATTATCTAAAACTAATTTATTTTTAAATAAAAAGAATGAGACAATAATGCTCACTCCACTCTTGCAATATTGAATATGAATGGAATCTAGCTTGAAGGGCATGGATTTTATCACAAAGACCATCAACTTTCTGCACCACTTGGTCAAGGATCCACGGGGACCTGCTTAGCACAACTAACACGGATGGTAGAGGTGTGGTCCAAGCCATATACGTACTGAGAATAAAGTAACAGATGATTGCTTACAAGGTGGAATTGAGAGTCTAGTTCAAAACTATAAATTCCTTGGAATACTGTAATGGCATACTAAGGTAAATTAACAACAATTTCAGCTCAACTTAAAATATTGGACAATAATTTTTGACAATTCATCTTGTATTTTGAAATACCTTGATCATTTCTCCAATGGGGACATAGTACCTGTCTCACATGAAGGTAGTCCCATTTTTGAAATATAGACCTTGTAAACTGTAAAACTCTGTACTATGCAACTTACTATTACAGCTTACTTCCAGAGAATGATTGAGGGAACCTTGTATGCATTGGATCAGAATGAGCATATTATTTAAATACTTTTAAACTAAATACATTTTAATGGCCTTTAATGATTGTAGTATATGCTAAAAATACTCCCTGCAGGATAGAGCCTACAACCAGATTCTTGTTAGTTTGAATTTATTCTTACTGATTCTCCTTGTCTTACGGCTTTCTTTTCCTTTCCTGGATTTTTTATGAATAGAGAATAAGTTTTACAAAAACTAGTAAGAAGGCAGGGAACTGCTTAGTATGAAACAGTAAGCACTGGGAATCCAAGGTCAATAGTTGTTTTTGTCTTTACAAGACCTAGAACATTTAAATCTTGACTGTTTGGGAATCCAAACAGTTTCTCCCTGGGACTAATAATTACCAGCCTGAAATTTAGTGATCTTCCAAAAAGATGGAAGAGAAATTTTTCACCAATAGAAAATAATCTGCTGAATAATTTGCACTCTATCAGGAGGTATCAGATAGTTGGAAAATGGTCCTTAAGCCTAACTGCTTCTTCTATATATCAACTTAGTTTTGCCACTCTTCTAAAATATTGACTAGTACCTTCAGCACAACTGCCTGATATTGTCTTACAAGATAGAGCAAAAAAATTCCATTAATTGTAATGGAATGCAAACACTAACTAGCTGTGAATATGAAAACACTATTGTGTTTATTTTCACTACAAGGAAGTAAAATGCTTAGGGATGTTCTCTAGCAAAACAAAGATAGACACCAGACAGTCTGAGGATCAGTCTGGATTTTTGCAGATTGCACTATACTCTAATGATTACATTTATTCACTGAAAGAATCATAGAACAGTTTGGGTTGGAAGTGACCTTGAAAATCATCTAGTTCCAATCCCCCTGCCACGGGCAGGGACACTTTGCACTAGGCCAGGTTGCACAGAACTCCATCCAGCCTGGCCTTGAACACTTCCAAGGATGGGGCATCCACAACTTCTCTGGGCAACCTGTTCCTGTTTCTCACCACCCTCACAGTAAACAATTCCTTCCTTATACATATAAACCTACTCTCTTTCAGTTTGAATCTATTCCCCCTTGTCCTGACACTATATGACCTTGTAAAAAGCCCCTCTCCAGATTTCTTGTAGGCTCCCTTCAGGGACTGAAAGGCCACAGTTAGGTGACCTTTAAGCTTTCTCTTCTTCAGGCTGAACAATCACAATTCTCTCAGCCTTCTATCCCTCTAATTATCTTGGTGAGCCTACACTGGACTCCCTCCAAGAGGTCTCTGTCCTTTCTGTTGTGGGGATGTCATAGCTGGATGCAGCACTCAGTGTGGGGGTCTCACACCTCATTAATTAATAATTGTTGTGAACCTAATTCTGTGTTTGAAAGTTTATATAATAGAGGTAGTATTGTACCCATGGAGATATAAAAAATTCAGACTTTTTAGGGAGAATGGACTTTTTTTTTCACACAATGAGAATGGCCCAACAAAACCATGTCACTTTTGGGCACAAGCTCTTTTTAGGATCTGAAACAGGAAAATTTGCCTCAGACTGTTGCAGAAGTGCAGGTTGAATCGAATCTACCCATTGAACAGATGGTTCATGGTGCCACCTAATTATTTCCATGTGATTCTAAACTCACAGTGTAGTCTCATAGGGACAGGTATATCTTTTAGAAAGTGTGCTGGAAAGATTTTTAATATTTTAGGCTTAACAGGAACCAAAAGGTCTGAATTTGTGTTAGGCAAACCCATAGGGGCTTCCATGACAAACCAAGAATGAGGATTGGCTCACTGCAGTTAGAAGTTTTAGCTTTACTTTCCAGATGGAAAATGTGCCATATAATAGGAGAGTAAAGGGTAGTTGTGTAAAAGAGATTTGGGTTATTCCTAATCAGTAATGTAGGAAAAGACCTTTGGCAGGGCAAACAAGTTCCATTTCCCTGTTGCAGTCCTTCACTCTTTGTTAAGTTTCATTTTTAAGTGCAGTAGGCAAAAGATGTTTTTTTTAATATACGCAAAATCACAGACACAGCTGATCTTCAATATGCAGAAAATGCTACACAAAACATCTGTGACAAGCAAGAAACAAACTGTCAGGTCACTGATTAGAAATTCATTGTCAGATTGAGCTGTTCTTACTTGTCTGTTCAGATCAACTGCAGGGGATATGTCCCCTGGATTTGTATTTAATGGGTAATTCTGTACTCCAGTATACTTTTTAGAAAATAAAATGCAATTTCCAAGCCTCATTTGAAGACATTGTGTCCGTTTCTGAATTACTTTTCTCCTCACTGCTGATTAAATATCTCTGTGTTTTGTCTGATTCTTTCAGTAATGTTCATCTTCAACGCTTATGACATCATCATTGCTTTCATGATAATGAAACACATTGTCACCAGAACTGGTCTGTGAAATAGCCCTAATTGTCCTAAATGCTACAGCTGGGACAATGGCAAGTAAGGACGAGCAGCTGATTGGGAAAAGTAATTTCTAAGTCTACAAAACTGTGACAGTCAATGAGAAACAGAGATGGCTGTGAAACAATTTCAGGGAATATGAGCAAGCCTTTAGATAACTTCAAAAGTTTAAAATACCAATTACTTTTTTTTGGACAGTTCTTCTACTACCAAGTTGACAAAGGCCTCCTGGTATTGTTGTGTCAGCAGTATGTCCCAAGAACGTATTTATATCCTGGTGCTGACCCATACTTCTGTGGTAAATTTGGTGTTATTCATGCAAGAAGGGGAATAATTTTCCACTAATGAGCTACAGGTTCTCCACATCACATGGTGCCACACCCTCTTGAGGGAAGAGTTGACCTCTGCTCCAGTGGATGATGGTCCATTTTCAGCTCCTGGTCCATTCTAGCTGGCTACGGAATATATTTTCATATTACAAACATTTCCTTTTCCTCCTAATTACAGACCTCCGTAATAAAATGAATTGGTTTATTCCCCTTTTAGGATTTCATATTACCTGTCTTTATATTTTAATATGTCTGAGGCTGTTAGCAATAACACAAAGCCCCATCACTTCTTTTCTTTAAGTAATATGATCACTCTCTATTCTCAAAGTAAATTGACATTGCTGCTAGCTACATTAGATTAGAGAGTGCAGTATAAATCTGTACCTATAGGAGTTGTTTAGACTTTCTTCTTCAATGAACTTCAACAGTTTCTTGTGGATGGTATAATTGATGTGATTTTCTGCAGCAATAGTTAGAAGGCAAAGGTTCATACTCACAAATATAATTTAGAATATGGAATGACTATTAGAAGAGAAGATGAATTGAATAGCAGTACATGAAATGTTATTACTAGTTACATTTATTAAGTTGCTATTTGCTCAGCAGAAACACCTCTGCAAACTGCTACAAACTTACGATTTTTTTGCTGTTAACAATTTCTCTGCTAACAACTACAGCAGCTCTAGGCAATCTAAATCTTCCAAAATTGTGGCAGTTTTAAAACAGCTTTTGTTCTAGTCAACTAGAAATATTACTTCTTTTAAAGGATGCGTTTAAGACACTTCCCACCTTCAAGTCTTTGGGATAACTCTAATGCCACATATATTACAAGGAAGCCTACAAATCACATTGCATTGCTTTATGTGGTAAAGGGAAGTGTGATATAAGGACTGTAGCTTTAAGTGCTGGATTCCAGCGGAAGGTGATGGCCAATACATGTGAGATGCCCAGTTCTACCTGAGAAGTAAATGGTATTTTTAGAGACAAATGATCAAAATACAAATGGGCAGGGCCTTAAAACATCTTGAATTTAACTATCGACATTTGATTTTTCAAGGAAAGTTAAGTCTAATTAATTAGAAATAATCTTGAAAGGTGTGGAAAAAAGGATGCTAATTTCTCTGGAAAACAGTTTAAAAAATCTTTGCTTTTATTTGGCAAATAGATGTTCAGCATAGGGAAGATTTTTCCAGGAGGAATGTGTGATAGGAAAAGCTAAGATATTTTCAAGATGGATTTTTATCAGTTTATGAAAATTATTGTGTAACATGGTCACGGTTACTTGAATACTAGAATATGAGCCTTGATAACCTTTATAATTCTGTCCTGAGTCTTTTGTAAATGAAATGGTGTAGCTCCACGAGATTCTTCCCTATGTTCCTCTGCTGCAGTTGTGGGAGCATGTGTTTCCGGTGGGACACTTTGATTTGTCTCTGGTTGCTCAATAGTGTCTGATAACAATGACGTGAAAGATGCAGGGTTGTGCATGTTTGGAAAATATGTGCTTCCATCCTTTTGACTGTTCAAGACAGTCTTTGAGATGGGAGTCAGGTAGGTTCAGACTCCTATTGAGCTAACTGATGGCATAAAATGATTGAAGATAGCCACTAAATTCATGTTTGGACTGTATTCCATGTATCTCTTATAATCCAGAGTTTGTTTCACATTTCTTCTTATTCCCCTCTAATCTCTGTATTCTCCCATGTTCTGGAATACAAAAGAAACATGATATTATTTGGATTTATCATTATTTCACATTCTTCTGGGGTTATGTGAGTCTATCAACTCAGTGCCAGGAACCTTCAATTCCTTAAACTGTAGGAATCCTTGTACTCTAAGCACTGCACATCTGCACTGGCATCAGATCTGATGGAGGAATTTTAGGAAGTAATTCTTAACTTATTTCACTTTTCTCTTACAAGCTCTAAGCTTAGAAAACCTAGAGGTAACACTGCATCTAAACACAACTGATTCTAAAGGCATTTGAGATATTTGGATTAAAACTGCAAGTTGAAAGTGGTATTGCAGTAAGTCTTAGAAAACTATAATATGATATTGTTGGTTAACATATATAAACGGCTTTGTTTTCATTCTGCTTTACTCAACAGACTAAACTTTAGTAGGATGAATGTGACTTGTTAATATTAAGTAACTAATTACTGTTCAGAAAAAAATTGAAAAGTCATTTTCCCTCACAGATTTATTTCTTTTAAGGTACTACAACGTTTATACTATTACTTCTTTGTGTTATCTAGGGAGGCTAGTTTACACAGAAACTACAGAAGAAAGGCAAGGCTGTTTTTCAGGGATCTATTGCATGCCGTACATAGCATATCTACAACATTCTGACGGGATTTGTATTGTGACACTGATTTGGTAGGAACAGGCAGGACTCTGGGACTTGCTGTCCAGAGACAGAGACACATTTGAAGACAGGGCTCCAGCATTATCACAGAATGGTTTAAATTGGGAGGAATCTTTAAAGATCATTTATTCCAACCTCCCTGTCGTTGGCAGGGTCATCTTTCGCTAGATTAGGTTGCTCAAAGCCCCATCCAACCTGACTTGAACACCAAAAACTGGTTCATAAAACTCATAGTACTGAATCCAACCTACACACAGACTCACTGGTCTAATGCATACCCTTAGATGCTGGTACCTTATGAGATCAGAGAGTGATAATTTAAAATGTCCTTTCTGAAATGATTGATATTTGAGGTTAATGAGTATTAAGTCCCAGCCTCTTTTATAAAACTGGAGCTGCTTTGTTTGACTAAATTAATCAAATAAATAAATCATATTACTCCAAATATGCTAGGCACAATCCCAAGGGAATATTAATCACTCCAAACTATTTGCTCTTTCTAGAAAAAAAGTAAAATTTCAAGGATATGATACATCACAGTCCTTCCCAAATCAAAAATAATGCCATGCCCATAATGAATTAGTAAGTCCACTGGCAATATTTCTTCAATATATTATGAAAGATGAGGTTTTATGATCAAATACATTCTTGATCAATTTATTTCACCACTTACCACCTAATTGTTTCATTATGACATTTTGTCCCTCCTCAGAATGAAACAATTGGTTTAAAACACTGTATAAAATGACTGTGTTTCTCAAAAAGTTAATCAAACTATTGTCAGTTGATGTCTGAACTAGCGCCCTGCAATTAATATATGGGATGTTCAAAATATCAGTTAGGAATTACTCTCCTTGATAAATGCCTCTAATTTAAACTCATTTACTAGAACTTTATGAAGTAGTACTCTGCAGATGAGAGACTTAAACCTTTTAAGTTCCATTTTTAAAACTTCAAAACCACAACAGCTACACATTGCTGATTTTCATCAAGATATAAATTAAATGCTTTGAATCCTTGAATACTCTGGTAGTGTCAAATAATTCAATATTTATCACCGGCAACCAGATATTTTTCTAAAGTATCCAGTTTACCCCATTGAAGTGGAAGCAAAAATGTTCGTATAGTTTAAAAAATGCCACTTTTACTTCCAGAAGTAATTAGTGACTTTATCTTGAACTTTTTCTGTATCTTGCTTACTGAGATGATAGATTAAAGACTAAATAAATTAGAATGATTGATAATAAATTGATAGATTAAACAGAAGTATTTGGCATTTTGAAAAGCTAAATTGTACTTAGAGTGACCTGTCTCCTGTATCAGTGTCTTTAATATTTCTCTAAGAAGCTTTGCAATAAGTAATTTCATTTTAAGTGCCCTCTGATTTCATTTTGGATTTGTATTTTGCTTTAAGTAAATTTCTATTCTGTATACATTTTTGTATGACATGATGTTATGCTGATATTCTCACTANAATGTGGTGAGAGTTTCCAAGCCCAGCAGAATCCAGTACCTGGAGATTCCCCTCTTTCCAGCACTCACACTCACAGAGGCCACCGACATGACACACAGGCTCCCACAGATGAAGGAATGTACACAGGTATAACTGCCTCAGATCCTTCTCCCACTGCTCGCACTTGGACCCCCATACACCCTGGTTTCTCCTGTTGCTTCCACCTATGGGATCTGCAGCCCATAGTTTTTCCTCCAGGTACCGGTGCTTATACTTTTTAGTGCATGTGCAAACACAGCCCCTGTCCCTCCAACCTCTGGCATCCAGACCTAGGGGCATTGTGACACACCACTGAGTCTCCAGTAGCTGTAATTCAGACCTTGCAGCAAATTTTCCACAGGTATAGCTGCCCTGCTTAAGTAGGGTGGTTCTTGAGCACATGGGTTGGGATTGCATCCGGACGGTTCCTAACTATCTCCTGTGAGAGACTCCAAAACCTCTCCGGACAATCTATTCTGGTGCCCAGTCACCAGCACAGTAAAGAAGTTCTTCCTCATGTTCAGGTAGAACTTTCTGTGNTGGTGCCCGGTCACCAGCACAGTAAAGAAGTTCTTCCTCATGTTCAGGTAGAACTTTCTGTGCATCAGTATCTGCAAGTTGCCTCTCACCCTCGTCACTTCTTCACTAACAACTCCATATCAGACATTGGGATAGACTGAAACCGCATCTGAATATTTTAACATTGGATTTATGGGCTGGAGATGGCGTTCTTTGGTCCTCACTGTTGCAAATGTGCATTGTAAAATATTGATAACTGTATGTGCACTTGTTATACCATGGTAGCAGTTGACATGCTCAAGCATCTGTGCTTAATGAATACAGTCTGAAGAACCATTTTCTGCTCCAAAACACTTATATTTCAAATCCGAGGAACAAGTATTACACAACAGTAAGCAACATGTAACACTGAATGGGGTTTTAGTTCTCTTAATTTTAGACCTAGTCAATACCATAATAGATTTCATTTATGCATCTATGCTTGAACCATGCCAGCAAATCTCCAACAAAGATGCTTCAAAAGATGCATCAGTAGGGCACGACTTTACTAATGGATGTCTTTACACAGACAAGCTTAATGACTCTGACAAATGAGCTTTGGAGAATCATGTAAGGCCACTTAAGAGGTTACTGTTCTGCCCCAGCTGTCTGCCAAATCCTCTGCTAATTACTACCACCCACAAAATTAGTAGAAGTGGAAATAATGTGAGATGATTCTTTATCTGTTATAAAACTCCATCAGTTGAGTCTGTAACACATGAAACAAGATTATAAGCTGGCACCATTCTTCTGTGCCATACTTCCAAAGTAATTTCCCACCTAAGGATGAGGTATGAATCTTCATAGTGGTGATATGCAGTATTAAATTTAAACCTGACAGTAGTAACTAAAATTGAACAGTATGTTACATTTGTATGTTTTTTTTCTTATTAAACTGATGTGATCAAATCTACAGACTCATAGAGTCAAAGAAGGTTTTGGGTAGGAAGGGACCTTAAAAACAATTCGCAGCTTAAAGATAAACTTGCGTTTGATTTTCCTTGATTAAAAGCAGCCAGATTGTAGTCATTATGTGCTTATTGACTGCTCTTAAGACACTTGCATGTTTAGTGTGTTACCGTGAAAGGGGTAATCACAGTGACATTGCAGTAGCTTTTAATTTGTCCTCTCCTTTCTCTTATGATCTTTTGCTGTAAATATAGCAGTCATAACAAAATTTACACTGTAACTTGATCTCGATAGAGTGTTTTGAAAGGTAACTCCTATCAGAGGTAGAGAATCACAGTTTTTTATTTTAATAAGCAGTGGGACCTGCCTGATGTGGTTCGTTTGGCATAGTTTGAGTCTTTCAAGTTAAAGCACAGTGGCAGAACTGTTTTCTACCTTATTTGAGCTAAACGGTTGAAAATAAATTGCATAAAGTGGGGGGTTTTGTTTGTTTGCTTGCTTTTCATATAGGCATGACATTTTCCCCCAGTATCTTCTTTTCTAATATATGCCTAGTTTTTGGTCAAACAAGATGTTTAAATGTGGGCTTCAATCTTAGTGGGTGGACTCATACCCTTCTAGTTGAATGAACAGTTAAATGATTTTCTGATTGCTGATCCCTCGTGTTCTCAGCCTATTTCCTGAGATAAGCATTTTGTAACCAAGACATAGCTTGTTCTAAGATCTGGTGTTTAGCTGGGTTTAATGTTTATTCCTCCTGAAACTTCTTGGTTTGCATCATTTTTTTTTCAGTGAACTCAGTAAGTGAAACTCTTTGATATTAGATAGGCTGGAATGTCACTTGCTGTAGGAGACTTCCAACCTTATTTGCTCAGACTGAAAACACTTTCTAAGTTGTCTTACAATTTGAGCATCTGCAGTTCTTCATGCCAAATCTTTATATCGGTAGGGCTTCTTGGTGATACTGTACTGCACCCAAAAATCACAGCTGTAGCATTTCCAGTATCGCTAACAACAGTGTTATCTGTAAGGTCTCAGCTGTGACTAAACACTGAAAATAAGTTATCTCATTCAGTAGCCATACTACATTTCTATTTAAGATGGAAAATGTAATAAGACAAGATTGACCATGACATTTAATTTTCCATCCACAGAGTAAGATGATTTCTCTGAAAGCGGATTTTTTTTATTCAGTAAAATATATTCTTCAGGAATATTGTGGTAATGACCAGATTTTAAATGAAAAAGGATTGCATAATGTTATTAATGGAATTCTGATATTGATGTCTCTATATGTCCTTGTGCATCCATCCTACAAAGCAATAGAATTTTTAGTTTTGTCTGTGAACTTTATCTAGTGAATAGAAATATATAGGACCTGTATAGGACTTCAAAGTCATGCCAATGTTAAAATCAAAATCATGAGCTATATGTATTTAGAATTTAAAAAAAAATCAAGGAGTAAGACAAGAATTACATTTACTGGATGGTAGATTGAAGAGTAGAAAACCTTGATTTCCAAGTAAAATAAAAACTCATCACAAAACCATATTTAAATATTTTGAGATTAACCTCCAAAAAAAGTTAAGGAAAAAAGCTATCCATGTCCCAAATGCCAGTGTAGTCCTGTTTCTCCATTTTTGTTCATTAATTTCTAGATGCTATATGAATTGCCATTTCTAACAAGAGATTATAATTCCTATTTCCTCAAATTGCAATAAGTGAAAACTAGTTTGTGCTTTCATAGTTCATAATTATCCCTCTGAGAAGGATAGTCAAGGACCAAATCTGAAATTCTGCAATAGCCTCCAAGTTAACACACTACAGGAATACAGCTGGGCGGTGTTCAAGAAGGTGGGTGATGAAAGGATTGCACAAGCCAGTGCATGAAATGTTTAACGCAATATGTAGGCATGAATCAAAGACTGATGCTGCAAAATCTGTAGTTCTGGCAGATGTTTCAGGAGCACTACACTACAGTGAACAAAGTGGGAAGAGGCCCAGTTGTGAGCCTGTTTGAAATAAATGAGAGGAAAGCAGTGAAGCAAGGCAAATCCTCCATATCTCTCTTCTACCCTCAAGGCTACAAATGTCCCAGAGGCCCAAATCTCAGTACATGAAAAGTAACTTTGAACTTAGGAAAGATCCAACTCATGCAAGGAAGTTTTACAAAACAGTTTCACAAAAATGTTGTGATTCATACTGAGTTATCCACTGAGTTTGCTGTGAGAAACAATGAATCAGCTTTCAGGCTTTTGCTTATTAGGGGTGAGAAAGGGCTTCTACCAGTGATATAAAACGTCATTGTAGAGAGATAAAAATGGAAGAGTGAAAAGATTTTTTGATCTGGCAATGCATTTTCTGTTTGGTTATATACCATCCTTGTGGATTGATTCATGAAAATAGACAGTAGTTCAAAACCTTTACTTACTTCAAGTGAGCCTTTACTTACTTCTTCTGCATTTTAGACAGCTAAAAAGCAAATATCTAGAGTAAGAGAATGATCTGAGTTTTCTACATAGTCAGTGCTGAGAGAAGGAGAAATTTGAAGTCAAACCTACTTAGTACTGAAATAAGGGCATACCATAAATAGAATAAATCATCATTAAAATGGAAACTCTCTCCTGAGTGTGGTTGACAGACCGGTTGATTAGCTTGGACCAGATACTTATCTCTTAGAGGGCTAAATTTAGACGACAAAGTTTATACCATAAGTTTCACTACTTAGAAATATGGGGCAGTCTTCCCTTAAGACTAGCAGGAAAATCAAATCAACCCTTAGAATTTCTTCCTCTAGTGTATAAACAAGAAGAAACACTATTAAACTCTTAAACTCTGGCCAAGACCAACATCAATGCTTATTATTTAGAGCTCCTAAATGCTTTGTATAAGCCCTTTATTTTTGAAGCATAAATAATTTCCTTTAAAGTAGCTGGATGGGGTCCTTCAGTATCTCATAGGAATTGTACTTTGAGTTTCTGAGTTTCATATTCTCCTTTACAACCTTACAGGATTTGTACACTTCTCTCATTTTCTGACCTTCTTACTTGCTTACCACATGTTTTTCACAAGCATTCTGTGATATACTTGCTGTTTGGCCCTATCAGTAAAAGTAAACTCTTAAAGATACCTTGTTCTTTCAAGGCAATATAATTTTTCTGTGTCTTTGCTTGTCATTATGAAACAGATAAAACCTTCCAAAGGATCCCTGCAAGAGAAGTCAGAATTATGTCAAGTTTTGGTAAAATGATCCTGGTTGTTATCTCTATGAAAGAGATACCACAATAATTATTATTTATGCTTGTGTCAACCTGTTTTCTTGTTCTTTTGAGTCACTGAGTTGAAATTCCCAACCACAGATGTTGTTTTCGGACGCAAATAAGCACGCGAGTCGCAGTTTCAGGGTCCACCAGCCAGGGCAGAGGCCAAGGAGCAATGGAGCAAAGGAAGGGCCAAAAAAAGGGGCTGACCTCTGCCCTTGGTCTTTATTTATATGTTTTTAGAAAACCCCCAGGATTGGAGGGAGAGAATACCACCTCCTACTGTTCACTGGTTAGCAGAATTGTCTATCATACAGACTACAAGAAGTCAAAACATTAGACCGGTTACAATAACAATTGCTGTGTTTACAGAACAGAGCATGGGAAATTATTCTCAGAACCTAAAACATTGCACACACGAAAGAACTGCAAAGTGCAGGACTACACATGGACAATTGCATGTATTCCACTAAAATATTAAATGAATATTAAAGGAAAAGGCTTACAGAGATAACAGTTGGATGGATATAAATGGAGCTTTATTTAACATTCCATGCGTAGTGTATGTATAGAATCATATATTGGTTTTGGTTGGAAGGGACCTTACAGATCATCCAGTGCCAACCCCACTGCCATGGGAAGGGACACTTCTACTAGACCTGATTGCTCAGAGCCCCATCCAGCCTGGCGTTGAACAGTTCCAGGGATGTGGCATCCACAGCTTCTCTGGGCAAACTGTTCCAGTGCCTCACCACCCGCACAGTAAAGAACTTTCTCCTAATATCTAATCTAAACCTACTCTCTTTTAGTTTGAATCCATTTCCTTTTGTCCTGTCGCTACATGTCCTTGTAAAAAGTTCCCCCATGTCTTTCCTGTAGGCTCCTTCAGGTACTGGAATGCTGCAATTAAGTCACCCTGAAGCCTTCTCCCCTGTGGACTGAACAACTCTGATTCTCTCAGCCTTTACTTGTAGGAGTGGTGCTCCATCCCTCTAATCATTTTGGTGGCCTCCTCTGGACTTGCTCCAACAGGTCCATGTCTTTCTTGTGCTAAGGACCCCAGAGCTGGATGCAGCACTGCAGGTGGGATCTCACCAGAGTGGAACAGAGCAGAGCAGAGGGGCAGAATCCCCTCCCTCACCCTGCTGGCCAAGCTACTTTGGATGCAGCCCAGGACACATTTGGCTTTCTGGGCTGTGAGTGCACATGGCTGGGTCATGTCCAGCCTGTCCTCCACCAGCACCCCCAAGTCCTTCTTGGCAGGGCTGCCCTCCATCTGTTCATCCCAAAATCTATATTGATACTGGAGTTTGCCCTGACCCAAGTGCAGGACCTTGCACTTGGTCCTGTTAAACCTCATGAAATTCCATGGACCAACTTCCTTAACTTGTCCAGGACCCTCTGGATGCAGTGTCAACCACACCATTCAGATTGGTGTCATTTGCAAACTTACTGAGGGTGCACTTGATCCTTTTGTCTATGTCATTAATGAAGATATTAAGTAACACTGGTCCCATTACAGACCCCTGAGGGACACCACTTGTCACTGTTATCCACTGGGACTCTGAGCCATTGACCACTACCCTCTGGACACAACCATCCAACACTCTCTTATCCATCAAACAGTCCACTCCAATCCATTTCTCTCCAATTTAGAAAGAAGGATGTTGGGGGGGACCATGTCAAAGGCTTTACAGAAATCCAAATAAATAACATCTCTTGTCCTTCTCTTGTCTTCTGAGGTATTCACTGTCATAGAAAGTCACTGGGTTGGTCAGGCAGGACTTGCCCTTGGTGAAGCCATGCTGGTTCTCCTGATTCATATCTCTGTCCTCCATGTGCCTTAGCATAGCTTCTAGGAAGATCAGTCTCATGATCTACCCAGGCACAGAAGTGAGGCTGACAGGGCAGTAGTTCCCAGGGTCCTATTTTCTGCCCTTTTTAAGGATGGGTACAATGTTTCTCACTTTCTAGTCAGCTGGGGCTTCACTTCACTGCCATGACATTTCTAATATTGTGGATAGTGGCTTGGAAAATACCTCAGCCAATTTCCTTAGAACTCTGGGATACACCTTATAGGATCTTATAGATTTATGTACATTCAGCTTCCTCAGGTAGTCACAAACCTGATTTCTTGCAGTGGGAGGGACTTTCCTCCCCAAGTCCCTATCCTGCTGTACATCCACTCAAGAGGTGTGGGAAGAGAGGTTGACAGTGAAGACTGAGTCAAAAAACTTGTTGAGTTCCTCAGCCTTCTCCTCATCTGTAGTTACCAGTTTGCTAGCATTGTTTATCAGAGGGGCTGCACCTTCTTTGACCTTCCTTTTCTGGTTAACACACGTGAAGAAGCTCTTCCTGTTATTCTTTTTGTCCCTTGCCAGATTCAGTTCCCGCTTTGCCTTGGCCTTCCTCACCCCATCCATACACAACTGGACTTCATCTTTATACTCTTCCTGTCCTTGTTTCCACTGTATGTTCATTTGCTTCTTTCTCTTTATTTTGACTATTAGGTCCCTACTCAGCCATGCCAGTCTTCTGGCTTCCTTGCCTGATTTCTTGCTCCTGGGAATAGCTAGCTTTTGTGCTCTATGGAAAGCATCCATAAAGATCTGCCAGCTCTGTTCCACTCACTTGTCCCTGACAGCAGTCTCCCAGGGGATCCCACTGACTATTTCCCAGAAGACATAGAAATTTTCTTTTCTAAAATTTAGGGGCCTAACTTTCCTCCCATTTTCCTCATGAATGCAAACTCCACCGGTGCAAGATCACTGCAGCCCAGGCTGCCTCCAATGTATGCATGTATTTTGTATATATGTATATACTGTTTCAGAATTTTCTGTGAGAAAGCGAGAGTAAAAAATGTTGCAATAATTATAATATGACAATGATAATAATTAAATCAATCAGAAATACGAAAATTCTGATAAAGTGCACTGGACTTTGGACAATAAAAGCCATATTGTGCAGTTTTCTATCTGACAGAGGGAAAGGCCAGCACAATTTCAGCATCTAGATCTTTGAAAGCCAAACTATTTTTATTCTGAACATGCTTGTGAGTTCCTAGTGGTACCCATCCCTTTATTCTTAATTGGGCTAGTTTTCCCTAGTATAACGTTTCTCCAGTTCATTCTCAAACTTTATAATCTGTAATTGTCTTACACACAAAAGGCAAATAATGTTGGATAAGGAGGAGGGGTATTGGACATCAAGTTAAATGATTTTCAGTATCCAGTACCCTCCCAAACTGATTTATCAGTTATTTTCTTCAAGTACCACAGTATGTATTACATCCCTGTTGCTGGAAATCCAGAGATTAACTCTTGTGGAGGTGGCTGAGCCCGCAGTAGGATGGGCCAGCCACATAAGGGACCAAGGAGCCAGTGAGATAGAGAGCCCTGGTGTTATAAGGCTCTGAGGTCAGGGTCTGAAGTCTCGGTCGTAATAATGAGGAAGGTCTCTCCCCTCCAGGCCCTGTCATGGTACATTTCCCTGTTTGGTTAGCCTGTCAGTCTATGTTCTGTATATGGTTATGTTCTGGAACGGTCTCCCTCACTCAACGCCCCATTGGCTTTTTTCCCCTGCTCCTCTCCTCACCTACCCCCACTGGTTTGTGTACTGCTACCCCGCCTTTTCTTCCCCCCCGACCCTAATGTGATTGGCCCTCAGTGTTCTCTCCGCCCCTGTTTGGTTTGGTATATAATCCTGTGTCACCCTCTGCTTTTGGCTCTCCTTCCCTGACCCTCCAAGAATAAACACCTTCTGTGGAACATCATAAGGAGAGTTCGNAAAACTCTTACCCTGGGGCAACATAAAGGAAGTAATTGATTGCAAATTAATTAATCTCTTCTTTCCATCACACTTTCAGCGCTGGCTGAACCCATTATGATCAAACTTCTAAATCACTGGAAGTTAAGTTGCCAAAAATTTGTTTTCTTTTTCCATTAGTAAGTCTTAAACTTAAGTGTTCCATTTTTAAATACCTAGAAAATGCCTACCTTTGACAGAACTACTTCTGAAAATAGCATGTGAGAGAAACATCATAGAATATACTGGAAAAGTAAATGTTGGTTTGCTCCCACCCTCCTTCTCTCAAAATAATTTAGCCTAGTCTATACATGTAAAAATAATGACCTGAGTTTATTTATTCACATTCATTTAACAACAAGAAAAAAGCTGCATCACACAAACCAGTGCCCTTATTATATGAACTACTGTGATGTTTGAATATCTCCACCTATAATGACATTATCTCTAGCACAGTTCAGTTCTGTTTAACTAAATAAATATTTCAAGTAAAAATATTTGATTCATTCTATTTTTAAAAGTTGATATACTAGGTACTTGGTAACATTCAGTGGTTACATCAAACTGTAATCATGAAAAGTTCTCCTGTAACATTTGGGTTAATTTACTAGAGAAATCATTCACTACTGACATCACCAGTTATGCCAACTGCCACAAGCTCACTAGAAGTTGCTAGGTGAAAAGTTGAAGAAATTATATAAATGAAATATCCAGTTTAATAAAGACCTGAAGAGTGAATGGAAAGAATGGGTGGAATTGGTGACAAATCTGAATAATTTGCTTTTCGGAAGAACTGTTTACTTGATCTACCTTTACAAAAATGTAAATAAATGCTATTTAAAATCAAAATTATTTTTGTGAAATTTACATCTACTGATTCAATGACTATTTTCAATTTAGTCTCAAAATTTAGCACCTATACCTCTCTTCTGGTGTCATGAGATAAGCAAGGAAAATATTCTTTCTTAATTGCTTGAGCTGTCCAGATGCACATGCATTAGCAGTTTATATGAGGATTGCCTGCTATTCAAAGTATAGCTATCACAATAAATATTTTCTGAGTATTCTATGTATTCCTTCGCGGTGTTTTTTGTTTGTTTGGTTTGTTGTTTTTTTTTTTTTAACCATAACATTTTGTAATAACTATGTATAATAGCCAGATAATAGTTAATCAGAAGCCATTCATTTTAGAATCCTCTTCCAACCTGGATTTCAACACAGCCTTGACACTGTCTCCCACAGCAGTCTCCTGCAGAAGCTGGCAGGCCACGGCTTGAACAGATGCCCTGTCCTCTGGATTAAAACTCTCTGGATGGATGGGCCCAGAGAGTGGAGTTACATCCAATTGGTGGCCAGTCACTAGTGGGATTCCCCAGGGATCTGTGTAGGGCCCAGTCCTGTTCAATATCTTTATTGATGATCTGGATGAGGGCATAAGGTGCACGCTCAGTAAGTTTGCAGATGACACTAAGCTGGGTGGGAGTGTTGTTCTGCTGGAGGGTAGGAAGGCTCTGCAGAGGGATCTGGACAGGCTGGATCAATGGGCCAAGACCAACAAAGTGAGGTTCAGCAAGGTGAAGTAGCAGGTCACACACTTCAGTCACAACAACCCCATGCAGCACTACAGGCTGGGGTTAGGGTGGTTGGAATGGAACATGGAAATTCAGTTGAAGCTGATCGTTTTTGTCATGGTTTAACCCCAGTCAGCAACCAAGCCCCTGCTGCTCATTCACTCCCCTACCAGTGAGATTGGGGAAAGAATCTGAAAGGCAAAAGCTGGAAAACTTGTGGGTTGAGGTAAAGACAGTTTAATAGGGAAAGCAAAAGCTGTGCACCCAAGCAAAGAAAAACAGGGAATTAATTCACTGCTTCCCATGGGCAGGCAGGTGTTCAGCCATCTCCAGGAGAGCAGGGCCCCATCACATGTAACACTAACTTGGGAAGACAAACACCATCACTCCAAATGTCCCTACTCTTCCTCCTTCTTCCCTCCACTTTATATACTGAGCATGATGTCATATGGTCTGGAATATCCCTTAGGTCGGTTGGGGTCACCTGTCCCAGCTGTGCCTCCGCCCTGCCTCTGACATGCCCCAGCCCCCTCTCTAGCATGGCAGTATGAAAAGCAGAAAAGGCCTTGGTTCAGTGTAAGCCCTGCTCAGCAGTAACAAAAGCATCTCTATATTATCAGCCCTGTGTTCAGCACAAATCCAAAACACAGCCCCATACCAGCCACTGTGAAGACAATTAACTCTACCCCAGCTGAAACCAGCACAATTGCCTTTGTTATGCTACTGCATTTCGCTCTAAGGGTGATGTGATACATTAAGTACTCATTTAATCGAATTTTTGAACTCAGCTGATGATTATGAAAACTGGAATGGATATTTGGGTAGGGCCTTGACCAGGATGCAAATGACATGAATGACTTTTAGGTCTCAGAGACTGGCTATACTTTTTAAGGAAAGGCTTTTTACTCCTTTGTAGAGTACTTCCCCTCCTCATTCTGCTTGGGTTCTCAGCTTCATAGGCTGCCTCCCCAGCCTAGAGCTGAGCACGATAGAGCCTGGTTTCAAAGGGAGTGAATGAGATGTTTTCTAGTGAAACATCAAACTTTGAAAAAGCTAAATCTGATTTATAGTTTGTAATAATGGTGTGAATGAAAGGTGGCTTAAAAGTCTGTAAAGATTTTATTTGCACTTTGCATCGTTCTTTAAAAGATTAGCTAATGTTGTATTTCAGTGATATCACTGTTCTCAGACTTCGAGAAAATCAGCTTTTCAACCTTCCTGAGGCCTAGTCCTGAGAGATAAAATCACTCTATCAAAAATGAGAAAAGGGAAAGGAAAATGAAAATGAACCTCATCCTCAAGCCAAGATGTCTAAAGAGAAAAGAAATCCTCAAGGCTTTTTTGGTGTTTTCAAGAGAAACTGAAAAAGACATCATTAGAAAAAAGTGATATACACAAATGCCATCAGGAGACATTGTGTGCTCTGAAATACAAGCATGGAGCCAGTTAATAACCCGAGATATGACACTTCAAGTGGTATGAGTGTAATTTTCACTTACATTTTGATGCTTGCTGAAGCAGCCTACTTTATATACATGTTCCTGACCTAGTCACAGGTAAGTCAGAGGTAAAAGCCTTTGAAGGCCTTCAAACAAGTTTTGCATGCACTTAACTTTGATACCTAAACTCTTTTACTATCATTTTATTCCCAAAAACACTATATAGCAATGAATTTCCCTTTTGCAAGTATGCATGTAGCAACCTAACAATGTGCCTTGGTGTTTATGTCAAATCTAGCCACATTAGGATCCCAAGGGAAGATATCTTCCCAGTTAGGAACTTTGGTTTAGTCTGTTAGATGTCTGCTGCAAGTAGCAAGTCTAACTCTACCTTTTTATTTCTCATAAGCAAAGAATGAATAATTTATTTGGGATGTTAACATTCTTGACCTGAGTGATTGGATTTTAACCCACCCTCCCCTTGCACTGCAGTAATAAGCATTCATTATTCCAAGTATATTACCAGACAGTATGCGGCTCTAAAAGTTGTTGACTTAGTAGGACTATAATGAGTAGAATTTCCAGACATAACTTGTACAGTTAGGTTTCCTAGAAGAAAATTGCATGCTGTAAAGAATTCATTCCTTTTCAGTACAATACTATTTCATGCTACACCATGATAAACAAGAAATATACCTTAAATTGTTTGCTGAAATCAGTTTTCTGTGTAAAACTTCTGACTTTGCAGGATAAATGTTTGCTAGGAAGGTGGAAGAGCAAAGACTGCTTTAGCAGTCCACTGATAAGGGTATTCACCTTGGAGGTAGGTTGTCAGGTTTCAGTCCCTTTTGCAAATAATATTTATGCACTTGCACAAGCCAGAGTACCTTCAGTAAAACTGACTTAGACTGCTCACAAATCTGCTCTCCAGAAAATCCTATCCAGTGTCTTGAAGGAGATATTTGAACAAAAGTTCTATAAATTGGAAGGATTTACTAGGTTCTACTTTTTTTTTTTAATGAAAGTTTTCCCAGCTGTGCATTTTGTGAGAAAGAACAGGACTGGTTCCAGGGGTCTCCTAAGGAAGAAGTAATGTAACTTTGAATTTTGGCAGTGTGAAGCTCGGATTTGGATACCAATTCTTTTTAAGGGAATGCTATGCTCTTTGTCATTTTGTTTTCTGGGATACAGTAATTTGTTTGTTTGTTTGTTTGGGATTTCAGCAATCTGCTATGGACAGTATGGATATCCTAAACAGTAATTTGGATAGTAAATTTCACTAAATGGTAGATTTGCTCAGGTTGCAGTCTGAGAAGATGAGATTTTGTGCTGCACTTGAAACCAATATATTGCTTTGGCAGAATGGCTGATACAAAAAGTAGTTACAAATAATAAAAAAAAAAATCATGCACTTGGTTTATTTATTGTCTCACAAAATCGTGAAAACATGATGAGACAAAATTTCATTTAGTGTAATTTGGCATAGCATCCTGGTATAACACCATTGGTTCCCTGGAGCTAAATTAACTGATTTACCAAACCATGGCCACTGTGTTACTAACAGATAGTGTCCAGCTAACACTATCCTTCTGTTAGGGTGCTGATTCTTGCAAGCCTGATAGCATAAAACTAATGGCTTCTGTGTTGAAGAAAACACGAGATTGTTGCAGTCTGATAGAGCACAACTGATTGCAAATCCCAGGTATCATGATACAAATGAGACATAAGTGGAATTTATTCACTGATTTTTAGCCTGAGGCCTCCAGCACATACTTCCAGACTTGGCATTATATCTGACTGGTTTAGCAAAGAAAGTAGCATTTGGCTATTACAAACACCAGAAGCAGCACTGGCTACTCCTGGTTCAAATTCTTCAAAGAAATATATATTAAAAAAATTACATTAAAAGCTCAACCAATTATTTTACTTTCACTTGAAACTTTGAAAACATTAACAGACCTTTGAAAATAATGAAGACCTGAGATGCCAAAGATTGTGTGTACAGAGCAGATGCCTGCACTTAACAGTGTAATTTTTGTCTCCAATATGTCATGTTCTTAACAGGTGCCTTCCTATTCCCAATTACCTTGTCACGCCTGCTCTTGTACAAGCCAGACTTTCTTCCCCAGGGTTAGCAGCAGCTTCCAGGCAAGTCAAAGTCAATGGGATCTCTGTGGTGGCTCAGCGACAACCCTTCGGTGAGGTGTCAGTCCCCTGCTCTAGACAAGGCACCTGCTTGATGTGCTGAACTACAGACTGCCCCAAGTAAGTAAAGACATTTATTTAGTAAGAAATGTAAATAAAATGGGTAGCTACAGTTACCTCCCACTCTTGTCCCGGCTCTAGATGTACGCTATTCCTACATTAGGGCCTGAGTAACGCCCGAAGGATGTGATTAATGGTAGCTTTTGCTACTAAGAAGTACAAGTAGAGTTGAAAATTGCATTGCTAATACTGACATGTATATGCATAGCTTAGAAAGGCACACAGTGTAGCTTTATATATAATGCTCCTGGATTTATATTTATGCCTATGTGTAAAAACATGTAGTTTTCAAAAATTTTCATAACTTATCAAGGAAAGTATATTTGTTCCATTAGGAGACATGTATTTGTCTAATTTCTTCTGCCTTTGTCTTTTCGGGAAAAAAATCCTGTGCATGTGCATGTGCATGTGCATGTGCTTTAGCTCCTTTAAGCTAGTTCAGAGCAGGGGGAAAAGACAGAATTTTAATAAGCTGCAAGAAGGCAAAATTATAATGGCTGTACCTGTTTTGAAAGATAGATTAAACATAAATGAGTACCTTTTTTCTCCTACTTTTGAGGAACCTATCTTTAAAATGTTGCTTAATTAAAAAGTCCTGGGATTTTTTGTGTTAGTGTTTTTACTTCCTTAAATCATATTACAAAGCAGACGCTGAATTTTAGAGTTAAGTAAGTTTTTCAGAATCTACGTTTGCTAGTAAAGCTTTTCATTCAGTGCTAATATTGAGGATCAGGGTGACTGCAGCTTAACAGAGGCATTGCCGTAGCCACGTTCCCTGTCTACCATTGAAAATGGAAGATCTCCCTCAGAGCAGGAGTCAAGGGAGCTGTTTGGCATGACAGTGTCAATGAGTGCTTAGGGACTCCTTGGTGCATGCATCATTGATTTAAAAGACAGTTATATCTCCTCTGGAATCATTTGGCCTATCCCCATAAATACACCCTTAGGGACACTAACGCACGCATCACTGGAACAATAGTGTGTAATAGCTGTTCGTTCAGTTTCGCACCGCCAATACCGTAGTTGAAGGTGTCATTCAATGTTTTGACAAAAGTACTTAGAGGATTATTTTACACTTCCAGCATAGAAAGCATTAGTAGCTTACTTTTTGTTAAGGCTAAGATCTGTATTATCTTAAATCCTGGAAAATCTTAGTGACAAAATCCTACAGTGAAAATGAGAAAAATTGGACTCTGTTGCGGCAATTTGCTACAATTGAAGGAATTGTGTTTATTCCTCCTCCCCGCCCAAGTTGTTGAAGGACTTTTTCTCATTTCATCTTGCCCTTTGTCTGTGTTCTCAGTCAATAATTCTCTTTGTTTGTGTCCACATATAATTTGTTTTATTGTGTTTTATTTTTTTGCTATGGACTATATACTTTTATTTTAGAGATAATAAAAATGCCAGACTGTTGTTTCTGAGTATTACATTAACCAAATTTTAAAGTGTAATATGGCATGAAGAACTTAGCTGTAGGAAATCACCATTGTTTCAGGAAGAAAACAAATGAAGTTTCAATAACACACTATGTGAAAAATAGAAGCTACTGCAGAAAAAGTGTGAAGATTGGTGTCTGATACTCAGCTCTACAAGAGATGGTGAGCTTATGCAACATTTATAGTCTTTATATCATTGTAAAATAAAACCAAAATTTAGTAATGAACACTTGTTTGAATAGACCAAAGGATGTACTCAGCCAATGCTTGAGGCAGTTGATCTCAAACTTCCTTCCCCTTCACATCCTGTTCTAGTCCCTTTTTTGTCACTGTACATTGGTTACAATGCTTACAATGCAAGAATGCTTACACTAATTTGAAAGAGTTTTCTCCTATAATGCAGAAAAAATAAAGACATTTCTTACAATTTGATGTTGGCCAATTAGACAAATATTTTTTTCCTGACTATCTGAATTAAAAATATATGTCCAGATCATGTGTATATGTAAAAGATTATTGTTGCATTAATTTCTGAAAAGACACACTAATAAATACCGAAGAAAACCAAAGTAAATTATTTTTTACCATCTAAGCACATGGCTATTAAAAACCAAACAAAACCATGCACCCCAACCCACCACAAGGTCTCCTCTGAACAAGAAAGCATTTTTTAGCAGTTTTCACCCTGTAAAATGGGTGTAACTGCAGTGAGCCATGGTGACATGAAAGGAGCAGGTTTTGCCTGCACACATCTCAAAGGATTTGTCCTCCATTGATTTGGTGCAAGAACAAAGTCAGATTGATTATGTTACAAAGGGAAGACCTTATTCATTTATGCCAGGCAAACACTGTCGTATAAACAGTATATCTTTCAGTCTTTGGTATTCACATCACATCAAGAAGAAATTATACTGACACTTTCTAATTTACTTTATAGCAATGAGTAAAAACCAACCTTTGAAAGCTTGGTTGGCTGTGGAGGAGAAAAATTAAGAGGATTTAATACAGGCCATTAAAATTAGAACAGGACAGAGAACAAGAACTTCTTTGGTGTCTAAGCATTCTGATGAATCTGAGATTAAATTAATTAGGAAAAGAAGTTGAGATATCTTCTCAAGCTTAGTGGTGCTTTAACTGAAATGCTTGTTATCTGACACTGAGACCACCTGTCACTCAGCAGCAGCATCCATAGTATTAAGCTCCCATTTTATCCCATGACAGACCAATCTTACCCAAAATGGCCAGTGGGAAAGTCTCCGCTGACAGGGCCAACTCCTGCAGCTTGCATGAAAGTTGGGACCAGGCCAGCTGAGCAAGCCAAAAATCATGCCATGGGCCCTTTTATCTGTTCCTTGACACCATTAATCTCACCAGTGCAGACACAAGTGAGATTTGTGTTTGCAATGTCCAAAGAAAACCTGTACTGTAGCCCAGTTACATCCAAATTGTTGAGATATGATGTTCCCATATGATCAACAGTGGATTTTTTCCTCAGTATACCTTCATTCCCTGGATCAGTGCAGGAAGGAAAAAGGTGCCTCATGAGCATTGTTGGGCTGATTTCAAAGGAGATTTGCAGCTTATAGGAATTAATGTGTGCAGTAAGGACACTGTATCACACTGAGACTTCCACTTAGACTTTTTCTCAATAAGTAGTTTTCATGAAGGAAGAAAAATAATGATGTAATACTGTAGAAATTCAGAGAATTGATCCATTGTTTTCCAATTTGGCTAGTGTAGCACTAGTCTCCTTTTTACTTGGTAGGCAATCCTGAATAATGTGTTCTAGTGGACACTGCTTGAGCAGGGAGGTTGGTCTAGATGACCTCCAGTGGTCCCTTCCAACCTTAGACATTCTGTGAAATTCTGTGAAATTACCCAGATTGGAAATCAAGTGGGAGAATCACCCTCATTTTTTTATTTATAGTGATGACATAATTGTGAAATAACATCTATTTTTGGCTTTAGATTAAAAAAAAAACAACCAAAAAAAGTGTTGTTTTGAAAGTTTTTTCTTAAAAATATTATAGCTAAAAAAGCTTGTTTGCAAGACATCATTAATGGGTTCATTTTCAATGGGTCATTGATGAATTTATTGGTGTCACAGGAATATTTCTGTATTAGCAAGATCAGATATCGAAATGGGTCTTTTTCGATTTTTGTAGTGGTCAAATCAAATACATATAAAAAAACCCTAAACTTGTAAAGAAATGCATGGAGGAAAACATTAAGCTATTAAAGAAAAAAAAAGCTGTTAAGATTTTGCTAACCTGGAGTTCACCTGCAAGAAATCATATTGACACTAATTACATTACTGATTCAAAATAATGAGATGGATTCCAAATCATCACTAACAAAGTTATGATAATTAGTTACTGAAATGTTGAGAATAATAAGCCTTACAACCCTCATTATGTTTGGGTT
This sequence comes from Ptilonorhynchus violaceus, assembly GCA_013397565.1. NCBI lineage: Eukaryota > Metazoa > Chordata > Aves > Passeriformes > Ptilonorhynchidae > Ptilonorhynchus > Ptilonorhynchus violaceus. The sequence goes on from VZRJ01004509.1 coordinate 1,528,796, forward strand.
GCCTAGAAATGGAATATGAGAAAGAAAAAAAGTTCATTAAAAGAAATACAAAGTAATAGAGTTGCTCTGATCTAGCTTTAACTTTCTAATTAGATATTTAAAGTCATCACCGAAATGAAATGCTTTTCATATATATATAGGTGATATTTCCCTGAAAAGTAAAGATTTTTGTAAGGAATATAAGCAATATTGTAGCAGTGGAACAACAAAAATACCATTGCCTATTAGAGCAAAATAATGAGATTTAAGTGTCACATCAAGGTAAGGTCTCTATGAGAAATAAAGTAAAACTTTACTGATTCAAAATGAAAAAATTCAGAAGTGCACAGGCTTTGGTGGAACCTTTGGAGAGGCAAGGCCTTAGAGGGAGAAACACTTTTGCCTATTTTATCTGAAATAACTCTAAGATCGAAGAAAAGAAGCTCAGAGCTTCTGTCAGTGAATACTCTAGTCACCATAGTGTTTTACAAAGTACATTATCATCCTTTCTTTTTCCTGAATATTTGAAGTTTTAGTCACTCTGGCACATATTATGTGATGTCTAATAACACACAGAGGAATTAGGCAGAGAAATACCTATGGATTCTCGTTCACATACCAAGTGCCAGGACTGAATCAGTGAGATAAATACAGGTCCCTGAATCAGAAGTGAAGCACTCCAGTTTTGAGTTAAGGTGTTGAAATGGAGAGGGGTCTGAATCAAAATTGTGGGCATAGAGATGTTTACAGGTGTTTGAAGGGCAACCCTGGAGGAAGTTCTGAATGCTGAAGTTAAAGCCACACTTTGCGTTGAACTATGCTGAACTTATGTGATTAAACGTTCAATTGATTAGTATTGTACTGAGGGTATTGTATTAAATAATGATTTTTTTTCCTGAGGTTAAATAAAAATCCTACTTTTACTTCTCTGCTAATTAATCTTTACCCAAGAGAGATGATCTATTTTAATTGCTTTCCAGAAAACAATATTTGTTTTTCTTTGTCATACACTTAACAAACAGCCTTTCTACTTTTGTCTCTCTCTTAGGGCACATTCACAAAAAGATAATGCATCTCTACACATTATTTGGCAGCTGGTGGTAGAATATAATAAGTACAATAAATTAAGAAAGAACTTGCCAACATTTTTTTTCCCAAATTAGACTATAAAAAGAAAAGTCACAGTTGGTGAAACAGGGGCTTTACTCAGAAACAAGTAAGGGCTATGAGAGTAGTCCAGTCTATGTTCAAAGTCTTAACTGCACACAGACAAATGGTTCCCCTTAGTTCTGCTACACAACAGGAAGTTGTTGTTATAAGATAAATGTGCCCAGGGTAAAATGTACTGAATCTCAGCACACTGATTTGTGAAGACATAAAGCTACCCCAGACAGAGTAGAAATTTAAGAGATTATTCAGGGCAAGCTGGAGCAGACAGCAGGCAGTGGTTTTGAGCAAAAAATATATGAGGGGTGTTTCCACTGGAGATATAGAATTTGTTTCCATAATGACACCATTCTGACATCTGTGGTGCTTTTTTGCTGTCATGCATCTGAAAAAAACACACTGTGCTAGAAAACTGTCAGGTTTCCTCTGACAAGAATACAGACTAACAAAATAAAAGAATAAAACCCCCTAAAATGGACAAAAATGACTTTAAAATATCTTTCTGCACAATATTTTTAGGCTCTAGTTGTGAAAATACAGCTTGCACTCACAGTAAGCTCATTGAAGTACCTAGGTATTGACAGAATTAAAAATCATGGATTTCCAGAAATATTTAAAGTTTCAAGCTTTCCAAAAATTATCTGTACCTTCAATGATATTGCTTGGTTTTGTTGATTTTATGAATGAACAACATTTTTTGTTGTTCTACATGGGCAGCTACAGACCTTATAGAGAACTTGAAGAGTACAAATTCATACAGTTTTTCCCCAAAATTAAAAACAATATATTAGTAACTTGAAAAAATATTATAAATACAATAAGAATTAAATGTATACCCAGAACATTATAGGCTGGTACACTTCAGGGTTTTCTTATCTGTGATTTTGGTCCAACCCATTATGAAGGTACTGTCAACATCTGTCATCACCCTTCCCCCACCCAACATGTAATCTCTTTTCAAATTTCAAATGCCTTTGGTAAGGTCTTGTTTTATGATATCTGCCTCTAATTACAATGAGTGGACTGCACAATAGATTTTTAATTATATCTAACTTCCTTAGATTTCTGGCAAAAAATAGTAATGTAAATCTCTAGATTTGGTATCCTTAGGAAAAATAAAAGATGGGTGGTTGGAGCAGGTCTGATTCCAGGCAACTTACACCGTATATCTGTTAAATTATTGTCTAATGTTTCATAGTTTATGTCATCTCAAAATACTTCACATGGTAAAGATGTCATGTAACAGTAACATCACAAAGAAGGGTACTACTTACATTTGTATTGTAAAGCTCTTATCTGTTCTTGTGCTGCAAAAAGATGCAAACAAAGAGCTGAACAAAGGGAGCACTAACACACCTATTTTTACAATCACACAGTTTGAAGGGATTACTGGAAGCAGCCCCAAAAAAACCCCCAAAAACCCAAACAAACAAAACCCCAAAACAAAACAAAAACAAACCCCACCCAACAGTGGTCAATTCATAACCTGTTTCAACAGGATCAGTTCCTGAACTAAGGAGGGCTTAATAAACCAAATATGGAAAACATTGCTGCATAAGAACACTATACATCCTTCTTCACCTTCCCTTTATTAATATAAAAGGAAGACTCTTGGACAAAAGGCATATGCTGATGATTCACATGTTTCTGGGAATGACAGGGGACTATTTTCACTGATGAGAATCAATTTTTGAAGCAGAGAGACAGAGCCATCCGCAGTTAATATGGAATTAATACTGTAATGCAATTCCTAACAGAAGCTGTGTGTCATTTAACTGCCTCTGTAGCATACCTGAGGCACTGGTATATTCAAAGCAAGCTCCATGGAACATATCAGACATCTATCAGTGATGGATCGCCACTTCAGTAATTTCATAGTGCAAAGACAAACCACAGAGCCTCATGTATATTAATCCCCTTAGCAAAAGCAATGCCAGAATCAGTAGATGACATTATCATCAGAAGAAAGGACAGCAAATCCATCAGCTGGTTATAGTGAAGTAAAAATAGTAAGAATACAGAAGTCCTGATAGTTGAAGTATGAAATGGGGAAAAAATAACATAGCTCTCTAATGGTATCAAAGATATTGAGATTTAATATTGATTTACTGTCAAATGATGTACAAGTTTCTTGCAGTGCTTTGTACTGAAATGGTTATGAGTCCAAGCCAAGTTACAAATAAGCACATATTTTTTAAACATACCATGGGTGTGATGGTGTGATCCTGCTTCTAGTACAGTCAAAAAGATTACATTTAATGTTTCACACGAACATGACAGTCTCTCATTTATTTAAATGCAATAAAGATGGAAACCTAAAACAAAACTAGCAGATAAATTCAAAACAAGCAAAATAAAACAGGTTATTTTCTCTATATGTAAGTAAGGCAAGGAAATCCATCCTGCTTTGTGAGTGCTATATGTTTTCAACACTTCAAAAAGCAGCTGAAGTTTGCTGAAGAAAATCCACAACAGACCTCTAATTACAAAAATATGACCTGTGATTTAAGGAATCTTTGAACTGCAGATGGTTGTGACCCAGGATGCTGTTCTCACCAGAGAACTGGTATTGCTACCTACCTGTTCAGTTCCTAATGCCTTCTGCAAGTTTCTGCTTTTTGCTATGATCAAAGAATGGATATTACGTCTGATAAGCCTTTCATCTGATGTAATGAAACTGGTTTTAAGTTTCTCTATAACCTAAGTGATACCTTCCAAAACACACCAATACTTTAAGACTCTATTAAGGTAGTCTGTAGTAGACAAAAAAGGCATTTCAATTTGTAGTAAGGACATGGATATATTGAGCAATTCTCTGAAGTACTAAGAACTTTACATAGTGAAGCGCGTAGCAGTTCACCCAACAAATTAACTGTTTTAATACTGTCTATACTTGCAGCAGCACTAAGCCCTGCTTGCTACTAATATTAACTACGGAATGTGGTATCACATAGTTAACTCTGGAGTTCAATAAATGACAAGGGAAAATTTGCTGGTAGAACCATCATAGAGAAAAAGAATAAAGACTTTTCAGGGCAAAGATTCTATAGAGATTATTCTGATAGTGTTTCTTGGATTGTTATGCTAGCAGAGCAGAACATGTGTTTTTTTCCCCAGCTATGGGCCAAAAAACATTCCCTTTTTCCTCTTTTTTCCTCTGATATTCAAAGATTTCCTTTGAAAACAGTCAGTTTTGGTTAATTTTCTGGTGATGCTTGTTACTTGCATTACCCACAGGAGGTACTACCTAGGAGGCAGTAGCAAAATGACTATGGCACAGAATTAGTTACTATGCTTGCAACCAAAGAAACACTTGGTAGTACTAATTGTTTCTACCAAGAGGGGCTCCTACTGTTACAGCAGATCTACCATAGTGGGAACATCTGAATTTACTCTTTCCTAATATTTTGGTAATTGCTATTGTACGTCTGATAAATCTTGCACAAGCTGTGAGACCTTGAACGGAGAAATTAGTAGAGTTATAAGAATATACCTAACTGGAATTAATTCTCTAGCTAACTCCATCTTGCTCTGTGACCAACCATGCATTCTAACCAGATGTCTACCACAGCCATATGTCATATCATGTGTATTAATTTTCCTTAATTGGTCATAATATTAACTTACAAGTACCTACTGTAGGTGATGCTGAGGGTAGAGTGTCCTATAACATAAAGAATTTCCCTTCACTCTTGTCAGAGAGGACACGTGGCCTAAAATCTCTTCCCTTAATTTTGTGTCCCAGGAAATCCCCACATATTGTTTTAAAATGACAGTTTTTAACCCTGTCATTTGAATTTAAATTCAAATGGAAAATAGAACTGCATCCTTTACTTTTCTTTGAAGGCTTAATAATCGAGAAAAGTAATACAGCTTTTGTCACACCTTTCAGTTAAAAGCCTTCAGGACAGTACCAGAATTCAATCTCAGGACTCCACTTTTATTTCTATAGAGTAATAACCCCCATGTAGGGTACATGGGGTTTCAGAGTGTATCTGTACAGTATTTGATCACTTGATTTGATTTGGGGCAGTTTCTTTCTCATACTTATTCTTCTGTTTCTTAGCATCAAATTCACCCACAAACTTGCCCACAGCAGTTCTGTGTCTTTGAAAACGTAAATTGAAAAGATGTAACTGTATCTGTTAAATCAATTTTACAAGCTATATATAATTTAAAAGGGAGAAGGTTTTTGGACTGTTCAAAATGTCATTGGTAATATGAATCTTACATGACTGTTTTTAAGTCAGTTTTTCAGCACTATGGATGTACCAAAGCACTTAATGATGATACTGAAAAGATGATGTTATCACCTACGATTTTGATAACAAAAAAGCATATTCTGGAGGGCTTGGGAAACACTTTACACTCTGGGAAACATTGTAATGAAAATGAAGGCCATATTACAGCTATGAAATAGCCTTGGAGGAAAGATGGCTAGCAAAATTCAATTTGATTAAGGAATGATCTGCCAAGATCTTGTTTGGGAAGGAAAAGACCTATTCTACATCTGGTAAAATATGCAGATATGGATCTACTTAGTATATTATTTGCTTAGCAAGCAAGAAGTAGTAATCTACTCTGCAGGTAAACTTATTATTCTGTGTCTTCAACAGTTATTCACATTACAAATATTTTCACCCTGTAGTCTATAATTACTAGAATCAAAATGTAATAAAAACACCAAACAAAACACCCATGACTATAGTATTTGCATATTTAATTGAACCATACATATTTAGTGGGACAATATGATTAGTGAGAGAAGGAGACTAATATTATATTCAGAATATATCACCTTGACTCTTAATTGAGAATTTTAAAAGCAAAGTTGAGGCTATAGGAATACCAGTATTTTACCTCCTGAAAGTAGTTTTAGCTCTGGAGAGAAACTAGTGCTGAAAAGCTTTATTTAGAGAATGTGACATCACAAATTGCTTTTTTTAACATCTAATTTAGCCTGTCTGGCTTGCAATGAAGGAAGATATCTAGGATCCTAACAATATATATGTATATATTAAATCACATGAGAGTACAGAACCAGAATCCTAGACATTTTTGTGCTATATACTAGTTACTGTATACTGAGCAAAGTTCGATACAGTTACATTTGTGGGGATGAGAATGTGTGTGGGACCATGTTGCAACCCAGCACTGTAGCGAGGCTTGGGGACAGGCTGATGTCCTTCTTCAGCCTTTCTACCTTTGCCAACAGGCTGTCAAGGAGCAATGGCATGCTCCTGGTGTGAAAGCTTGGGGAGTTGGTGCTCTGGGGCCCGCCAAGAGGTACTAGGGCATTTCATCTAGTTGAAGACCTGTCTAACTAGTAAAAGTATTCACATGGCTATAAAGAAGAAATTTAATTTTCTATTCAACTCCTACTGAATAAAAACAACCCAAAATCATTTATCCAGAGCAATTTTCCTTCAGCATATGTTGCATACATTTAGCAATAATAATGACTAGTAGGACTGAGTTTTCAGGCTTTGGTGCAACATTTATCATTAAGAATAAAAAAAAAAATAAAAAGAGAGAGAGAGGTTCGGTTCAAAATGGGGAGTTGAATTTACCTAAAAAGGCTGAAGATACAGTCTGAAATGGATTAAGTTTAACCTAATAACCTTGATTTTCCTAGGTTGCTTTTTTTTCCTATGAACTAAGTTGAAATATTGAAGTTAAATTAGCCAGAATTCAATCTTCGCTGAGGTTTTACTTAGATGGGACATGTATACACAGTAAATACCAAGTGATTGAAACACTAGAAAAAATATCCGCTTATTTCTCTCTAATGTTGTTTTGGAAATATTTTGGAACAGCAGCTACTTCTTGTATGTCATTCTCATCTTTTGTTTTAGGCTGCATGTCTAAGCAGTGGTAAAATTTTCCTTGTGTATCTACAACATGAAACTTCCCTAAAGTATTACTAAAGTAATTCTCAGAGCTTCGTGACAAAGATGAGGAAGGCAAAGTTATAGCAGCTGTGTGCATGCTTGATAGATTCTCAATCGTTATTTAAATGGATCTACAGTTCCCAAAAGACAGCACACTCAGTTTACTGATTGGAAAAGTCAAAGTAGTCATACTTGTCACCAAAATATTTGGTTTTAGATATATGTATTTATATGTAAGTAGGTTTTTGAAAAAATATACATTTTTAATATATATATATATTTCAGCACCTGAGAGTACATATGCATGTACATAAGTTTGTATACAACCATGTGCAGTAAAACAGAACTGCGAAAAAGTCATGTTTCACATTTCACTTAGGCTCTACTCAGGTTTAAAATACTGTTAAAATTGGTTTCGACTCTTTCTTCTTAATGCCATTCCTGACTGGTGCTGTGACAGAGCAGAGGAAATCAGAGAAGTGTAACAGATAAATTCAGTGTACTGTTGAAATCTCAGAAAATGTATGCATTAAGTTTTGGATGATGTTTCTTTTTATTATAACTCGCTATCACCATTCAACAAAAGTCCTAGCTGATAGGACTTTTATATCAGCTTTGACCAGGACTCCTTCATTACTTCATTATTATATTCCTCATTCTGTTTTCATAACTTAACAGCCACTTCGTAACAGGTAAATAATGTAGCAGTGCAGAGCTAAGATCAGTTGACTTTTAAGGTTCTACTGCTTACTGGATGTTACAGCTCAAGTCAGGTACCTAGATAGATATGGTATATGGAGTGCATGGAAAAAAAGCATCACATCCATTGTAAAAGTGAAAAAAAGTGACCCAGTTGTAGATATTAATCATGAATAACTGTTCAAATAAATGTTTTAAATTTCTATACAGTGTGAAATATTTTCAAATCGAGATATGGATAGAGATGCTACCAAACACCTTTGTGGAGAGGTGGGTTTTCAAGTTTCCTGTGATAGAACATAAGGTTTCCAAATCCCAGAAAAAAAGTGCTACAGACTGTGGTCTATGGGTTTCCTGCTGGAGCAACCAGGAGGCCCAAGCCTGAGAGAACTCTTTACATGTGTGTTACCTTGTGTGGAGCACCTGAAGGATCCAGAGGATCCAATGATCAGACTCAGTAGACAGAGCCTAAGGCCAGTTAGCAGAGGTATATGTATTGTAAAGATGTGTATGTTTCCCACTAAAGGATCTTATCATGACCAGGCAGAGAGGGGGCCAGGATGATGCTGTTGGTGTTGTTCACATTAGCCCGAGTGCTGAGAGTTTCTGTGCTGGTCATGTTGGTCATGCACACCTGTGCTGTTTGTGTGTGTTAGTGTACGAGTGCTTATTGGAAATACATGCTCAGCTTTGCTGCTGGCTGGACCTTGGGGGTATTGGGTTGTGGCAGTCCTGCCTCTATGAAGCTAACACATTCAGCAGCTCCTAACACTTAAAATTTCACGAAAGCCTTGGGGAAATTAAAAATGTGCAACTATGACATGCTTTACTTATTGTATCAAATCTGAGGAAAAAAGACAGCGTTCCTGACATGTTCATATCAGTGAAATCAAAAGTGAGCAAAGCCTTTGACAAAGCCCTTTATATTATATTAGATCTCTTCTATCTGAACATCTCTTTCGGGTTTGTTTGATATCAGTAAAGTCAAACTGATCTTCTGTGTGTCTTTTTAATTCATGGCTCAGTGAGATGGAAGCAGAAAGTGTGACAGGTCAGTTGTGTAACTATCCAGTGTTTCAAATAGCAGCAAGCTGGATGCAGGGTATTATCCTTGACTACCTGGACTATACCAGATGAAATCTGAGAAATAGGCTTGCAGATATGACCATCTGCTTCCCCATCCACCCCTCAAGGTCAAGTCTGCAGGATCATCTTATAGTTGAGTCTGAAGGGACAAGAACATCTCAGTTCCTCAATTCTCAGGTATTGACTGATATGCAGGAGTCCTGACATTCCTGAACAAAGGAAAAGGACAATTTGGATGCCAGCTGACAAAACAAAAGCCAGCATAAAAATGCATGTACAATTCACATGAAGAGTTAGGTATTTAATAGAATTATGGTCTGATCCACCCCCACTCAGCTATGCAAAAAATACACGTTTTTCAGAGATTCACACATGAATTCAGAGAACTCATATCACATAGAATCATAGGACCATTTAGGTTGTAAGATCATCGAGTTAGGTTAAGATCATCATGTTCAACCATTTACCCCACACCGCCAAATCCACCACTAAATCACATCCCCAAACACCTACATATCTTTTAAATACCTCCAGGGATGGTGACTCAACGACTTCCCTGGGCAGCCTGTGCCAACACATGACAACCCTTTCAACACCACCACTCTCTGGGCCTGGCCATCCAGCAAAATTTTACCCACCTAACAGTACACCCATTCAAGCCATGACTAGCCAGTTTCTCCAGGAGAATTCTGTGGGAAACAGTCTCAAAGGCTTTACTAAAGTCCAGGTAGATATCATCCACAGCCTCACCCTCATCCACATGTAGCTGGACTATGTGTATGCAGGCTCCCCAAATGAGACGGGATGCCCCTGCCTAGATGGAGATGAGTAAAGAATACTTAAGAACCCAATAAGTAAGTTTTTACGGCCATAAGACACTGGAAAACCACATAGTTTATGAATATTTGCTAATTAGGTCCATTATAGCTAATTAACTCTGACAGAATTGTGTAGTTCTCTGTGTACTTACCTAGAGAATCCAAAAAGACCCATGACACAAAGTTTTTTTGAAAAGTATTGTAAACCAACTTAGTTTTAAGAGAACATCAAAGCGTCCTACCTCAAGGTTAAGATGAATGAGCAGTACTAGAAGTGTCATCCAGCACCAGGGGACAAATGTGTAACACAGAAAACAGGTTGCTTTATCCACCCAGTCTTCTGCTCCTTCTCAAATGTTAATATTTGCTGGAGGACCGATTCTCACTTTTGAAAATTTTAATGAACTAATTCCCCTATGAGAGAGGGAGGGAGCACTTTTATTTTAATTAAATATCATATACATTGAAACTATACGATCACAAGCAAGCAGATGCTCTGTTCATTCCAATTAATTATGCTTTGGGATTTCTAATATGCAGAAAGGACCTTGAATAGATCATCCTTAATTATAAACTTACATTGTTAATGGTGAGCAAGAATGAAGAGAGTGATCCAGAGACGCAAACAGTTGCTGGGAGTTGAGTGTGTCCTTCTACAGTTTATTAACGGGAGGAGAGTAACAATGTTCCTTGAAGTTCATTGCCTATAGCTATTGATAGGACATTTAAAGATTATGGCAAGTGTTGAGAAATTATTTTTTTCAATAAATAGTTCCTCATTTTCTTCATATCATTTCCAAAGAAATAAGATAACCCTGATAAACAAGAAGCGAAGAGATGTTATAATACCTGTATTCATAATTAATTGTGAAATATGGTTAAGAGAACAACTTGTTGAAATACAGATTATTAGTCATTACAACTCCAAGAAGTAATTACTTTACACTGCAATCTGGGACAGCTTTCTGTAATAAAGGGATTTGGTGATACATGTTCTAATGATTGACACCATGTCTATTATTCTTCCTGAGACCTTCATTTATTTTTTCCAGGATAAAGTGCCTTCCAGCTATTCTATGGCTGTCATCATTTGTACATGAGCATTTTTTCAGCTATCCAGAAAAGGAGATAGAGGCACTGTACTTAAGACCATCATCCATTGTATTCCTTGATATTTAGTGATCAGAATCACATACTCACTTGTTAACAATCAGAAATTCTTTGGAATTAAGTATGTATTTACATTTTTTTGGGAATTGACAGCAGAAAGAATAAAAAAGGTTAAACAATATCAACATGCAAAATTTTTTCGACCTCTTGCCCAGCAATCATTAGAGAACATGGAAGAACATGGTCTGGCAACATGCATCTCATTCATATTGTGCAACACATATTAGACAAAGAGTATTTTAGGCCAAATGATTTTTTATGAATGCATCATCTGCCTATATCAATGTAGAATTTGTATACTGTTTTTCTTGATATATATACAGTAAAATTACACTTGTTAGCCAAAGCCTGAGGTTTTATCAGGTAGAAAAGCACAATATTATTGTATTTTTCTTTATGCAGCATTTTCATTTCTGATTAGAATTGTTTCTTCTCATAGGTACAACCTGACCTTCTTTTTTAAGCTGAGTAAATTAAGAAATATGGACCTGTATGTGCTCAAGATTACTGATATTTCTTAGGAAAACTTCATTTATAATCTGTTAGCTATGTCATTGCTTCGTGGAGAACAGAACTGAGTCGTGTCAGTACAAGGCAGGTACGGTGTGAAAACAACTGATAGCAAAGTAAGCTGAACTTCACTTTGACTGTCCACGAAGAAAGAAGAGGGTAAAAAAGAGGAGGGAAGGGTTTATGCTCCATGGTTCTTTCTGTTGCAAAGTATGCTTAGGAAGAAATGGTATTAGCATTAATATTTGTGAGACTGAGCTGTGCTACTCTTGCCTGTCACTTCTCTATTTCTTTTTTTTTTTAAATCAGTTTAAGAGCCCACTTTATGGAGAGAATGCAATAGATTTGACCAAAACCTTACTGATTTGAATTAAAATAGATTCACAGCAATGGTTTATGGACAAATTAATAAATATCAAAGGTGCTGCATTATAATAAAATAAGCAAGAATTCAAGTTAAAAAAAATTTCTCAGATTGTATGTGTATGTATGTGTGTGTTCAGTTTTGGTAATGCTATTCTGCTTTTTGAGTATTGGGCATTTTTTAAATGATTGTGGAGTAATTAGCCTCACTTTCTTCTCATATTCTTGTCATTCCAGAAAATATAGTAATAATTCATTCTCAGGATAGCTGGATCTTTTGATACTTAGTAGTGCTACAGTGCTTGCAGATACTTTGGAAAGATATTCTCCACTTAATTTATTCAGTGAAAATGTGATTTAAGGCTGGAGAAGTTAATTCTTCAATCACTTATTGCTGAAAGGTCATTCGATTAACACCACATTATGCTTGTTAACTGTCAGTGTAAAACTGACATCATTACCTAGACATGCAAATTGGGAGATAGATATTATAAGCATATCCTCTGTTCAATTAGAAGCACACACATGGCTAGATCTGCTTTTGCAGATCTCCACATTTTAATGACTACAACAACGAAATGAGCAGAGACTACTACATCATTACTTGTTGCTAATATTTGGTGTGTTCTTCTCTTTTAAAAGATTAAAGGCAAGAATGACACCTTCTTATTCATATTTTTTTGTTATCTAAGCAAATGCATTCTTTATTGCTTATGAATTACATTCTTTAAAGTATTAATGTTAGTTAAGCATCTAGATATCATTTTACATTTGAATCCAAGCCCAGATTTTGTATACTCCAGTTATATATAATGCAGTGGTATCACTGTAAGCTCTAACAAATACTGATTTTTTCAGTTTCAAAATTTTGGATGAAATGGTTACTAGAGTAAGGATCTAAGAAGAGTCTTCTGCTCTGTGTTGTAGTTCTCTTTTTTTGTTTGTTTTTAATATTCCCGCAATCCTTAGTAAGACCTATAAAACCTATATCAGTGAAGACATAAGTGTACTGCACTGAGATCTGCACAAACATGCATGCTGAAACCCATGGGGATGGTAACTTCTCGATTTTATTCAGTCATTCAGTTAGTAGAACATTCAGGATGTAGGAAATGGCAGTTTAACTTCCTTTGCTTCCTGAAGAGATTCACAACTGGCTTTTCCAAAACGCTCGATCCTGGACTAAAATGTTTGAGCAAGTAAAGGAACTGGTACTGGAATACATAAATGATTCTTCGTTCTTCCAGGACCCTCTTTGTTATTCCATTGGATTCGGTTAGAATTTCTGATTCTGCTATAACAGAAGTAGAAAAAGATTATACTCAAAAACATTCTGGTCAGTGCTGCAGTTGCACATACATTTGAATCAGGACTAAAGCATCTGAATATCAGAAGAGTGGATTAAAAATGATGAGGATTTAACAAGACTACTGGCTTTCATTTATTTAATTTTCATTTTTCACCTTCAAGTTTCTTCATTTCAAAGTTTTATTTGTAGTCAGGAAGATGGAAACCTACCACTCATGAAATAAGTTCTGACATTTTCAGATGGTCAAAAGATCTTAGATACTACCTTTGTAAGAGGCATAAAAATATCCTAAATCAAATACCATGAGAGAAATGACAAAAATCTCAAACCTGACTGCAGTGTTTGTTATTTCAAGAGCAGGGATTATCTGTGGAATCAGAAGAAGTGTCATCCATTTTACAGTTATTCCTTTAGGATTCATAGCTATTGCATTCATTTTATATAATTTCATAACTGTCATGTAATGAATACCTTTAAATGGAATTTTTTTTATAGTCTGTCTTAAATATTATTACATTACATATAATTGCCACATTTCTTTTCAATTATAATTTGAAGATCTTCCTAGGACTTCAGTAAAAACACCTTAATTTATTGTTTGAAATATTTCTATAAATTCAATTTTTTTTTAGTAGAAGAGTAATCTGAAAGTGTAACTAAACCTCTTAAATACAATCCTTTAAACACACATTTTTTTCTAGAATTTCTTTTCTTTTTCATAAGGCACAGTTTTTCTACTCAATATAATATATGGTGGTTTCCTCAAGTGAGAAATTTTTACTTCCCCCTAGACCCTTAATTTCTTTGTTTCATTCTAAGATTATTTTATAGCCATGCAGTCTGTTTTGACTACATAAAGTGAAATCTATCTCATCTAGTGTTTGCTGTCAAAAATTTAAATTTTAGTCTTTATTAGTGAAATGCAACTGTCCTGTTAAGATATTTTTGAAAAAAGGATGAAAAGTATGTCTCTCTTTCTTGATTTATTTCAGAGAATGTAAACAACTACCCAAGACTAGAGGTCTAACTTTTAAACGAGTGTAATGTGATGAGATGGATCCCTTCTCAAGTATAATTACAACTTACGTACACTTAATAAAAGTATGGGTTCATTTAAAGTTCTTTCAATGCCTGTAACCATCATGTGCAAAATAAGTAATTTCAGCCTGTGCTTTCAAGTGCTAAAGTCCACATCCAGAACCACTGGTGATCACGAAAGTTTAGTCTGGGACATATACTTTTCACTCTCTTATTTGTGTGTCTTGTATTTATGGTAAATGGCAATGTCAGAAGAAGATGATTTGGGCCAATCTTTGTTTGATTAAAACTAAAATTAATTTAAATTAATTAATCTGATCTATAGTCAGAAAAAGAACTAGAGGTTTGATATAGTCCCAACAGTTTCATTGTTGCCCATTCATTGTTCTGATCAGCTCTGGGGGTGAGATGAGTTTTATGGGTGCTTTTGCAGGACTTGGATTGGTTATCTCTCAAGACTTCTGCCACACTGAACAATTATTATACACTGAAATACAAATTCTTTACATGTCAGGGTAGCTTGAGCTCAGCTCTCCACAATAATTGCCTTGACAAATTAGAGGTCTGGGCAATCACCAACCATACAAAGAATGACAAGGGAAAGTTCTGGATTCTGCAGCTGGGATGGGGCAACCCTGGATGTATGGACAGACTGGGGAATGTGAGGCTGGAGAGCAGCGCTGTGGAAAGGGACCTGGGGGTCCTGGTCAATGGCAAGTTGAATCTGAGTCAGCAGGGCCCTGGCAGCCACAAGGGCCAAGCGTGTCCTGGGGGGCATCAGGCACAGCATCGCCAGCCGGGCAAGGGANCACAACTTCCTCATGAGGAGAAGCAGAGAGGCTGACGCCGATCTCCTCCCTCTCATAAGCAGTGGCAGATCTCAAGGAAATGGCATGAAGCTGAGTCAGGAGAGGTTTAGGTTGGATATCAGCAAAAGGTTCTTCACCCAGAGGGTGGTTGGGCACTGGAATGGGCTCCCCAGGGAAGTGGTCACAGCTTCAACCTGACAGAGTTCAAGAAGCATTTGGACAGTGCTCTCAGGTACATGGTGTGACTCTTGGGGATGGTGCTGTGGAGGGCTGGGAGTTTGACTCGATTATCCTTGTGGGTCCCTTCCAACTCAGCATATTCTGTGATTCTATGATAATTGTAGAATAAGAATCCTACCTTTTAAAGCTATTACAAGTATATGTAATGGTTATTAAACTGATTAGTTACACATTTCTGGGAGATGCTACTGGGAGTCATCCATTGCAGTTAGTGCTGAAAATAAAAGCAATAAATGTTAAGCTAGGTCTGTGAATTCTTTTCAGTAAGATGGGAATTATGATGGAACATTAATAAAGTCTAAACTAGGTCTTGATCACTACTGAACAGGTTAAAGTAAAGGGAAAGATGATGCAGTTGGTGATAAATTGCCTGAAGCTCTTTGTGTGATGCTTTCTTACCCATGTGATGTAAAATAGAAAATGAAGAGAAAATAAAACTGTGATACTAAATCTCTCATATGCACTTTTTTTTTTTTTTTAATCCAGGACTTTTTTTTCCAGGCTTGTTTACGTGGTTAACTTCATTTAAAGACATAAGTCCAGCACTCTACTTTATTACATTTGTGTCTTTTAAAGGAGCCTTGGCTGATGAAAACAGGGTTTCTGCTTAAGATCATGGATTCACTTTTCTTTTCTTGTCATACTGCTAAGACATGTCCTTCTCTGAGGGTCTTGCAGTCTGATAACATTTAGATCAGGTGTGCTGTAAGAAAGCTGCAACTCAGGTTTCCCCCTCTTTTCCATTATACTTTTGCCGATTAAGTAACCAAATTTCATTATTCTCTTGAAATATTGTGCTTTTTTTTAACTTCTTTCTTTGTACCTTGGAACTTTTCACAATATTTCCTACAAGCTAGTAGAGAGAACAACTTCTCTGGGACAGAACAAACTCTGGATATGTTTTTGTAGCCTGGTTTTTTGTCTGCTTTGTATGAGAAACATACGACTTTTAGGATTGGCGGTCACCTGTCATCTTCTTAACAACAATATTGTGAGTTTGCATTACTGAAAATTAATGCATGTAATTATTTGCCAAGATATCAAAGTGAGAGCAAGAATTTCCCTGAGCTGAAGAACAAATGAAACACATTCCCTATGGGCTCATGTCTCAAGTTTCACTGGCACTGATGCTAACGATATCATAGTTGCAGTTGGCAGTTGTGGATTTTTGTGTTAGGTAATATATAAATTTTATTTCCTTTGTAAATTGTCTGGCAAGTGAGTGTTTTCACCCATCTTCTCTTACAAAACTTGTAGAAGCTTTATTGTCCATGAGGCTTCTATCCAGTTTCCCCATTTGTTTGAAATGCACCAGCAGATTAACATGTTAAGAGAATGAGTCAAGATTTCACATATATGTAGGATGATTACATACATTTTGCTTCCATGAGAAACCAGGATCAAACTGTCACATTCCTATGTAAATTTAAAAATTAAATTAAATTTTAATATAAAATTGAAGCATTTGATACATTTAATAAAAACAGCTTAACAATAAAAGGACCAAGAGTTTTCAGATTAAAAACTGGACATTAGTTTGAACAGGTTCAATCTACTGGTATGATATTCAGAAATATCTCTTACAAACTGTTTTCTAAGAAAAACCGAAAAAATCCCTGTTCCAGATTTTGACATAAAAATTATGGTTTGCTATACCATTTGTCTGGCAAAGCCTGAGTTTATGGAAGTAGACAGCATTGTGAATTATACTTATTTTGCATATTTTAGAATTATGATGTCAAAGGAGTGGTCAAGTGTGCAGGTGCAGATTACTATAACCACAAGACACTTGCCTTATGAATAGGCTAATTAGTTGAGATGTAGAAAAAATTAGGACATTGCAGTGCTCATAATGCAAAAATCTAATGTTCAAACCAGCATGAAACCGGCATTTCTAATGGCAAAATCATCCGGGAATAATAAAATAGAACTATTTTCTCCTCCCCTCTGATTTTCAAAAGCAGTATTTTATACAAAGTACTATGGCTGGGTCTCCAAAGACAGCTTATATTTAAGTTTCTGTGGAATACCTGAGGCTTTTTTCGTGTTTTGTGATTAAAAGTTGTTGAAGCATTTTCAAAATATTGTAATTAATTTAATTTGTCTACTTGACTAGAGTAAGTAGTGCAGCCAATTAAGACCTAGCATTTTGGCCCTAGGGCTTTAGTCTGAAACATTGTTTAGACAGGAACTAATGCAATTATCCTTATCTGAATGCTCTGAAGGAGATAGGAAGCAAATGCCAATTCGATGTCTTTACATGGGCAGAGAGACACTTCTCTACACATAATCAAAGTGGAAACAGTTTCAATAATATATGCAGCCTAATTAAAAGCTCAGTTAAAACAACTATAAGGATCTTTACAGATGAACTTTATGAAAGACTGTTTTTGCAGATAAAGTTTAAGACTCACAGAAATGTTATAAAATTATAACATTTATATATAAATCCCTTTTTCTTTTAAGTTCTTTTCTTGCAGCTGCTCAGTCTTGCTGCTTTTCTTTTGAAAAATGATTGCAATAGGGTAACTATCTTCTTTTTAATCCTAGTGTTTCTTTCAGCATGCCTGTTTCAAAACTACTATCTGAAAAGTTTTTAGGCATTTGTATGTCCTGCAAACTGTAAAAATATTCTACACTGGCACTAGGTTCATTTCTTCTTCCTTCAATACTTACTAAAATCAACTCAACATATTTTGCCAAGATTATTGGACTGACCCTAACACCATGTTATCTTAGATTGGTCTCAGCAAAGCTGTTCCAAGGTACTGTTCTGGATTTTTTGGATTATTTTAGGTGCTCATTTCTTTTAATTTATAATAGGAAGTTGACTCTATGCACAATACCTCCAGCCTTAGGGAATGAAAACAAAGTTTGCTTGTTCTGTACTGACCCTAGTTGTCAGATTCCAAAATTTAGTACTCAGGATCACATCAGAAGGATTTCAAATTCTTTAAAAATATTGTCATAGGCAGAGTACTATGAAGGTGTGTTTACTTGAAAGCACAAACACGCCCCAAAGAAATATAAGAATATTCATCCATCTCCTCTCAATAACAGTTTTAGTTCCTGTATGACATTTGTAGGACCTTTACTCACCAGGTGGTTGAGAACAAATTTATTTCATCAAAATAACCTGTTATCTCAGAAGCAAGTGAAAAGTAGTATATCCAAATGTTTTGCTGTTTTGTCAGTCTGGGGTTTTGGGAATAATTTTATATGTTTTATTGCAGTTTTTATATCAACCAATTTAGTAAATAGACTATACAGCTAACCTTTTTTCTTGAATATGAAGGGCAGATTACCTTGGGTGATAGTACAAGAAATGGTAATTATTGCTGTTTTTCCATCAAATGAGAATAGATTAAGGGGCCTTTGCTGTGCTTTGGATTACCTCTGGATGCCAATTCAGGACCAAAAGCCAAGACAACTTTCTTTCGTTGACGTTTTTTTGCAGGAGATTATAATTCCACTGCCTGCACAGGTCTGTTTACTTTGAGCAGAAAGAAACTGCAAAATTTAACTTTAACAGTTCTACTCACACAAAAGCTTGCTTTAAGATATTCCAGTCTTTCCTGAACTATTTTCATTCAGTTCACTTCCTCACAGTGGTCTGAAAAACTGGAGACATCTAGGAAAGTCAGAGATTGAACTCAAACTTCTTCATAGCTTTACTTTCCGCAGTTTTTCCTATCCAGTTTCTTTCACCTTGCAACTCCCCCCACCC